>JAQFVV010000574.1:339226-366289 GCA_028023455.1 Epiperipatus broadwayi | reverse complement strand
GATATGATCATGTGATCTATGACTCTTATTTTGACTTTATAGTCTTCTTCCTCAAAGTCTTATGCAATATTATATTGCTAAGACTACTAATATATCATATGGCTGAATATCTATCAGCCCCATATAGCTATTTGAGTTGGATAGCTGGGTTTGAAGACATGTAGTGTCTGAAAATTTCAGATATTCCTCTCAATAGATAACTTTTAGTTAAAGACTGGCTTTGGGTTGGTATTTTAAGTTCTAGTATCTGAACCTACCCCCCGACACCTCTCTGTGGAGTGGCAAAGCATGAAACCATTGTCAGGGGTTTGGGGAGAGGTTCCTGACAGAGATATTTCATATGCTTTATCTGGCTAAGCATTTAACACAAAGCTTGTTGAGGAATTGGAAATCATCATTGTTTACATATAAGTATTGAATATTTCATGAAATTGTTACCTTTGTTTTATCCAGCTTGTTTCTTCACTTCAGATTACTACTGCATTTTAAAAAGAGGTCATTTATTTAAGCTGAATGGCATTATTTACTTTCCATGATAATCACTCAAGCGTATATTGGAGAATTATGGCTGGGGACAAAGAGAGGAAACTATTATGATTAGCCCTCCATTCTTTTAATTTCCTTATTAATACTTTATTTTTTCATCATTGGTGATGTGGTTGTAAATATTATATTCCAAGGTTAGTAAAATCACTGGTCAACTAAACAGTTAAGCACCATTAAATAAAAATAACTTTTTATCTCTTTATCTTTTCTTACCTTTTAACTGCTCTTAAAATCTTAAAATCTGCTCTGAACTTCAAACTCAACTATTTATACCCTGATCTCTGGAATGATTCTGCAGCACATCTGATTTGTTATACAGCTTTCATTTAAGCCTGAGTGCTTTTCTCTTCTTAAGGATTGGCCACTACTTTTAGCATGACAAATAAGAAATCATGAGGATTAAGCCATGTTTTTTAATATGCTAACTTTGCTCAAGTGAATATTATATTTTGTACAACAATATCATTTCAAAAATTAAAATGTACTATTTTTAATAAATGTCAGCTCTAAAATTATAAAATTAATACTTTTAGTATGACAAATAAGAAATCATGAGGATTAAGCCATGTTTGTTAATATGCTAACTTTGCCTCAAGTGAATATTATATTTTGTACAACAACATCATTTCAAAAATTAAAATGTAGTATTTTTAATAAATGCCAGTTCTAAAATTATAAAATTAATAATGAAGGTTTAACTTTTTTTTCTCAGTTATAGAAAATAATGATTTTCTTTTAAATTTATAAACTTTTTGCTTATTTTTTTAAAAAAATATAAGATCAACTTCTTTCATATACATCTGCCTTTTTTAGGGGGAGATAAAATAGCTCTTAGAATACATTCACTTGTGAAACAGAGTTTCTGTTTCAATATATATATATATAACTCTGTTTCAATATATATATATATATATATATTGTGATGAGCGCACATACTGTGGTCACACATGTACCTACAAAACATCCACAAATTAGAAATGTTAGGGTTGGAAAGAAAGATATAAATAAGAAAGAAAAAACGAGCTTGGAAATTAACAAAACCAAGAAATGTTGAAAATTAGCACAACAAAGAGAAAGAGAGGGAACTAGAGTTAACAAGATCGTTATCTTTTGCTAGTCAAAGTCCGAATTTTGATAAAAGTAAATATTAAATTATAATACTACCAGCATACGGTAGGAAAGTTAAAGCAGTAAAGAAACATAAATAAAACATGTAGTAAAATATGATTTAGGAAAAGTAAAGTTTAAAAAAAAAGGGAAAAAAAAAACTTCGATAGCGCGGAAAGAAAAACCTAGAAAATTAATATGTTTGAAAAGATAAGAATCTGGGCTTCAAAGTACACATTTGACGATAAACGAAATGCGGGTTTTAGGGAGTAGAGGTAAAGCAAGAATTAGATAAAAAATAAATGATTATTAAATTTTAAATAAGAAATAAAGAAAAACATGCGTTAAAATTTGTGTAAGTAATCAAAGAAAAATAAGGTAATAAATAAAATGTATGTAGTGCTATAAAATCATATAAAATAAAGTTACATATGGCCGAAGGCATAGCATGGGAGGTGTCAACAACAAGTGGAAACAAAGAATCTAAAGGACAAAGGCCATTGGAATGTTTTTAATTAAAAAAAAAGAAAAAATTAGGTGGAGAGCTAAGGAGATAAAAGGAGAGATTAGAGCTTGAGACTTCGAGTCGACAAGGTGAAAAAATCGCGGCTCCAAGAATCAGCCAATATAGCTAACCAACATGACTTTTACCGTCGAAATCTCACATAGTATGACCGGCTAAGGCCATCATGATCGTGGTCAATCCGGACTTTTGTACCAATGGTTCTGCAATAATGTAACAGCTACGGTAGTAACGCCTGTCTATGGACTCCTGTAGTGGCCTTACCTGTGATGCCTCATCCTCCATGCCTTACTAACCAAGAAGCTACATCCCACCAAATATAATCTACGACTGTCCCTCCTAAAGAAGTGGATAAGTTACGTGACGGTCGACAACATGTCGGAATGAACTCAAAGTCTAAACCCTAGGTAACTTAAATATTATTTTATATATCATCAAATGTGCACATAAATTCCATAGACAATGGCCAAATGCCTTTCATGAATGGTAATGACATTCTTTTGATAGACAGCTAGGCTAACGAGTTATAAATGGGACCGCATTTATAATGATTCAAGTATTTATTTATAAGAATTTCAAGTATTTATTTCCTTGTAGCACTATAGAATATAATATGTTTAATTTTTATGTTAATGTTTCTTATATCTTTTATTATCAAATTATGTGTTAGTATTAAAAATATATCAATTTATTTAAATCCGTCTTGTCTCGTTTATCGCCACTCCACAAAATAGTCTAATACTAGGAGGGTAGAAATATTATTTAATTTTTTTTTGCATTCTGTTAGATATGAAATTAACACGTGAAACGTTGATGGTGCAGGGTTTTATCCTGTAAAATTTATAAATTAGCCAAGCTCTGTAACTGTAATATGTTACAGCAGCTGGGAGAAAGTTGATCGGGAAAAATAATCTGGAGGTTATATCCGTATAGCATACAGATTCGGTCAAGTACAGAAATCGGCTAGTCTGTTTCCGTATTTCTCTCTGCTTGAGGTAGCGGAAGGTGGACGATTTTTGAATAATAAGAATTCCCATTACATATATAAGTGAAAGGGAAGTTGGAGCTTTTTCGATCGTCCCGTGCCCGTTACATTATATATATATATATAGATCACTAGATGGAGCTTACCATTAGCTCTAAACAAGCTTTATTTTTGTAAGTGCCAAAAGAGAATGAATTCAAAATCTCTATCATTAAGCCCCTACCTCCAGACCAGTTTGTTTTGAGCTTATGGCTCACCTCGGTGGAGGGCTGGGACTCTAGAAACTAGATCTAAAATAACTAACTCAAAAGTCAGCACTTACAAAATATCTTTCTATCAATTTGAAAGTCTGAACTTTTTAACACGTAAATGTCTTCAAATCCAGCTTTGCAAAACAGATAGCTATATGAGTCTGAATTGAGCTCAGTTTCCCCATATAGTAATAGCCTCTGCAATATATATATATATATATATATATAGCATTTCAAAAGTGATCAAAGGTACACTTATAATAATTAATAAAATAAGTTTTAAATTTTGTAACTTGCTTTCAAGCTTGCATTTAAATGATCACTAGATGTAGCTTATCAATAGCTGTAAACAAGCTTTATTTTTATAAGTGCTGAAAGAGAAAAAAATTCAAAATCTCTATTGCTAAACCCCTATGTCCAGATCAATTGGTTTTGAGCTTATCTCTATCTGGTTTGCAAAGCTGGATTTGAAGACATTTATGTGTCAGAAATGTTGACTTTCAAATTCATAGAAATGTGTTTTATAATTACTGACATTTGAGTTAGTATTTTATATCTAGTTTCTAGAGTCCCAGCCAACCACTGAGATGAGCCTCAAGCTCAAAACTAATTGGTTTGAAGGTAAAGGCTTAATGATAGAGATTTTGAATTCTTTCTTTTTTGGCACTTATAAAAATAAAGCTTGTTTAGAGCTATTGGTAAGCTTCATCTAGTGATCATTTAAATGCAATCTTAAAAGCAAGTTACGAAATTTATAACTTGCTTTATTAATTTTATATATATATGACAAACAAAACAAGTCATAAATTTCGTAACTTGCTAGAGTTTGCATTTTATGTTCACTAGATGGAGCTTTACCAATGGCCCACTATCAAGCTTTGTTACATAAACACTGAGAGAGATAGAATTCATTATCTCTTCCAAATTGTCTCCAACCTTTAAACCATGGTGTCGAGCTAGTTGGCTCATGTCAGTAAAGGGTAGGAAGACCAGAAACTAGATATAAACTCCAACTCTACTAAACAGCATTTATGAAACACGTTTTTATCAGTTTGAAAGCACAATTTTTTCAGATACGTAAATATCTTCAAATCCAGTCAAACAAACTAGATAGCCATATGTGTCTGAATTCAGTTCAGTTTCACCATATAGTAAAAGCCTCTGCAATCTATATCATTGCAAAAACCTTCAAGTGTGCATTTATGATAAACAAAACAAGTTATAAATTTCATAACCTGCTATAGCTTTCATTTTATGTTCACTAGATGGAGCTTTACCAATATCCTACTATCAAGCTTTGTTTACATAAACACAGAGAGATATAATTCAATATCTCTTTCAAATTGTTTCCAATATGTAAACCATGGTTTTGAGCTAGTTTCTGGTCTTCCTACCCTTTACTGATGTGAGCTAACTAGCTCGAAACCATGGTTTAAAGATTGGAGACAATTTGAAAGAGCTACTGAATTTTATCTCTCTCAGTGTTTATGTAAACAAAGCTTGATAGTGGGATATTGGTAAACTCCATCTAGTGAACATAAAATGCAAGCTATAGCAAGTAATTTATAACTTGTTTTGTTTATCATAAATGCACCCTCGAAGGTTTTTGCAATGATATACATTGCAGAGGCTTTTACTATATTGTGAAACTGAACTGAATTCAGACCCATATAGCCATCTAGTTTTTGACTGAATTTGAAGATATTTACATACCTGAAAATTTGTGCTTTCAAACTGATAGAAACATGTTTCGTAAATGCTGTTTAGTAGAGTTGGAGTTTAAATCTAGTTTCTGGTCTTTGTACTCTTTACTGACTTGATCCAACTAGCTTGAAACCATGGCTTAAAAGTTGGAGACAATTTGAAAAAGATATTGATTTCTATCTCTCTCAGTGTTTATGTAAACAAAACTTGACAGTGGGCTATTGGTAAAGCTCTATTTAGTGAATATAAAATGCAAGCTACAGCAAGTTATGAAATTTAGAGCTTGGTTTGTTTATCATAAATGCACTCTTGAAGGTTTTTGCAATGATATATATTGCAGAGGCTTTTACTATATGGTGTAACTGAACTGAATTCAGACCCATATAGCTATCTAGTTTGTTTGACTGGATTTGATGATATTTATGTATCTGAAAAATTTGTGCTTTCAAACTGATAGAAACGTGTTTCATAAGTGCTGTTTTGTAGAGTTGGAGTTTAGATCTAGTTTCTGATCTTCCTACCCTTTACTGTTATGAGCCAACTAGCTCGAAACCATGGTTTAAAGATTGGAGACAATTTGAAAAAGAGATATTGAATTTCTATCTCTCTCAATGTTTATGTAAACAAATCTTGATAGTGGGCTATTGGTAAAAACTCCATCTAGTGAATATATATATATATATATATATATATATATATATATATATATATATATATATATATATATATATATATATATATATATATATATAGTGTGACCCTCTGAGTGGGAACAAGGAGTTGAGATACTTTGTATCTGTAGTGAATAGTTGCATTTTGATAAAAAAAATGAAATAGCTCTAAATTATTTAAAAAAATTTCTATTAAGGGTCTCAAACCTTATATGTGAGTCACTTATGTATTTTGATTAGCAGTTTTACAAGTATTTATTATTATTCTCATATTTAATGCAAGAAAAAGTGGTTATTTATTATAGGAATTAGTATATTTTGTCAGGAGGATGCAAAGTTGTTTTTTGTTAGTGTTTAGTATTGGTTTGAATGGTTTCCTAATCCCTTATTCATTGACACCTATCCTTTTATCAACATTAATAGCCATCTCAATTGTATTTAGTCAAGATAGTTTAATATTTAGATTGCAGTACATGTGCATACATGGATGAGTCTGTATCATTTTCATTTCATTTTCATCTTTTAATAACATTAAGCAATAGTACATTTAACATGAAGACATCTAAATTAAAGTAATTATCATTAATAATTTTACAAATATATATTTTTTTAGTTTTTTTCTTATAATTAATGGATATGTAGATGAATGGATTATTTTACAAATTAAATAAATTATTAATAATTTTGTTTAACAATTAATATTCATTTATTTCAGGTTTGTAAAAGTTATTTTTATTATTAATATTATTTTTGTCTTAATTTAATTGTAAAAGTCAGAATGATTTTTTTTTAAAGAAAAGATTTCTTGCATATGTAATGAGCTTAAGTGCGAAAGGTGGAGTTAACATGTTTTGGGTGTAGATGACCTTTTGATGGGGGGGTGAGATATCTATTTAACAAATAGTATTCATTAAAAATTGCTCATTATTGATGTAATTGCAGCCGGTATATTATTCTTCTCTGCTGTGACAGGTAGATATTTCTTCCAGACATCAAATTAACTTAAAAAAAGCTTTAAGTAAACTTCAAGAAGGGTCTTCAATTAGCATGTTAGGCTAAAAATATAAGAAGGTACATCGGTTTTCATTTCTTTACCTCATTTAAACATTTGAATTAATCATCTTTAATTTATTGTTATTTTTAACATGTATATCTATAATATTAAGCTTGTGTTACTTTATTTATTTATCATTAAGAAGGACGATAGAATGCATGAACTTTATAATCATATAACTAATCTACTTGTATCTTATTATATCATTTGGAAATGTGTGCAGAACATTTTTACAGAATTTATTTTAATTTTTCATTATATCTTATATCATACTTATACAAAAGTTAAATTAAAATTAAAGGATATGTGTATTTTAAAATAACATTCTATACTTAAATTTATTACGGAAAAAATGACTTGATGTATTTATTTGGTATCCTTAAAATAATTTGTGCGTTTATGAAAGAAATAAAATGTGAATTACCCCAAATAACTAAAGGATACTACTTATTAAATATGTACTTAAATCAGATGGAAGGACAGGAATGTGGTATATTTCTGTTCTCTTCGATATGGATACATTGTAAAATAAATTATTATTAATTGTGGAATTACCAACGAATTACGATATATTAATTTGCAATGTTTAAAACTAGCTTATAAATGTCGGAAAAAACAAATGCTATTTAAGAAATTTATTAAGAACAATGACTTATTTAATTTAAAAACTACTACGGAGTGAATTAAATAATTGTTGTACAACTGTAGCTGAAAATGTCTTTCATATTTCCGTCATGATAAAGATTGATTACTTATGTGTGATGTAATAAGCTGAAGTAGTTCCACTACGAAAATTGGAGATATTGGATCAGATTTAAGTCATGATTCTTTCTTTTTGTTATCCTACAGAAATTCATTTTATGTTTCGTATTCTTAATAAACATGAATTCAGTTTGGAATCTACCACTGTATCGTTTAATGAACTCGAAAAAAAAAAGATTTTGCAAGTGAACTTTTTTATTTAAATCAAAAAACAAAATGACTTTTGTTTTCTTTATTTTTATTTTTTTATATATTACTTGTCATCATCAATGTATATAATAGATAGATAGACATATTTATTATTATGTTTTGTGTATAATTTTGTGCTATTATGAACTTCTAGATCATCATGGGATTGCGTATTCACAAATTGTGGATACTCTGGTACAAATTGATTTTATTTAAATATGTTTTATTTTTATTTTACGAAGGTAAAGGAAAGAAATAGACAGCTTTTTCATTCTACACAACTAAATATAAGTCCCTCATCGACTTAACCTTTTTTTCACCAAACTTACTGCCTACCACTCAAGCCAGACTCTGGCCAGTGGTTTTTTCAGACCACCTATTACAAGAGATAAAACTTCAGGTTTCCTCAAGCTCCCCAGACCCAAACAACTACCAAAGAACAATAAGACTCATAACCAGGGAAACTACACCAGCCTGCCTGTTCTCAGAAGCCTACATACAATTCCATCAAACAAACATACTCTCCAGGCCAATCACAGAGGCATGGCCTCTATTCACAAAAACACTACAGAAACTAATAACCACCTACTCTTTCCGAAGACCAGGACCCCTGAAACTTTTAAACAGCTTAGACAACATTGCAGATACCCTCAAGCACCTAACACTGGAAGGACAAAACATAGAAACAATCTTACATCTAAAGACTAAATATAGGACCACCCAAAAGATTCTAGCAGAACACATAGCAACAAAAAGAGCCCGGAGCTACCTGGCACATCAACACTGCTGGACCAGAGGATACATCAGATGGGCCTTAGGATCAGGAAAGAATAGAAAAGGCCCAAGCGACATCACCATTGATGGTAAACAATACATTGGCCCTGCAATGCTAGGTAAACTCCAAGAACACTTCAAAAAAAAGTTTCAAAACCAAATCACACCCAGTGACAGAAGAACTTTCAAAATAAATCCAGACAACACTCATGACATTACCCATGCTACAATCCAAAAAAAATTAAATGCGATGCCAGACAAAATACATCCTGGACTACATGGCATCCCGAAGTTCATTCTACTCCACCTGAGCAAATATACCATCCCAATCATCAAAAAAATGATTGATCTACTCAGCAGTGGAACTTGCCAACTTGAATTTCTATACCCGATCGCAATGGTGCCACTACTTAAAAAGAGTGATGCCGCAACTGAACTGCAAAACCTAAGGCCTATCTCAATGATCCCACTCATGATCAAGATAATTGAGTCTATAATCAAAGACAAAATGCAAGACAATGTCCTCAAGCACATCTCAAAATACCAGTTTGCTAAGAAGGGGCAGCCACATCAGATGCAATAAGCCGCTTCCGTCTAGTAATAGACCAAGTGCGCACAAAAAGAAGGTCCAAGCCAGTTGCCATTCAACTTGACATCGCAGGGGCATTCGACTCGGTACGCATTGATGTGCTAATTAAAACACTTGAACAATACCAAGTACCTCAACCGCTTCTACAAATCATAGAGAACCTTTTAAACAACCGGGAAATTTTCCTCACGCTAGATGGACGCATAGCTCCAGGATTCAAACCAAGTTTATCCATCCCACAGGGATCCCCATTAAGCACGCTGTTATTCACAGCTTACATAAACCCTCTCCTACTCCAAATAGAAAACACACTTCCAGGCATCCAAGTAGATTACATCAATGAAAATATAAAACACATTTCCTACATGGACGATGTTGTCGTCTTTCTTCCCTCCATCGACCACCTTAACAATCTAGTAGAAATACTTGACAGTTATGCAACAATGCATGGCCTCACATTCAACAGCGAGAAGTCAGCAATATGGTCATTACTCACAGGAAAACAAATTCCAGCCATGTTCAATGCCCAACCACAGAAGTTCTTGGGATTCCCTGTAGCAAAGTCCTACTCACTCATGAGACAGGAAATCCAAAACTCACTGCTGGAAAAAACACAAACCACAATAACATCAATATCAAAAATTTACTTGTCCCTCTTTGGAAAGGTCGCATTACTAAATGCCATCCTGCTCCCCAAAATAACATATTACCTTACTGGATTCAACCCCACCAAAGGATTCATAAACAAAATAAACTCGGCATGCACCAAACTTTGCTGGGGAGGAAAAGTCGCAGCCATCAGTATCAAGACAATGCATAACCCCAGGAGAGAGAATGGTCTCTCACTCCACTCCATTGAAACAGTCAACCTACAAAGAACACACAATGTGCTTCACAAACTTTTTAAGGACAATGATGCCATTGAATGCCCACTACCTGTCGAGCCCACAGATAGGCCACCACCCCCTAAACAAAACAACTGGCTTCGACAATCAGTGACTCTAATCCTGAACCATCTTTCAGCCAATGCAAGCCTATTCACAAGAAAACTCACATATTGGGAGATCTTCAATATTACACACCGCAAGAGTTCCAATATCTCTGCCTACCTCCATATTTCCAACCAAAGACTCATCAAATTAACGAAACACTGGCACCTTCCCCCAAAGTATGTTGACTTCCTCATTAAAGTAAATCTGGAAGCCCTTCCCACAAATGCCTTTCTCTACTATAAGAGAGGCTTCAAAAATCTAGCAAGCACATGCGCACTCTGCCAGAGAGAAGATGAAACCACCAACCACACGCTGACAAACTGCCCAATTCTACAAAAGCTCCAATCAGCAATACGGAACCGATTCAAGAACCAAACCCACAATTCTTTGTCTCTGACCAATGTGATAGAACAAGGAACTTATGCACATCTTAGACTGGCAACATTTGTGAACTTTACAATCTGGTCTCTTCGATGTAAGCTGGTCATAAGCAAGTCTGAATACCCGAACATTGAGACAGCCTTCTATCATATGCTGAATAAAATTCGCAAAACAGACTTTACCACAGCCTACCTTAACATTGCAGAAAACACATGGGCCCTAGTTGATCTACCCAGTGAAGAAGTACTCTAAGATTACGCCTGAACACAACACCACAGAACTTTATAATACATGCATATAAATCATTGTAATAATCTGTATAATCCATAGTAACAATATGTAAAACCAATGTAACCATTGTATAATTCCTCAATAAAGTTTGGAAAAAAAAAAAAAAAGGAAAGAAATATATATTTTTTGTTTTATTATATTGTTAGAGAGAGGTTTATATTTATTGTGTATATTTTATTATCACAAAGTGAGAATTCTGGCCTCTATGTCAATGAACCTATAATAGAAATAGTCTGCTAGAGACGGTAAAGAAATCTCATTCATAATATTTATGATTATTAAATTTTAAAAATAGCTTAAAGTTTATTCGGAATTAAAAGTTATATTTTAATGTATTAATTAGTTACCGTGTTGCTTGCATAGTATATAACTTAGAATTATTATTTTTATATATTCTTATTTATGAGTGTGTGTGTGTCTATTCTGCGCAATTATTACATTTACTTAATAAAAGTTCAATTTATAGATATTTTTACGTATAAATTTTGGATGTTGTCATATTCTAAAGAACTGAAAGGATATGTAGATTACCTGTATGTATCTATCTGCCAGTGTGTATATATAATGTTAGCCATGTAGAAGAACTTTGGGAATGGAAATTACTCTGAATGCATTCTATGTTTGTAGGGATAAGAGATTTTATCTATGCAGTATATTTTAATAATTTTCCATGAGTAGAGCCTATTTTATATTGTATGCGTATTATGAAATGATAGTTTTGAAGATGAATGATGTTTTTCTTATAGTCCTGGTGTTGAGGAAAAGTCCCACACCAATAGTATATTTCAGAATTAGATGAGTTATTGTTGAAGTATGAAATGATATTTAGGAAGTTGAATGATATTTTTCTTATAGTCCTGGTGATGAGGAAAAGTCCCACACTAATAGTATATTTCAGAATTAGATGAGTTATTGTTGAAGTATTAAGTAAAGAGTTTATTTGCTCCTCATGTGAATTTCCCTAGGAAAGTTTAGTTTTGTATAATCGTAAAATATAGCTCTGTGTTATTTAGTATGTGGCCAGATAAATAGTTAAATTAAAGTCTTGATATAATATTGGTGTCTTATTTTGTTGGTTGGTTTACGACATTGTCCGAAATGAAGTAATTGTTTAATATTTACTTGATAACTTGATAATGTGTAGAAAAGATTGTTTTCTATTATTGTTGCTTAAAATATGACACACACATGTAATATAAACAATATCGTGGATATAAAAGCATAATGTTATTGAAATTGAAACAGGAAATAAACACTTTAAAATACATTATATTCATTTAACATAAAGGTATAAATCATCAATCATCAGAATGGATAAGATTTTATTGGTATGCGTGAAAAGTGTATGTAATTAAAAATGATTATTTAAATTGTTAGAGAAAGTTGCTTTGTTGATGGCCAAATATGTTAATTTGATTTATTTAAATAATTGATAGTAAATCCTTTCAAAGTATTTATTGTACCAATAATATGATTTATTATTTAGTTAATGTTATGTTTAGATGAAATGCTTAAGCAAAGTAGGAATTCAAGGTCAGAATATTCAAGTTTTGTTTGTTAATTTTGCTTTCAAAAAGGTATGAATAATAAATAATGTAATATAAGAGGGATAATCACAAACTGATGTCCAAAGATTTATTTGAGAATTAAATTATTAAGACAAGTAGTCTTAGTGTAAATAATTATGGTAAATTAAATTTTCAGTGTAATAAATGATTTGTTTATTTAAAAAAAAAATAAAGCTGTGTCTTAAGTTATTCTTGTATACATTCGTGTACTAATTTTCACATCTCCACATTTCATACATCTATTATAAAATGACTATATTGTTTTATAGCTATGATATTAAATATGTTGGTATCTGATAGTATTGTTTCCTCAATCCAAACATTATAGAAAACTTTGCCACTTGATAAACGTATAAGAAAGGTTGCCTAGTTAATGTATTGGTTAGATGATGAAGTGAGATTAAAATAAACCCTATTTCCATCATTATCTAATTGCTAAACACAGTAAAACATTTAGTCAATTTATCTCATTACATTTTATTATAAGTTAGAATTATAAATTATGGCCCAATGTAGTTTCTTTAATTCAACTGTGTTTTTAAATTCCCTGAGATTTTATTGTATATTCCTTGATTGGCATTAAGGTAGCTGTTTAGATGATGATATGCCAAGTCATAGAATTGTTTAGTAATATAATTATATCAAGCTGATATATGTTATACTTGGATGATGGAAGAAATTAAATTGAAAGGACATTTTAATAGTCTGTACAAACAAATATTGTTATTCTTTATCATGCAGTTAATTAACAAAAGTATTTATATTTTATTTAATGTTTTATAATATTTCTTCCGTCATTTATTTATAATTATATATTTTATGAACTTCCTGTAAACTCCCACTGAGCTGAGCTGAATGTAGACATAGGTAAAGAGTCTCAGTAATGATTTTATATTAGAGATGTTGCTATATTGTTCTATTCATTAATAGAACTGGCGCCCTGGGCATTTACTCATATAATGTATATGAGCGATGTTGTGAGCGTAGGTTATAATATATATGGCTGCAGAAAGGAGTTTGCTATTAACTGAAAGGAGACCCTTTGATTCCTCTTGGAGGCCTTAAAGGAACCGAGCAGGGCAAATTCCTAATGTCCACTCCATACGTTCTTGTCGTTGCAGCTGTTATTACTATGTGATTATTCATATAGTATACGAACATGGATGGGCTGCTCACCAACATGCATTAGCCAGCATGGTGAGTTTATTGGCTTTTTACCTCTGAGTTTACGATCAAGAAACACCATGGTCTTTCTTCTCAGTGCCTGATAAGGCAGAATGAATGATTGTGTAAATGATAAATATTTTCCCAATACATATATACAATTATGACAAACAAAAATAAAGCATGGCCCTTATTCCCAGGAGGCTGTAAAGTCACCAACCAAGGCAGCGGTTGGTGGCCGAAGGCAGAGGGTGCTAAGAATCCCCTGATTGCGGACCCAGGCTGCCATTTGATGACGACTTTTTATTTAGGTACTTACAACTGCAGATCACTTTCAAGTGAAGGAAGATTGCAAGAATTAGAAGAAGAACTGTCTTATATTAAATGGGACATTATTGGACTTTGTGAAGTTAGAAGAAAAGGAGAAGAAACAATTGATTTAAAAAGTGGACATATACTCTATTATAAAGGCACACATATTGGAAATACAAGTGGAGTAGGATTCATTATAAATAAAAAGTGGAAGAACAATATTGTGGAGATTGATGGTGTATCGGACAGAGTGGCAAGATTAGTTATACAACTTAATAGCAGATACCAAATGCAGATAATTCAGGTTTATGCCCCAACAAGTTTTCATAGTGATGAAGTAGTAGAAGATTTTTATATGGATGCACAAAAGGCTTTTGATCAGAGTAAACAACATTTTAAAATTGTTATGGGAGACTTTAATGCTAGAATTGGTAGACAAATGAAAGATGAAATTGCTGTAGGTAATTTTGGTTATGGTAATAGAAATGAGAGAGGACATAGACTTGTGGAGTTTGCAGAAAAAGAAAAACTTTATATTATGAATTCATTTTTTGAGAAAAATGTTAAAAGAAAATGGACATGGAAGCATCCAAATGAAGGTACAGCAGAATTGGATTATATTTTGACTAACAGAAAATACATATTTCAAGATTGTAATGTTCTTAATAAATTTAACACAGGAAGTGATCATCGATTTAGTAAGGTGTAAGTTACGTGTTAATGTAAAACTAGAAAGACAAAAATTATTAAGAAAAACAATATTTACAGTTGATATTCCTAATCTTCAGAAACATTCTAATGAATTTAAATTAGAACTTACAAATAGGTTTCAAGTGTTAGGAGATTTTGAACATGATACAGATTTGAATGAAATTAATATGAAAATAACTGATACACTTTTAAAAACTGCAACAAACATAGCTGGTAGAAAAAAGCAGCAATTGACTAATAAAATTTCTACTGAGACTAGAGAATTTATGAAGAAAAGAAGGAATATGAAGATATACAAAAATGATGTATCAAAAAGAATTGAATATCTTGAATTTTGTAAAATGGTACGGAAAAGAGTTGAAAATGATATAAGAAAGTATAACTGTGAAATAGCAAGGAAAGCTGTAGACGTAAATAATCTCAAAAATGTTAAACAACATTTTGGTATTGGTAGGAAATTTATATCTGCAATAAGAAAAAAAGATGGAATTATTACTAAAAAGAGAGATGACATCATGAAATTGGTAGAAGATTTTTATCAAGAATTATATAGTAATAAAGAACAAGTACCTCCTATATCTATTACATCTTCCGAATTGCCCAGAATTTTAAATGAAGAAGTGAGACATGCAATTAAGTGTATGAAGAAAGGAAAGGCTCCAGGAAATGATGGAATTATTATTGATATATTAAAAGAAGCAGGTGAAGAAATAGAAACAATTTTAGCAAAGTTATATACCAAATGTCTAAATGATAAAGATGTACCGGAAGATTGGAAGAATGCAGTAATAATATTAATATTTAAAAAAGGTGATAAAGAAGATATTAGAAATTACAGACCTATCAGCCTTTTATCAGTTTTATATAAAATTTTTACCAAGATAATTACAACTCGTCTACAGAGAACTTTGGATTTCCACCAACCAAGAGAACAAGCTGGATTTAAAAGTGGTTTTAGTACAATAGATCATATCCAGGTATTGAGAGAAGTCATAGAAAGGACAAACGAATATGAGTTGTCATTATGTTTTGGATTTGTAGACTATGAAAAGGCATTCGATTCTATACACATTTCTTCAGTGATTAAAGCATTGGATCATCAAGGTATAGATCCAGGATATTGTCATATTTTAAAGAATATTTATAAAAATGCAACAGCAACAATTAGATTACACAATGATACTGGAAAAATCAACATTGAGAAAGGTGTAAGACAAGGTGACTCCATATCTCCAAAACTCTTTACAGCAGTGCTGCAAGAAGTATTTTGTGGATTAAAATGGGAAACTAAAGGAGTGAAAGTAAATGGAGAGTATTTAAGTCATTTAGATTTCGCAGATGATGTAGTTGTTTTTGCAAATAATGCTTCAGAGCTGCAGGAAATGTTGCAGGAGTTAGCAGATGAAAGTAGAAAAGTAGGACTAAAGATAAATGTTAAAAAGACTAAAGTAATGTTTAATCGATTTGCTCAAAATATGAAAATAAAGATTGATTATGAAGAATTAGAAGAAGTTAGCAGTTACAAATACCTTGGTCAGATTATTAATACAGATGGAAACATAATGGAGGAAATTAATCATAGAATTAAACTTGGTTGGAGTGCTTTTGGTAGAAATAACTTGATACTAAAAGGAAATATGCCTATGTGTTTGAAAAGGATGGTTTTTAACAAATGTGTTTTACCAGTTCTTACTTATGGATCTGAGACTTGGACACTTAATAGAAGAGCAATACAGAGACTTCAGACCACTCAAAGGAGTATGGAGAGATGTATGTTGGGAGTAACAAGAAGAGATCAAAAACGCAATGTATGGGTAAGACAACAAACAGGTGTTACTGACCTTATTGAAAAAATTAAAAGATTGAAATGGAGTTGGGCTGGACATATTGCTAGAAGAGATGATAATAGATGGACAATTGAAATTTTAAACTGGATTCCAAGAGATTGTAAAAGACCCAGAAAGAGACCACATGTGAGATGGATGGATGAAATAAGAAAATGTGCAGGGGTGTTGTGGAGAAGAGAAGCTAAATATCGAAGAAGATGGATTAAACTTGGAGAGACCTTCATCCTGCAGTGGATTGATAATGGTTGATGATATATATATATATACTGTAACATACAACACTAGTCTTGGCAGATACAATATATGGACAAAGTTTTATGAAATGTAAGGCAATCTCACAGAAATCAAACAAAATAATGGACCTACATAATTTATATGTGGATGCATTTATGGCTCAGTATTTGGTTTCTATGATTATCACTATACTTATCCCCAATACATTTTTTTGTCTTCAAATTGAAAGGAGTATTTTATTTTGAATATTATGATTTGATTTTATAACAAATGTAATTTATTTAAAATATAACAATGGTTTACAGTAATTATTTTAATATATTGACTAAGTATGAAAAAAAAGTTATAATTTAATTTCTCACATCTATACTTATTTATTGCAACATTCAGCTTTCTATATAATAACATGACATAATTTATTTTGTTTGCATTTTAACACTCCACTCTACTCTCTTCTTCAATCCCAGAGAACTAATTTTAATTGGTTGTTATCCTAGTAAAACTGTGGCTGTAAACTTTAATTAAAAATTTAAAACCCATCCTATTAAATATTTCCATATGCATAAAAATATGATTCTCTTATGAAACAATTCAAAATTACTTTACCTCTTTCAGAAATTTAAATTCATAATTTAAATGAGGATTAGTGCCTTTTTGCTTTTTGTTCTTTTAAATTAATCATTATTTTTCAAATTTGTTCAACTTTCTTTTAAAAGATTTTTTTCTGTAGAATAAATAATTTTCCAGTTACAATAAAATGTCAGAGAGTACCTATTAAAACTAAAAATATTAACAGAGTTTTTTTTCCGTTTAGTAAAGCTATGTGTGCAAAGTACTTAAATCAAAATTAAATTTGCATCTAATTTACCATCCAATATTAAATTAGGATGGCAAATCAGTTAATATTAATGTGATAAATCTCTCTAAAAGTTGTAGCATCTTAGAGAAGATCTTTATTTAATTGTCAAAATATTTAGAGAAATGTTATATTTTTAGTACTCAAGTATATTCAGTAATGTTGTTAAAATATGATTGTAATAAATATCCAAGATGATGTATTATCAGATTGTGTTATCAGTTTTAATTGGTGCTTTCCTATATTTCATGCAACTGGAAAATTACTTGGAAACACCAAAAGGTCTTGCATTAAATTTTTATCATATATATTGTACCAAAGTACATTGATATTAAAGTAATTGTATGAGTCCCATGTTTTAAAAATATAAAAATTTAATATTAAAAGAATAAAATGTAAAAACTAAAGAGTAGGGGGGGAGGGGAATTTTTGTATTGAATAAAATAAACTGTAAATGCTGTTTAAAATAATAGCTGTTTAAAATAAAAGATTTTATTTGTTTAAAAGAAGGGGAAAATCTTGTAATAAATAGATGATTTAATATTTTTAAATGAATTTTTAATAAAATAATAAAGAGATTTTGTTTTATCTTATAATAAATAAATAAATATATGTGCATGTGTGTATGCAATTTTTAATAAAAAGTAGACGCTAGAAGCTGATTTTATTTTCACAAGATGAATGCTGATGATAAAAATAAAGTTTTCCATTGTTTAAAAAAGTATAAATAGCTCATTTTTTGTTCATTCTTGGTTCAGACTTTCTGATTTTAATAAAATATTTTTGAAGTAATATTTCCAAAAATGTTGCACTGTTAAAAACCTACGTATTTGCAGTTGACTGAAAAGCCAGTCTCTACGCATCTAAGATCTGCGATTAGTTCGGAAGGTAATCATGTTAAAATAGACTACAGAGACAGCGGAGTGCGGGAAACACCAAATCAGCCATGGAAATCATAACAAGTCACAGGATCCATGAAGAAATCATTTACCAGTCATCGATGAGTTCAGAGATAATTCCATTATACTGTTTCTGTCATATTTAAAAAACCTAGGTAATTATTTGACTTTGATATTTAAATATTCCGATTTCCTTTCAAAATAAAGATAGACTATATTGAAAGAACTTTTGAACCTTTTGAATTAAACTTAAAAAAAAGAATAAACTTTAAACTTCAAAAGATAATATTTGAAATGATAAAATAAGTAAAAGCCACCACTATTTTATTAGGCAGGATTGGTGTTAAACCACTAAACATCACATGATCACTATCTGATACTATCACATAATTGTTATTAAACATAGAAAAACTCTCCATACAGTAGTGCCATCTTGTGCCAACAAGAGAAATCAATGGATGCCAGAAGGCACAAGATGGTACTACTGTATGGAGAGTTTTGCTTTGTTTAATAACAATTATGTGCTAATATGAGATAGTGACCATGTGGTGCTTAGTGGTTTAACACAATCCTGCCTAATAGAATAGTGGTGACTATGGTTGTTAAAGAGGCAAAGACACCAAAATGTATGAGGGCTGAATTGAGTTCAGACCCATATAACTATATAAGCTATTGAGCTTAGATTGAAAATATTGTATTTTCAATTTCATTTTCATAATTTTGTAGTTAAGTAGAATTAAAAGGTGGATGCTGGAGGGTTGCACTAGATTCTAAGATCTATTTGCAGTGCTCTCAAATCCAAGGCTCCTCACTGATGATGGCCACAAGCCAGAAACTAGTATGGGGATATTGGATGAGTAGGCACTAGATAGGGATATTATGAACAAGCCTTCTGGCATCCATTGATTGCTCTTATTGGCACAAGATGGTACTACTGTACAGAATGTTTTGCTTTGTTTAATAACAGTTATGTGCTAGTATTAGATAGTGATTATATGATGTTTAGTGGTTTAACACAATCCTGCCTAATAGGATAGTGGTGGCTATGATTGCTAAAGAGCCAAAGACACCAAAATGTATGGGTGCTGAATTGAGTTCAGACCAATATGACTATATAAGCTATTGAGCTTAGATTGAAAATATTATTGTGTTTTCAATTTCATTCTCAAAGTTTTGTAGTTAAGTAGAGTTAAAAGGTGGCTGCTGGAGGGTTGCATTATATTATAAGATCTAGGTGCAGTGCTCTCAGATCCAAGGCTCATCACTGATGATGGCCACAAGCCAGAAACTAGTATGGGGATATTGAATGAGTAGGCACTATATAGGGATTTTATGCACAAGCCTTCTGGCATCCATTGAGTAGTAGTACTGTTTTCTCTTCTTCAGTTGATATTAGCCCATCCATTGACAAAAGTGGCATAAAAATCAAACAACTTGAACCATTAGATTTTTGAAAACTCAATTTAAGGTTATAGTCTAACCATGTAAGCAATTGCTCCAAAACCAAAAATTAATATATATATATATATTGTAGTGATGAGCTACAATCTGCCACACCATCCAGTTATTTAAGACACTCTACCAATTACAACCTCATAACATATTTGCTTAACCAATAAATTGCCAAGCAAATTGTCATATTAACATTTTTTTTTCTTTACAACATATATATGTGTATAAACATCTTTTTATTTCTAAAGAAGTAATAAAAGCCATTAAATTACTAGGGAGAAACAAATAGGTATATTAACACTGGAATATAACATATTATATGTTAATAATTTGGGATGACTATAAAAAAAACTTACACATAAACTTAAAAATAAATAAAAACAATGATTGAATTAAAATCTAAACACATAGCAACCATTTGTGGAAATGAAATTTAAAATATTTATAAATTATTATTTTTATTTATAATCCCATTTATTTATATTACATCAGTTAAACAATAGGAAATGTCAAGGTTAAAATGTTTAAAAAAACTTCACTCGACCTACAACACAGTATTAATTGTTATACTGTCTTCTGCATTTGAAGATAGAACATTTTTTTTTTTCTGCTTAAAAATAAATTCGAATACAAAATGGATGTGAATGTAAGAATTTAAATATATATATATATATTTTAATCAAAATGATTGAAAGCCGAATTTTTTGAAGCAATCATTTGAAATGGAAGAACTAATTTGAAAGTAAAAATTTAATTATTTGCTACTGAGACAATTTTAATTAAATTTACATGTTGCAGTAATATTCAATAATTAATTGTTTTGATATATAATAATATCATCATTGAAATCTTGAGAAGCAAATAAATCAATAAATATATATTATTTTTCTATCATGATTGCTTGCTGAAAAGTTTATACTATGGGGTAATAATACATCATCAATAAAGCCATGAAAGTTTAAAGAATTTACCAGCACATTTGGAGGAAACTTGAAAACCATCTTTGCTTTAAATAAAATGCCTAATCAAATCCAAGACAGGATAATTGGAGAACATTATTATTTTTTGACTCAGACAAGAAATTTGTATTCTTCGTGGGAGCAGAACTTCATCTCCATTCATAGGAATTTATTTAGCAAATGAACAGTTTCCAGCAGATTCATCGGACTTTAATTAACATAATGGGATAAAAATTGTGATTTTTGTTTTATTATTTTGTCTATTGTAAATTTTATGTATTATTTTCGTTTCTACAAATGGAAGCTAATGTGTATAATTTTGGAGAAATTCTGTATGAGAGTAATAAGGGGGGAAATATTAGATTTAAATATATATATTTTTATCATCTTTAATTGTATAAAGAATTAAAAAATTACTAGTTTTGACCTCCTCATCTGACTGACTCTTGACAACATATAGAAAATTAGAAGGTAATTAATTTTAATATCTTATAGTAAGCAACACACAATGATAAAGTTTTGTTTCTTTATTATTAATTAAGCTTATTTTTATATTACTGTTAAATCAATGATTTATTATCATTGATTTATCTAGGCAACAAAGATTTTTTGTTGTTGTTGTTGTTATGCTTGTATACATATTTTAAATTAGCCAGCTAAAATCAAAATCATATATACATATTATGATTTTACATATATGTTGTTGTAAATAATTAGTCAAGTACATGAACTTCTACCATTGGGTTTAGGGCAAGGGTTTTATTTTTATTAATATCATTATAGATATCGATGTGGTAGAAATTCATCCTTGACAAAATAAATTACATGTATCAGATCTAATTGTTATTCATACTTTATACTTTTTGTTAGTCAATAAATGTTTATATAATTCGTTATTTTAATTTGGTCTCTAACTCATCATTATTTCAATATCCAACATCAGCTTTATAGTTCTCCATTATTCACATACCCATTATAAACATTATTATCTTATTTAGTTTTACACCTATTAATATTATTACTATGACAGAGGAAATACATATACATATTTAAGTTATTTATTATATCTTTTAATACATATATACTTATACTGCACATACATATTTTTTATATATCTTATGCTTAATTGATTTTTGGTAATTAATTATCACCTATATAGAGGTGCAATAACTACTATTAGTGTGATCTCCTTCCCTGATAAGAGAGCTCAGGCAATTACTCCCTGAGTTTGAATACGGTGGTATAACGTGGCTAGAAAGGGGTGAGAATTGGATGATATGACCCAAATTGTATCTAGGTTAATAAAAATAGGTAGAGCTAGTCTATTGGAAGTAGGTACAATGATAGGTTATGTATTTCATTGTGTAATAACTTGCATCCTATCCAAAGACCCAAAGTCCGATCATAGTAAGATGCTCTCCCCTATCTCTTCTGGAATCCACCTGCCCATTACATATATATATATATATATATATATATATATGATGATTCTCTTGATTTCTTGACATTTCCTTAAAAGCAAGGATAATGAATGGCTTCCAGACATTATATATTATAAAACTGGGTTGTCTTATGTGGTCATTTGCCATGGTCATATTAAGCAGCTTCTTTGATTTTATTTTTTTGCACTTTTTTATTCTATCCATGATTTCTAATTTCCCAATCATTGGTACATTTATAATTTGCTACATCTGTTTTGTTTTTATCTAATTATCATTTTGTGCACTTTTAATCACTTTTAAATAGAGTCACATGATTTATTATGGTCATAAAAAATGGAAGCTGATACATTATTATTACCTTTGCATATTTGCTTCATATTTTGAGCCTTTTTAATAAAATCAAGTGCTCTTTAGTTCTTTTCTCCAATGTATATCTCAATTCACCCATATATCCACTATCACACCTACATATCCATTCATAAATGATGCAATTTTTATTTATAACTGAGGTTTTATCTTTAGAGGTATTTATTAATTTATTTAATGTAGGAGGTACATAAAATGTAATGTCACATATACCTTTATAAATTTTCCTTATGAAATTTGCTTGTTGATTCAAAATATATGGCATTGATATACAAATTTTTTTATTAGTGGAAGAATCAACCTTATTATTAATGTCTTTATTTTTATATTTTGTATTAAACTTTTTAATAGTATTATAAATATGATTGTAATTGTAACCAACATTTAACAAATCATTAGGATATATTTCAATATCTGTGCCTTTGTCCAATGAATATTTACAAAGATTATCATTTCTAAATAAGAAGGACTTCAAACCTGCCATTTTATTTGACATTGGTACTCTTGATTTATATGGAATATAACCTCTTGTTGCTATTGCTTTAATAGTCATACAGTAATCTAGCTTGCATCTATTTCTAGTTCTTTTAAGATTGAGAAACTGAATGTACCTTAAATTTTCATTGGTTTTGATCCATTTTAAGCCATTTATATTATTTAATTCTTTAAAAAAATCTTTAATTGTATGTGGCTGGCCACAAACAAAAGTATCATCGATATGTCGATAATATAAAGTAATATTTTTTTTGATAACATTCCTTTTTCAAAATACTTTCCTCTTATATAGAAATGACAAAATTACATATTCAGCATGGTTTTAATTTCAATTATATTATATATAGAGCTCACAAAACAAGCTCTTAACATGAGCCTTATAAACATTAAGTCATGTTACATCTGACTTGATTTTTTATCATTTTAATTTCAATTATAATAATGTAAAAATATTGCAAATTGAAAGAGATAATAATAATAGGAAAATAAAGGCAGCTATGCTAATATATAATTACAAGCAGGACTTAATCAATATGCTGGCAGCAAACATTAAGACTATAGAATTATGGGAATTAACAGAGACTACAAGCATAGTTGAAAGTGCTCCTATGTGATGATTATACATTTGTACTTTTCAAAATTTTTGATTATTGTATTTACTAATATTTAATTATAGGATTCCATGTATTGCTTTGAAGAAATAAAAACATCTTTATATATATATTTATATATAATGGAACTATGTGTATATATATATACATACATACATAAGTATGTGTATATTTACGAGTTTTATGATTTTATAAATAAAAGAAGGAAAATAAAAGTTATATTTCAATATTTAATAGTTTGAAGAAAAAATTGTTAAAATTAAAAAGAAAAAGTACAAATATTAGGAAATAAGGTAAAATATTAACTATAACTTATCATTTTTTCTGTCTTTTAATTTAACATATAATCCTTACAAAAGGACTTATAATTGGAAACACTGTTTATTAAAAGTTTATAATTAATTGGAAACAAATTTTGTACACTAGGTAATCAGTTCTGGAGATAAGATTCCAGACTGATTAAATAAACAATATTCACTAAACTTTCTATGTAATTAGGAAAATAAGATAATGAAAAATAAGGTTAATAAAAATATAACTAATTAAAGATAGAAAAATAAAGATCAAATAAATTGATAACATGGATAAAAAATCGAGCAGTAGGTGAAGTCAGAGGGTATTTATATTGAAATCGCCTATTGTTCAAGGTTAATATCCAAATATATAGTAACATATAGAAAAACATCAGAAGAGAAAAACAGCAGCAGCAACAGAAAATGCAGAAAGCAAAGCTAGTTTGTTGACCAACGAGCCTATAAGCCAGCTAAAGCAACGGAATCTAGCAGGATGAAACAATCTTTATACAATCATGTTGGTAGAAAAATGCATGGCTAAACCAAAGCTGAATGGTGATTCATTTCCACAGCCATCTCCTGAACCTCATTAGCCAGATGCAGTGATACATATCTCTGATTTGCCTTTGCTGATCTTTATACTCACCATGAACTGAATCTATGGAATCAAACATAGCAATAGCAATTGTGCACTAAACCAGGAGGAATCATCTGAAGCCCATTATGAATCTGACAGGATCAGAAGACAGGAGTGAGCACCCAGATACTATATAAAAAATCATAGGTAAAAATGATTCAATGTCTTGATAAAACTTTTAAATTTTATTTTGAAAAGTGAACTTTTAAAATTTATTTCTAGCTAGAACTGTTGAAATTTTATTTCTAGTTATTAATTTCAAAATATATGTAATTAAACACTTACAATTTGGAAAATATTATATTTCTAATAAGTGTTCATATTTGTGGTTTAAACGTTAAATATTTCCCATATGTTTTTTTTATCTTTTAATAAATATGTATAAATTATTATTGTGATTTGCATTTCACTCTCACTTTACCTATGATTAAGTAGATAATCTTATTTAGGTATTCTGTGCTGCTGATCTTATGTTTTAATAGCTAGCCATGGGTCATGTACTTGAAGTGTGTTAATGGTATCTCATGGGTTCCAGGCAAATGGATGGATGGTTCTTGTAGGGTATAAACCCATTATAAATATCCTAATGAGATGTGTCAATGTTTCTGGCAGTAGGGAGGGCTACCTTGATTGGAAAAGTGACTGTTGTTTTAATATTTTTATTAAATCTTCGGTCTGACTGGGGGTATGATTAATATGCAATGTATTGATCATATTTTACTCCTCTGCTTGAATAACAGGATCTAGATATAAGGTATGAAAGATTAGTATGATTTAATAAAGTAGAATAATAAATAATAAGTAAATAGACTTAGAATAAATCATAAAGGAAGTTTGAATCTATAAAAGTAGAGAGAGGAAGCTGAATTAAAGCTAAATAAATTAAGTAAGGCCTTATTAGTAATAATTCCATATCATTTATTTTATTATTTGTATAGTGTTTCAATCAAAATGATATTTTTAAGTCAGTTGTTTTTATTCCTAGGTTTGAATACTGAATATTAAAATTTTAAATTCTAAACCCCTTACATTACTATTTTAACTTTTTTGTGATAGCTAATGATTGTTTTGAAATTGGAAAACAGTTAAATAAGGAAAAAAATTATTCATCTGCAATTCCATGGTATAAAGAAGCTTTGAACCTTGTGAAAGAAGATGAAACAGTTTCATTCATACAAATATTGGATTTTTTGTCATATTGTTACTTTAGAGTAAGTAGAAAATAATATATAAGGTTTGTATTTAAACTCAATCAATTATTTATTTATTATTTTTAAGAGCACTTTTTTTTAACAAAGTATATATATATATATATGAAAAACGAAAACAAGTTATTCACGTAACTTGCTATCACTTGTTATTTATGATCAATAAATGGCATTTTACCAAAACCACCGAAACAAGTGTAAAATTTGTTTACATAAACGACAAAAGAGTCAGAATTAACTATCTCTTTCATTTGCTCACCCTCAGATCAGCTGATTTCAAGCTATTTGCTATTATCAATGAAGGATAGAGTTAGAAACTAGATCTAAATACTGACTCCAAGTGTTTATGCAAAACGTTTCTATCAGTTTGCAAGCGTGAATTTTTCCGACCGATAAAGTCTTCAAACTCAGCCTAACAAGCCAGATATCTATATGGGTCTGATTTCAGTTCAGTTTTGCCACATAGTCAAAGTCTCTGCAATATATCATTGCAAGAAACCTTTAAAGGTACATTTATGAAAAACAAAAACAAGTTATTCACGTAACTTGCTATTACTGATGATAGCAAATAGCTTGAAATCAGCTGATTTGAGGGTGAGAAAATAGAAGAGATAGTTAATTCTGACTCTTTTGTCATTTATGTAAACAAATTTTACACTTGTTTCGGTGGTTTTGGTAAAACGCCATCTATTGATCATAAATAACAAGTGATAGCAAATTAGGTGAATAACTTGTTTTTGTTTTTCATAACTGTACCTTTAAAGGTTTCTTGCAATGATATATATTGCAGAGACTTTGACTATGTGGTGAAACTGAACTGAGATCAGACCCATATAGATATCTGGCTTGTTAGGCTGAGTTTTAAGACTTTACCAGTCTGAAAAATTCATGCTTGCAAACTGATAGAAACGTTTTGCATAAACACTTGGAGTCAGTGTTTAGATGTAGTTTCTAACTATATCCTTCACTGATGATAGCAAATAGCTTGAAATCAGCTGATCTGAGGATGAGCAAATGAAAGAGATAGTTAATTCTGACTCTTTTGTCATTTATGTAAACAAATTTTACACTTGTTTCAGTGGTTTTGGTAAAACGTCTTCTATTGATCATATATATATATATTTGTAACCCTGTGTTATATATATATATATATATATATATATATATATATATATATATATATATATATA
>JAQFVV010000574.1:22500-339197 GCA_028023455.1 Epiperipatus broadwayi | reverse complement strand
GCCCATGGTAACTGTTGAATGCCTTATTGTAAAGTTTTGCTAAAAAAGTTAGAAAAATAAAAGTGAATGTAAAATTCTTCTGTAATGTAAAAATGATAAGCTAGATTATATAAGTTCTGCTTGATTAATGGCTTAGTTAGACTATATAGGTAATTATGAATACTTATTAGTAAATATTAGTAGCAGAAGCTGTTTTGCAACAGATAGTATTAATATTGAGCATAAGTGAATATTCATGTAAGAATAGAAAGAGTAGGAATTGAACCTAAACTGGAATACAATGTAAGGAGTGTTAAGGTAATTTTTATATTTTAAAGACTACAGACTAATTAATACGTTTATTAACTATATAATGGAGAAATAAAATAGTTAGTAAATTATTTGTTTAATTAAAACAGGAATTAAAAACAGTAAAGTTAGTTTATTAAAATTAAAAATATTGAAAATTATTTACTAGCTATTAGGTTAAATGTTAGACTGATTGAAGTTAAAGGAATAGAAAATATTTTTCAGTGTGTATGTGTGGATTTGAATGTGTGCACACTAATTTAAAATGTTATTTATTAAAATTAAAGTTTAGTTTAAATTCATTTATTTATTTGATATTATTTTGTAGTTAATTTATTATTAAAGGATATCTAAAGTAAATAAATGCATGAGCATTTAATAAATAAGAATATGTATTTAAAGGTAATATAAAATGAAATTGCATTATTAATTTGATTAGTTTTTTTTTTTTTTAATAAATTATAAATGGTGAATGAAATGGCAGTGGAAATTTATTAAAAACCGCGGTGGGATAATTTGAAATTGATTGCCATTATGTAATTTTATATTTAGTTCCTTGAAATGTAAATAATTAATACTAGGGTCATAAAAACTAGGTAAGGCTAATTAACTGCCTATTAAAATAAAAAAAATCTATAAATATTAGAGACACTATTAAAAGCATGTGTGATGTGATGCAGAGTGTGTAGAGCAGAACTTGCATCTTCTTCATCAACTCTCTCAACAAAAATGCACAGAAAGTTTAATTTCAAATTTGAAGTTTTTATTTAAAAATTGAAAGTGATATTTTTTTTATAAATTTTATTAGTTTTGTTAAGTAATAATGTGTGGCGAAATAGCCAAAAGATGTTAAATTTTCCATACTTAGTCTAATCAGAAGCATTTTAGAAAAAAACTAGCAAAGATGCCAACAGAAAAATGATGTCTTCTACTTGTTAATGATTCCAAATGTGCATAATTCAAGGCAGAGGTCGTATTTTTCTGTATTCTCAAGCTACCATAAAAGCTTTATACTTCACTAATCTTTTACTTTTATCCCTTACCTTTAATGAACTTACGTTTCAATTCTTCACTAATAAATTTATTGAATTTATTTTAATATTTAAGAAAAAAACTTTAAATCATTTGTTAGTCAATACTTTAGTTAATGCTGAGATTCATTTAGCATTAAAATAAACGAATTTAAACTTATTATTAGAAGAACAATTTTAATGTGAATTCTTTTTCCCGTTACTGGAATGCTGACATGAATATTGCCATTAATATTTAAAGGGAAAAAACTTTATGAATTGAAGAATTTAAAAATATTAGTTATAATAATTTTTGTTTAAGACATTTCTGATGAATGGTTGTTTTGTGAACTTCAATTAAAATTTGAGAATATGAATTCTAATGAAGAAAATAATGCAGAAAAACTTTTAATTGTAAGTGCAATGTGAAACATGAAAAGCTGCTCTAGCTGTTGGTATTTAAAAAAGACGTACTAATTAGCGTGAATAACTACAAAACATATTTCAAGAAGTGAAAGAAACATTATTAGTACTTTAATATAGATAAATGTGCAAGTGTTTATGAAAAGAGGATTCAAATCTATACCAACATTCATTGTTTGTGATGTTAATGTGTATACAAATTTTACAAAGAAGTACATGAGAATTATTATTATTTTAAAGAATTGAGAAGTTGTTTGATGCATTGTCATAAATGAATTGTCATCCAAAGGACATTTTTTTCTGTGTCAGGTAGCTCAAGATTGAAGATGTCATTAAAAAAACTATGGGTGTTTTTTTAAAAAAATAGTTTTTATTTTCTATTTTATTCTTATTTTTCTTATGCAAAAATTATTTATGAATTACAAGATAAAATTATGCATTTATTATCTTTGCTTAAGGTAAATTGATATTTAGTGTACATGTACAGGTAAAGAAAATATATATTTTCTTTATATTTGCTAATATTAAAATGTTCTCTCTTTTCTACCAGCATTTACAATTTATAATACATATTAAAATATGCATATTATGTATTATGTTTAAAATGTAGCAATGTAACCAAATATCTACAATATATATTAACCCACTACACACACACACACATATATATATATATATATATATATATATATATATATATATATATATATATATATATATATATATATATATATATATATCATCAACCATTATCAATCAATTGCAGGATGAAGGTCCCTCCAAGTTCAAACCATCTTTAGCTTCTCTTCTCCACATTACCCTGCACACTTTCTTATTTCATCCATCCATCTCACATGTGGTCTCTTTCTGGGTCTTTCATCATCTCTTGGAATCCGATTTTTCAGTTTATCACTTTGGTAACAACATAATTTTTCATTATGAAACAAAAAAGATCTAAAACTTGCCATCTTAAATTATAAATTAATAATTAAGCCACTGCAAAAAAGAGATATATAAATTGTAAATCAAAAGTACCAATTATGCATAAGATGGCAAGTTTTAGATCTTTTTTGTTTCATAATGAAAAATTATGTCATTACCAAAGTGATAAACTGAAAAATATTGAGATATTTAACAAGAAATTGCTTCATATTGGTTATAAAATGTAACAAATAGTCAATACTTTATGCCAATTTAAAAAAGTTATAATGGTTTAAAGGAAATAAAGATTAGTAATAAACAATGGATATCTATTCCATTTATTTTAAATCCACAAGTGAAATTTTTTAAGGATATATGTAATAATGTGTTTAATGTTTCATTCTGTGTTCCAAACAATATTTTAATTAGTCAATAATTCTAAGGATCTCATACCTGTCAAACAAAAAAGTAATGTCATATATCAAATTTTTTGTGATTGTATGCCATCATATATAGGTGAATCTAGGTGCAGTATTGAGGAGAGATTGAAGGAGCATGAACGGTTATATAAGCATGTAAAAAGTAAAAATAATGGTGATTTAATGTCTCCTTCTGTGTTCTTTGATCATGAAAAAACATGTAAATATAAATTTAAATTTGATTTTGAAAATGTGAAAATTTTTCATGAAAAGAAAAACCATAATAAAAGAAAAATTAAGGGGGCAATTTTTATAAATAGGAATAAAATGCAGTTTGTAAATAGACAAGCTGCTAACATTAAAATATGAGATTCATGGGATTTGAACTGATGACATTTGCTTCCACTTTGTTTTTTTTGTTGTTTTTTTTTAATTTAATGGCAGTTGAGGCAGGTTTAAGAAATTAACCAAAAGTACTTCTGTGGATTTAAGGATTGTTTATAATAGTTTATCATTAAATTTATTATTTTTATTATATATATATATATATATATATATATAATAAAAATATATAAATATATATATATATATATATATATAAGGTTAATAATATAAAGAAAGCATAGGAAACAACCAAAATGATATTAGATATTGGTAAGTAATTAATTTAACTTATTGTTTATTATTATTGTTTTTATTATACAAGCTAATAATTAGATTTAATTTTGATATCCAAAAATTAAAAAAGAGAAATAAATATTTATATGAAATGAAACATTTGGAATCATTTTCATATCGATCAAATAGCTTTACTATGTTATATTGCCTAATTTTGAAATTCAATTTCCATAAATTGCAGAGTGATGACAACTCTTTCACTTTCATTTGTGCTAGTAGATGTCATATCCCCACATCCAATAAACCATTGGAGTATCTTATTTATTTATTTATTTTTATTTTTATTTATTTAATATCAAGAAAGTTAGAAATACCCATGTTTCTATCTCTGATTTCTAATATACATAAGCTAAATAATAGATATTAAATCTACAGTATATTTTTATTAAAATGTAATAGTAACATTAAGTATTTTGTTTGCATATAATTTATGACAAACAATCATTTTTAATATATATATATATATATATATGTATGTATTCAAAACAATACAATAATTAATACAGTAAAAAATATTTTAAAAAACAAATATATGCCACAATTTAATAGAAGTACTTTCAACTATCAATGTAGTCCTTATCAACTAGATTCAAATTGTATTACAAAAAACCGTTACAAATGTAAACAAAAAGTAATTCGTCATACATCAATTTTTAGACAATTAATGAATTGTGGAAAAATTGATGTATATATATATGTAAAATAAATAAAAAGTAAATCAAAAGTACCAATGATGCATAAGATGGCAAGTTTTAAATCTTTTTTGTTTCGAAATGAAAAATTATGTCGTTACCAAAGTGATAAATTGAAAAATATTGAGATATTTGCCAAGGAATTGCTTGAAGTTGGTTATAAAATGGAACAAATAAACAATACTTTAAGTCAATTTAAAAAAAATTATAATTTAAAAGAAATGAAGATTAATAATAAAAAATGGATATCTATTCCATTTATTTCAAATCCACAAGTAAAATTTTTTAAGGATTTATATAAGAATGTATTTAATGTTTCATTCTACATTCCAAACAATATTAACAAATTAGTTAATAATTCTAAGGATGTCATACCTATCAAGCAAAAAAGTAATGTCATATATCAAATTTTTTGTGATTGTATGCTATCATATATAGGTGAATCTAGGTGCAACATTGAGAAAAGATTAAAGGAACACGAATTGTTATATAAGCGTGTAAAAAATAAAAATAATGGTGATTTAATATCTTCTTCAGTTTTCTTTGATCATGAAAAAACATGTAAACATAAATTTAAATTTAATTTGGAAAATGTGAAAATTCTTCATGAAGAGGGAAATCATAGTAAAAGAAAAATTAAAGAGGCAATTTTTATAAACAGGAATAAAACACATTTGATAAATCGACAAGCTTCTAACATTAAAATACGAGATTCGTGGAATTTGAATTGATGATGTTTGCTTCCGCTTTTAGTTTTTGAATTTAATAGCAGTTGAGGCAGGTTTGAAAATAACCGAAAGTACTTCTGCGGATTTAAAGATTGTTTGAATTGTTTATAAACCGTTTAAAAATATTATTTCAATTATAATTATATATATATTCTGCCCTCCTCCTCCGTCCACGTCCTCTCCATAAAATTTATATAGTGTTTAAAATATATTCCGGGTTCTAGCTCAGTCTAACAAATGAATAAAATGAAATGTTCAGCCTTAATTAAAATGATGATTAGCTCTAGCTTTTAAAATACAAGTACAGTTATATTTGTAAATGAATTAATAAATATTTATTATTTTCATGAGACCTGGAGTGATGACACGGGGAACGAGACAGACTACATTGAGATATTATCCACATGATACTATCTCAATGGCATAAGAACACTATTCCCCCTTTTACTATACTAAATAACTAACTTATAGTATTCTTACGACTTTCTAAGCTCTTTTCATTACAATTAAAATAATAATCATGTCTTAATATTCTTTGTAATAATAATCTAGCTCAATTAAATAAGATTAAGTAAATAAATAGAATAAATAAAATAAAATAAAATAAATCTCAGGTTCATAAATTGTATTCTAACTGATTTAAAATTACGGTAGTAAACTATGAAAAGGGAATTTTATGTCATAAATTCACTACGCAGCAACTAACAATAATAAATAATAATAATAATAACAATAGTATAATATAATCTTATTACTTCCTAAATGAAATAAATAATTACGTACGTGGCAGTATTTTAATAATCCGACAACAAAATACGTGTGGCAACATTAGCATATAATTTATTTTAATATTGTGGCAACCAACTTATGACCAATAAATGATATAATTATGATCTTTTAATTTTATCATACAAATAAATTTTCAAAATTATTATAACACTTTTATGTTTACCTATTTTGTGCAAAACTATATGTCTGTTTCAATTATAAATGTGTATTGTGATATCATGCATCCATGTGGAGAAATAATAATGAAGACACAAAGCTTTATAATAAATTTACAACAAAGTTTATTAATAACAAAAACAAATAACACTATTTTACATTATGTACATTGGATATCCTTATTCTCCTATCACAAAATTATTTTACTAGTTTATACAATAAAAATTAAACTTCTCCTTATTTTTCTAGTTAATTCTTTTCTTTTAAATACTTAAAAAAATACAGTATTATTATTATTGGATTTCTTATTTTAGTTTAGCTTGTTACAAAATGTATTTATTTATAATTATCACTAATACTTTGTATCCCTATTATTTTAAAATTATATTTTATAAAATTACATTCATAGTAAACATTCTACAAAATCATAAAACTCTAATTTTATATTAGTTATATGGAATCCTACAGATTCAAAAACATTCTTTTACATTTGATCTTATGTTTTATTGTTCACTATACAATGCTTATTAATCTAATATACTCATTCAAGCCTTGCTTCGGATGGTAATTACAATTATTAACACACCATGCACAAATATATGTGTCTATTACACATTATTTAATTATTTTCTTAACAAACATGCAATATTTATTTTCTAAATATTATTATAAAAATATTCAAATTTTATTATCACTTAAAAAAAAGACTTTGTTTTAGATTTCTCTTTTAAAAAATCTGATATTCGTTTCCAAATTGGTTTTAAACGGTATTATATGATTCTTTCTCTCCTTGTGATTTTTTATACTTTCACTTTTAAAATTACACAATTCTAACACATTCCAGTAAATAAACTATTCTTACTTAAACTGTAACATACCCTCAGTTCTATTTTATTCATTATTTTTATAAAATATCTTTCTGACGATGCAGATTCATGAAACAAGGATAGCGAAAATAGATGCACAGGATCAAAATAACTAGAATATTATCCGTCATAAACCTTAACAATAATGGCACAGTGAATTCAAAGACACTATAGAGGAGCGACCTTTGTCTGTCTACCCATCTCTATTATAGGAGTGATGCTAAAGCTATTTCTTCAGCTTTATATAACATCAAAGAGTTTAAAAGATACGTAAAGACACTGTCCAATATATATGTGTTCAGTGATAGGGCTTAGTTAGCTATACTGAAAGCACACAAACTAACTATGATCCAAATACTTTATTTTTCTTATTTCTTAACAAAACATCATCTTGGTTTCCTCTACACTAGTACTACCAAGGCACTATCCGATCTTATTTCTCTAGATTTTTCTATACAGTACATCGACAAATTCTTATCTGCCTTTCTAACAATAATAAAATTCATTTTATTTCAAAACTATACAGCTGTTCTCTAAGAAAATCTTTTACTACTTTTCTCGTATATTTATTATATACAAACCATTTTAAAATATCTAATACTTTGTTACATGAAAGTTCAAAAGAATCACACAATTGTTTTGACAACTTATACTATTAATTATACTCGAAATAACTCATTGCATGCATATTTAAAATTATTCTTATCTTAGAATATGTTTTAATGTTGTATAAAATGTGTACTTATAAATTTAAAACTTTCACACATCATTCTTAATCAATAGATGATCTAAAAAAAATACATTATGCATTATGAATAAATACCAAAATTATCAAAACGATCTTAATCTTCTCGGTCGTGTTCTGTAGGCTTCACCATTCCATTAATTCTTGTAGATATTAAAACTTCCATACATACTTTTTATTTTTAAAAAACAATATTTCTATCATTCTATTAAGCTATTATATTTAAATCTCATTATTATTAAATTTATGTTTATATGTTTTCCCTAGTCTAATATAGCATTTTATATTTAAAATAAATTAGTAAAAAATTTAAATTATATTTACGATACTTCTTCACCAGACTTTCTTGAACCGTTCATATTTAAGCTAAAAAAAAAATATTTTATTTCTTCTTTTAGTCACTTAATGTTCTATTTTAAAGTAAAACAATAGCTCTGTTTAATAAATCTTCATCGACGACAATCCTAGGTTTTTCACAATATTGTATACAATTATTAATTCATGGCATTCTCTTTTACTATTGTCTGCTAATATTTTCCCGCGCGACTTTTCCGATGCATCTTGTACGTACTTTTATTTAAAGATTCAGTAAATTTTCTGTTTCCATGGATCCATTTTCATTGAGTAATATAATTTTATATTTTATCAATCAAGCATTTTCTCCATTGAATTCTTTATAATATTTTTTATCATTTCTCTTAGATAAAGTTTTTCTGTTCTTTTCCCTAAGACGTATAATAGCACTTTCATATTTTTCTTTACTTTTCTTTATTTCAAATTCTGGAACTATATTGTTAATAATGTTTTCCTTTAAAAGATAAACACTCTTTCTTCATCATTATTTTCTTTATAAAAAAACGCATATTAAATTTTTCCATAGAAAAGAATAACATAACTTTAAAGTAGCCTTATAAATTTTGTGTCATAATTTTTTCCTGACGGCATGTAACTTCTCTTTTAAGATTTCGCATAGCGTCCCAATTATATTTCTTTGAGTTATAACAATCAGTTTCTGGTTGAGCATAAATAAAGTTGTATTAAGGTACTCTCCCAATATTTTTCCTTCAGTAATAAATTTAGGTATTTTCCCTTGTACTTCCATCTCTACTGTAAGTTTTTGGTTAAATTCGAATAAATTCCCTGGTAAGATAACTTTTAAAATTAGCAATTCATATCGATACAGTCAAAATATACTATATGTTACAAAAGAATTTTTGAATAAATACAAAATTTTAAATTTATATCACTTTTCCAGCTACGGTGTTATCAGCTACAAAAATGTGTTACTTTCTCTTTCACTTTCACATTCCTTCTCCCCGCTCTGTATAATTCCTATATTTTTGTCTGCTAATTTACCTCCGTTGATTGGTTAATGACTTTTTAGCGCGAACAAATTTACACATTTAGTTTTATAACATACTAGACTTTTAAAATAAAGAATTGATGACGTAATGTCTCAAATATTATTTAGACTAATATTTTTAAATTCAGTTATAGTTTTATAAAATTATTTAAACTTTAAAAATAAATATTAAAACAATATTTAATATTTTAAACTTTTACTTTAATAATCGATGGCAATTATATTTAGTTTCCTAATTCACAAACTTTTATCATTATTTTAACAAGCGTGTGTGTGAAGGTATATAATATACGGTCACGTGTTTATTACTTTTATCAAATGATTTTTTATTTACGACTCGGTCTAAATTACCAAAACTGATATATTTTATAAAAAATTTGGAAAATAATTAAAACTGGTAGAACTAAATATAATTCTCACCATCCCAAAGTTTATAAATAAAATATGCTCTATTAGTTTTGACTATTAACTATAATTATAACACTACATATAGTGTTTATTTCATTTATTAGTTTTAAAAATATTATATTCAAATCATTAATATACTTTTAAAATATTTATAGCTGTGTTATTTTATATGGCCAGCTTTTACAACCATAAGCAAGCATATCATTAAGCTTTATTTAACTGTTTTCTTTTAAAATAATTTATTACACTGTTATATACCAGGTATTTTCAGCTTAAAATTGTACTATAAAATTTAATTATCATACTATTATTTATATATCATACAAATATAACTTAAAATTTAAAATTTTTTTAGTAATTGACCTATCTACCGTATTATGACCTACAGACAAGGGCACAATATATATATATATATTGTGACCTCTTGTGATCATCAACTAATCTAGACTCATGTTTGGTGCTATAATCTGCCTTTATGACCTGCCTTTTGAATGCTGAAATCATATGTATGAATGTGGCCACACATTTCATGGCACCAAATTCGCCCTTTGTAACCTATCATACTCTCATTATCAAGACTATAAGCATAAAGAAACAAAAAGGTTAAACTAACGAAATGGTTCCTGCATTGAATAAAACTAGCATAAAACTAGATCTAAAGAACATCACAAGGTGATTAATAAAGATAATAACTTCTGGTCAAACCAGCCCTAAAATCCACACAAATAAAATGTGATGAGTTAAATTTAATATTCAGCAAGCTAATAAATAACTAATAATTATATCTCTAGAATGATTATGAAATTAGACTTATAAATGAAATAATAAGTAAATTATGATGTAGATGACTAAATGGATGATGTAAAAAGTAATAATTAAATAGTAGAGTGAGATGAATTTAAGAATGAAGAGCAATGAATGAAGATGTATGAAAATAATGAATTATTAAGGTAATGATAGAATAAGAGTTAATGAATAAATAGTTAAGATGATAAAAGAATAAAATTAATGTATGATTAATTTTATTCTGATAATGAATTAAAGTCAAATGAGAATGAATAAATAAAATAATGATCAAGATAAAATTGAAGAGTAATGTTGAAGATGGAGAATGAAATCTGAAACTATAAATTAATATTGTATTAAATGGTGAGAAGATCAGCTAAATAAAATTAGGGATAACAAGCTTGACACAACCAAAATATTTATCATGAAATTAAAACAAGCTATACTTTTTACAACAAAAGAAGTAATTTATACCTTAAAGTTTGGTTGACTTTCCTAAAACAGTGAAAGTAATGTATTTCAAGTCCACCTATAATGAATAACTAGATATAAAATTTATTACAAATTTAAATTCTAGCTTGAAACTTAACAACTAATTCTTCTCAGGCTTAAAACACTCAAAAACCATTATACAAAATATACTAGGGTCAGTGAGAGGGATTTTACCACTACCTGAATATAATGCACAAGACAGCTCTTAATATAAACTCAAATTAACAACTATATTTAGCAGTTCTAAAGAAACTTTATTACTAATATAAACTTTAAAATGTTGGAATAGGAATGACTTTTTAATAATTAAAAACAAAAACTTACCAAATTACTTTTCTCAAATACTTATAAACCAGGTGATCAAGATTAGTGAATGATAGCTCTGTGGATTTAATTAAATCAATTAAATCAATATTATGTTTATCTTTTAATATATTACTTAAAATAATATGTACTCTAGGTTAATAATATTAATTATTATGTGATGATGCATTAGATGTACTCTTAAGTGATATGGCTTAACAAAATTATTTTGGTATATTAACCAATAGTTAAATGTACTATACTGGTTGATGATGATTTCAATATATAATCTTCTGATATGTCAATAGCAATAACAATAATAATGTGTATATGGTGATTAGCAATAAGACTACAGACAACTAAATAAATTCTTAACACAACAAGATTTATTTACAATATTTACAAATTTTAATTTAGAGACATTGTATGAAATAAAACCAATACATTAATTTAAACTCAGGGATGGGAAAAATACCTGATATACCCTTGACCATACTCTTAGTCAACTTATACAATGATATTAAGTATCACTTATTACTGTTTAGCCTATATTAAAGAATAAGATAATGAAACCTTATTTAAGCTGAACTAGCACTTAAATTACAAAAACAACAGTGTATTGAGGACTTTAAGGTATGCACAAATTTTAAATTCAGAATTCAAAAGTTATAAAGTAGTGCATCATACTAAAGCCATTTCTTTAGGTCAGAATATGATAAGGGAAATTATCGCATTCTGCACAATTACTAATTGATTAAAATTTGAGATGAATAGGTTCCACATATTAAAGTAGGAACAGACATCAAAAGTCAAATACACAGATGTCACTAAAACATATCTATGTCCACAACCTAATCATTGAATAGTTAACTGATCTTACCAATCCATTGGAAAATCACTACTTAATGAAGATAAATCCACACTGCCCACCTGCATCTCTTGCTTTTACATCCATAAGTTCTGCAATTACAAGTAGGTTTTGGATTTGGTTTGTCTATAAATTGATGAAGATCCTACAACATCATAAAACACTATTATAATTAGGCAAACACTATAGCTATATCAGTGTTCCTAAATCTAACATCTTATCCTTGCCATTGGATTTTGAACTACTATAACTCACCATATACGGTGGAAAACTAACTCTCTAACCTCATAAGGGATTAAACAATAAAAAGGGAGGCTCTATAAAACAACATGATAGATGTGTAATAGTATGACTAATTTTAATACCTCTCTTTATGTATGCAAGTGTGAGTTTATTCTCATCACCGGAAAATAGAATTCAGACCATGGATATCCTCTTTTGGGATTCATTATGCTACCTATGCATTAATTATTACTCAGCCTCTACCATACTATCCTCTCATGGAATCAGCAATGGTTGATTCTCCATCAGCCCATGCTTAATATTAATATTAATCTATTTGATGCCATTATATGTAGCATATACTTAGCAGCTAAAAGCTATCACAAATCATTCTCAATACTATAGCAAGGTAAAACAACACCAACAATAAAAGTGGAAATACAAGTATTCCATTTCACAATGCAGCAACTATTAATATATTAATAGACAAACCAAAATATATGTCAAATAAATCATTAATTATTTTAAAATAACCAACTATATTTTTTGCTTTAGCAAGTACTATGCATGTGAACAATAAAGATCAACCGGCATTTATATTCAAGGTGGACATGTTCATTTCTATGTAAAATTAATAAATGAAAAAGGTTTAGATCAATTTTTCTTTTATATAAGAAAATAATTGTGTCATTAGTATATCTTTGACAAAATGTCTGCATGTTCACCCTTTAAGAATATAAACTGAAATCTGTTTTAAAATGCAAGTGATAAATATTTTTCTCTCTTTTCAGATCAATGACATTTAATATTATGTTTTCTCCTACTTGGGAAACTAACAAAAATGTGTGCAATAATAAATGTATGTATCTTTATACATTTTATATACCTTTGACTAAATATATTTTAGACCATATAACACAATAAACATATATATATATATATATATATACATATATATATATATAGATATATATATATATATATATATATATTGTAACCGGCCGCTTACTCAACCGATCATATAGGGATTGTGAGCTCCGAAACAAACATGACATAGCGTAAAGCTTTATTTATTTTCTTATATCGATAACTATTCACTATCAATACAAGGGGGCGCCAGATACGATGATTTAATTACAATTTAACTTCTCGCATCACCTTATGTCATATCAAAACGATTTCGAAGTCTAATCCTGCCCACAAGCTCAAACTCTCAGCATGGACCAATAGGGTCACTCAGGGTCGCGATGTAATTGTTTTCAAAATTACTATTCTGGTAAAAGACGCTATGATAACCAATGGAGAAGCCGCTTGATTAACTAACTGATCGATCCAAGCATTGGACCGGGTCATTGGTTATCTGGGACCAATACGATTATTCGTTTATATCCCTAAACAATTAGAAGCTTATAAGATCATCCCCCTATATCATACCGTCCATTAGAATTATTTACTCAAGCTATATTTACAACTTATTGACATCTATTTATATTTTATAGTAGGCCCTCCCAACTCTTAAATATATCTTAACTACGGAATAAATAAATAAATAAATAAACATCGTGACTTACGGCACGATGTTTGTAAGTGACATTTTTAAAAAGCAACAAGGTTTAAGAAATATAAATCTAAAATAATATAATTAATTATACGAATAAATGCTAATTTTATTAATAATCAAGACGAAAATAGAATAAAGATTTAATTATAGGAAATGATTTGAGAAATGCTCGACTTGTTTAAATACTGAACAAATTTATTGAATATAAAAAAAAAAGCACATTGGTTAAAAGTTTTATTTACACGCACACACACGCATTTACGCACTCGCACAGAAAAGAACATATTATATATCATAAAATATGGATGATAGAATATAAATTTCCTTTTTTACATTTTTTGAAGGTAAGTGTTATAAATTATAAGATAATAATTAGGGTCAAAGTTCATATTTGAAAAGTCCTGAGATTTAAATTTTAGGAATTGCATAGTGTTTGATTTTACGAAGGTTGAGATTACAATAATAAGTTTTTAAATATAATGAATTACGGAATATTTTATAGTTTAATTTACGAAATCAAAGTTAGTTAATTATGAGATTGCCTTTTTTTAAAAGTTTACGTATGGAATGAATGAAAGCATAAAAAAAATAAAGTGTTTACCTAGGATTTTGGCTTATTCTTCCGCTGCTTCTAATTAAGTGGAGGTTTGAACATGGGAGATGATGTTTCCATAAGAAGGTTGTTCATTTCTTTTAAAGTTGAGCGTAATAAATCAGGATGATTCATGTATTTCACGGAACATTATTGAACTGGTTGGAGCACTAATTTTAGATGGTAATATTATTAAGTATTCATAGCGACGGAGATGTTCTGGTGGCGGAGCGTCGATCAATCACTGAAGGGTTTCCTAGCCCCTCATGACAGTCGACGCTCTAAATATTAATTTCATATCGATCATCTTGAAAACGGGTAGCACAAACGAAGTAATTTGAATTAAATTGAATTTTGAGAAAATTGAACAAAAGATTGACAATTTGAATTAGCTTCTCTTAACATTATATATCTATTCTCTAGATTTTGCTTGATATTTATATGGGTTGGATTTTATCTGAGGATCGAATCTCCCCCCAGAGTTCCATGTTCTTAGAGTTGTCATTGGGGTCCGTGTCCTACTCAATCCATGTGCTTAAGGCAATCTTATGTTTAGGCAATCTCATATTGCAATCTCAGTTAACAAACTTATATTCATTCACACCTTGGATGCTTACGTGTGTGCGTGTCTTACGAGAACAATGTAATTTACATTAGCTAAAAGTCGAGCATTTAATCTTTCTCAAAATCATTTCTATAAGCTTTTACTTTTACTACAATTATAATTTAAAATATCCCTTTTTGGTTACCCCCGCGGCATATACAAGTATAAATTATTTATTGATATTTATAATGGCATATTATTTTTTTCATTTTAGAGAATATTATTTTAGTAAATTATGTTAAAGCCTTAAACTCTTTAATTAGACATATTAATATTTTATTTTACAAGTGTATTTTAGAAAGTACGGAAAGAAAACTATATCTATTTTTTATCATAAGTTGTAAGAAAATAAAATAGAGTATTTTACATTGCTTGAGTGTGTGTGTGTTTACATATACCGACTTTGTCTCGGTATAATATATATATATATATATATGTATGTAATACACAAATAAATATATATATATCAAAATACAGTACAATTTATATAAATTATATTCTTTTAGAAGTACTTTCGACTATACACTTTGTAGTCTTTATCAACTTTATAATGTTGAATAATCAAAATGAGACAACCCTTAACAATACCCATAGTTCAATTCAGATTTCCCACAATTCTGTTATCTTAACATTTGATGACTGGCGATTCATTAACATTTGACGATTTCTTGAAATCAACATAGCCTCTTTTATTTTACGTTTATTATGACAATGTTCAATTTGAATAATTTTCATATTTTTATAATCAAATTTAAATCCATATTGACAAGATTTATTATGATCAAATATAACAGATGATGAAGGTTTATTTACATCTGTTCCATATTGATTCTCTTTTTGAATTCTATTATATAAAAGCATATGTTCTTTTATTCTCTTCTCAAATGTACACTTAGATTCACCAATGTATTGTACGCGGACGCATCCACATATCAATCTATATATAATAGAATTTTGATTAAACTTTGAATTTTGAATTTTAGAATTATTAAGCAATCTATTTATGTTATTTGTAGAGAAAAAAGCAATATGACACAAACCATTATAAATTTTCCTAATAAACTTGACCTGCTCATCTGATATAAATGGCATTGAAATCCATTTCATTTTGATATTTTTATTTTTAATTTTATTATAGTGTTGATTTCTTTTAAATCCTTTAATAATATTAGCAATTGCATTTTTATAATAACCAATTTTCAACAAGTCATTAACAAATAAATGTACATTTTTAATTTTATCACTAGAATATTTGCATAATTTTTCATTTTGAAAGAAGAATGATTTCAATCCAGACAGCTTATGACACATAGGTACATGTGATTCATATGGAATAAAACCTCTAGTTTCAATTGGTTTAATTAACATAAGATAATCCAAACTGTAATCATTAAGAGTAACTTGAATATCCAAGAATTTTATGGAATTGTATTTCTCTTTAGTTATAACCCATTTTATATCCTTAATCTCATTTAATTCATTAAATAAATTGATTATTAATTCTTGTTTTCCACAAATAAAAACATCATCCACATATCTATGATATACTTTAATTTATTGATATTTCAATTGTTTTAAAATTTTACTTTTATATGTTGATATAACAAAATTACAAATTTGAGCAACAGCAGGAAGACCCATTGGCCAAACAAAATTCATTTTATAATATTCATTATTAAAATTAACATAAATATTTTTATCAATAAACTGCAATACTTTTATAATAAAATTTATAATATCAGACTTTACATTTTTTGAAACAAGAGCATTATAAATAATATTAATTGACTCTATTCTATCTATTGATCCATACATTTCATTTATATCAAAAGTACAAATTGTGTCATGTAAATCTATATTTATATTCTTAATTTTATCTACAAAATCAAACGATGATGAAATAGTATATTCTCCAAAACCTAAAATATCTTGAAGTAATAATTCAATATATCTACATGTTTGATAATAATATGCACCACCAAAATCAACCATCAATCTCAATGGATAATTTTCTTTATGTAGCTTTATATTCGAAAATATCCTAGGGCAAATAGCAGTTGATGGATATAAGTTATAATATGTATGACTATCAATAGCTTTATTCTTAGCTTTTTTTAAAATTTCATTTATAAATTTCATGCGAGATGTATCAATATTTATTATTTCACTATTTTGAAATTTAAGCTTTTTCATTTGATCCATAACTTTTTCATTATATTTCGCTCTTGTAAACAAACACATACGAAGGCCCTTGTCCTCCTTTAAACACACTAAGTCATTATTTAATAGGAAACTTTTAAATTTATTAATTTGACTTAACCATTTATCATTCCTATTATATTTAAAGTTTTTATTTTTAACTTCTTTAACAATGTTATTACAAATATTCGCATCACACTTAATCACACTAAATGAATGTTCTATTGCAGAATTCAATTCAAGATTACAATCTTTCCATCCACCACCAACATATTTCGATCCGAAATTTAAAATATATTTTTGACTGAAATCCAAATTTACATTTTTTTTAAAGAAAGAAACAAGTGATTTCTTTCTTATGGCTGGAAATAAATACATATAGGAGGGACTGGAAAGAAGAAACAACCATTAAGCATCACATGATCACCATCTCTTATACTAGCACATAATTGTTTTTAAGCAATTACTATGGTTGGCACAGGTTAGCACTTCTGTATGCAAAGTTTTGCCTTGTTTAAAGTTGAAATAATCTAATTTCATTTATTTCTACTTGTTTGACCTACTATAATGAATATGGGGATATTTCAAATTTATTATAAAGCTTCTTTGTATAAACACTTAATCTGTGTCTTCTAAAGCTTTGAAATGCTAACTTTCCCACGATTCCACAATCTTAACGTTTGCTGCTTGCCTGTTAATTAAGTCATGTTTATATTTGTATATTAGCATAGCTTCCTTTATTTTTCTTTTATTGTTGTTTTTTCCAATTTGCAATATTTTTACACTGTTAAAATTGAAGTCTAAACCATAAATACATGATTTATTATGGTCGTAAAAAACAGATGCTGAAATATTATTATCTACTGTGCAATTTTGTTTCGATTTCTGAACATGTTTTAATAATAGCAAGTGTTCTTTAGTTCTTTTTTCCAACATACCTATAGATTCACCTATATATCCACTGCCACACCTACATATTCATTTATAAATGACACAATTTTTATTTATAAATGAGGTTTTATCTTTGGAGTTATTTATTAATTTGTTTAATGTAGGAGGTGTGTTTAATGCAATGTCACATATATCTATAAATTTTCCTTATAAACTTTACTTGATAATTTGAAATATATGGGATTGATCTCCATGTTTTTTTATTAGCAGGAGAATCAATATTATTATTAAAATCTTTCTTTTATATTTTGTATTATAATCTCTAAAAACATTATATATGTGATTATAACTGTAGCCAACATTTAACAATTCATTCAAATATATTCCAATATTTTTGCCTTTATCTGATGAATATTTGCAAAGACTATTATTTCTAAATAAGAAGGACTTCAAACCTGCCATTTTATGTGACATTGGCACTTTCACTTTATATGGAATATAACCTTTTTTTACTATTGGTTTAATGGTCATACAGTAATCCAGCATGTATTGATTTCTAGTTATTTTAAGCTCAAGAAACTGAATGCACATTAAATCTTCATCTGTTTTTATCCATCTTAGGCCTTTCAAACAATTTTATTCCTTAAACAACTCATTAATTGTATTTGGTTTATGACATACAAAAACATCATCAACATATCGATAATATGCAGTAATATTTTTTTGATAATATTCCTTTTTCAAAATAGGTTCTTCATATGTAGAAATTATAAAATGACATATTTGAGCAACAGTAGGTAATCCCATGGGCCATTCATTACACCTTTTATAAAAATCCTTATTAAAAACTGCATAAATATTTTTATCAATAAAATTTAATGTTTCAATTATAAACTTTATTATTTTCATGTTAACATTTTTTAAACTTAATGCATTGGAAATAATTTTGATAGATGCCAATTGATCAATTGATCCATACATTTCACTAACATCTAGAGTACATATAATGTCATTAACATCGATCTTAACATTATGGATTTTATTAACAAAATCAAATGAAGAACATATTGTATATTTACCAAAACCAAGAATTTCTTGTAGCATTTTCTCAATTAAACAACAAGTTTCATAATAAAATGCCCCTCCAAAATTAATCATTAAATGCAATGTTTCGTTTTCTTTATGCATTTTTATATTTGAAAAAATCTTAGGACATATTGCAGCAGAAGGGTAAATTTTATAATAAGTACTATTATCAATTGCTTTATTTTTGGCTTTTTTTAAAATGTTATTAATAAATTGAATACGTAAATTTTCTATATTTACTTTATCAACTTTCATAAAGTTAAGATTCTTCATTTGAGTAATTACTTTGTCTTCATAATCAGATTTTAATAACAAACACATTCTAAGGCCTTTGTCCTCTTTTATACAAATTAAATTATTCGCAGATGTAAATTTTTTAAATGTAGATATTTGTACATTCCAATCGTAATCCGTTTTATAATTAAACTTTTTTTCTTTTACTTTTTTTTACTAAATCATTACAAAATTTTAAATCAGATTTAATTCTACTTAAGGAATTTTCAACTGAAGATTTCAATTCTAGATCCCAGCTTCCCACTGATAGCCAACATATTTTGCACCAACATTTAATATATGTTTTTGTTGAAAATCGAGATCCATATTCGACAAATTAATGTAATTATCTTGAGATTGACTTTTATAAAATGTGTAATGGATGACTCATGGAATTATCTACTGTTGCTCAAATATTTAATTTTATAATTTCTATATATGAAGAAAATATTTTGAAAAAGGAATATTATCAAAAAAATATTACTACATATTATCGATATGTTGGTGATGTTTTTGTATGTGGTAAATCAAATACAATTAATGAGTTGTTTAAGGATTTAAATTGTTTGAAAGGCCTAAGATGGATAAAACAGATGAAGATTTAATGTGCGTTCAGTTTCTTGATCTTAAAATAACTAGAAATCAATGCATGCTGGATTACTGTATGACCATTAAACCAATAGTAAAAAGGGGTTATATTTCATATAAATCAAAAGTGCCAATGTCACATAAAATGGAAGGTTTGAAGTCCTTTTTATTTAGAAATAATAGGCCTTGCAAATATTCATCAGATAAAGGCAAAAATATTGAAATATATTCTAATGAATTGTTAAATGTTGGTTACAGTTATAATTACATATATAATGTTATTAGAGATTATAATACAAAATATAAAAAAAAAAATTAATAATAATATTGATTCTCCTGCTAATAAAAAATATGGATATCAATCCCATATATTTCCAATTATCAAGTAAAGTTTATAAGGAAAATTTATAAAAATATATGTGACATTGCATTTTTCACACCTCCTACTTTAAACAAATTAATAAATAATGCCAAAGATAAAACCTCATTTATAAATAAAAATTGTGTTATTTATATATGGATATATAGGTGTGGCAATGTATATATAGGTGAATCTAGATGTACGTTGGAAAAAAGAACTAAAGAACACTTGCTCTTATTAAAATGTGTTCAGAAATCAAAACAAAATTGCATAGTAGATAATAATGTTTCAGCATCTGTTTTTTACGACCATAATAAATCCTGTATTTATGGTTTTGACTTCAATTTTAACAGTGTAAAAATATTGCAAATTGAAAAAAATAACAATAAAAGAAAAATAAAGGAAGCTATGCTAATATACAAATATAAACATGACTTAATTAACAGGCAAGCAGCAAATGTTAAGATCATGGAATTGTGGGAAAGTTAGCATTTCAAAGCTTTAGTTGACACAGATTACTGGGATAATCGAAAGCAGTCCTAAGTGGATAAAATATTTTTTAATTATTTAGTTACTGTATTTACAAATATTGAGTTATTCAAGCACGAGTGTGTGTGCGGTGCAACTGTTCCCAAAAGCTATTAATACAAAATAGCTATCTAAAAATAATAAATTAGCTGAGCACTCTCAAAGGATCTTGCCTTCATAATCATAGCTTGCTAATACATTTAATGATATGTAAATATGCTAATTCCATTTTTTTGATAAAGCAAAGCATGTGTCCTTCCTGTTTATGGCATTGTTGTCTCGTGAGATGAATAAAGCCTCTTTGATTTTTCTTTTGAGGTCATATCTTTCTCTACACATGATTGTGGGATTGACCGGAATGCACTCATGGTGACTTGTGCTCTGGTGCTGATAGAAAACTGAATATGTAGAAGGATTGTTGCGCGCTCTATTGTATGAATATTTATGGTGTGCTAATCGTGTGGCCAAAGATGCTCTGCTTTCTCCATAATATGTGCCTTTGCAATTGTTGTTGGAACATGAAATATTATATACTGTGTGTGGGGGGTTGAGTTATACAATTATATATATATATATATATATATATATATATATATATATATATATATATATATATATATATATATATATGTGTGTGTGTGTGTGTATTTGTCTAGAATGTATATAGATTAAATGTATGTAATTTATTAAATGTAATTTATTAAATGTAAGAGAGGGGCAGTACATTCATATATATAAATTAAAACCTTAAGTCTTTATTAACTCTAAGGGTGAACTAGTTAAATAGTGATTAATTATTAAGTAAAATACATATTTTTGTATATATAGTATTAGTCAAAAGGGGTAAAGTAATAATTATTTTTAATGGTAGACATTTTCTCAGTCTCATAAAATTTTGAAGTCATATCATTTCACATATGTATATTTACTTAAGGTTTTTAATTTTTAATGGTCATTTGACCACATTTTCTCTTATATTGTGCTACTTCGTGATTTGTGGGTGTTTCTGCACATATCCATAGCTCTTGTCATCATTGGTTAATAGGGCTAGTCCTCTCTGGGATTGTGATTGATGTTAAATTCTATCTTCATCCCTTTCAAATATTGCTACTGGACACAAGCACTTATACCTTCATCCTGAGCTCAGATCATGATGTGGTGAATGAGCTCTATTTTTTTAACTATATGGTAGACTCAGCCTTGTATAAGCCATTGTGCCCTGATATTTGCTTTATAAACTCTCAAACTGAATCACCAAGGACCATGATAGTGTTATTTTCATTACAGATAAAACCTTGCCTTTTTGTATATGCTCAAAATAGTTTCAAGTAAATCTGAAAATGTCCACTAGAGAGGGGTATCTTAATTTTGTCATTTAAATGCAGGCTAAATTTGAACATGGCCTCATTTCTATTTAACTAGTCTAATTTCACCCTCGAGTTATATTTTTCTGTTTCTTTCTTTTTTAATGTAAAGTACCCAGTTTTTATCTAAGTATGGTATTGTTATATCCATACAATGCAATTGTATTAAATACATTATTCGAATCTTACTAATGAATAAGAAGAAGAGGTTTTGCAATGTTATCTTAGATAATAAAAAATGGATATCTATGCCATTTATAAACAACATGCAATCTAAATTAATTAAGAATATATTTAAAGAAAAGTATTATATTTCATATTTTGTTCCTCTGAATGTTAATTGATTGATTAATAATTCTAAGCATATAATTTCAAAAATGCAAAAAATTAATATACTTTATCAGATTTCATGTGGATGTAATAGATTATATATCGCTGAATGAAGATGTTCTGTGGAAAAGAGATTAAAGAAGAAACAGTTTTTATATAATCAGATTAAAAATAATGTAAATTGTTAATTTAATACAACTTCAGTATTCTTTGACCATGAAAAGACTTGTAAATATATATTTACATTTAATATTAATGAAATAAAATATTAATTGAAGAAAGGAATCATAAAAAGAGAAAAATTAAAGAGGCAATTTTAATAGATAAATATAAATATAATGTTAGCATTAGGCAAGTTGCAAATATGGCCATACATAGCTTATGGAAATTTACATACCATTAAAATTTGAAAATCATTTAAAGCTGATGAGGATTACTACGCAATTGAAAGCACTACTAAAAAAATTAAAATATATTTTTTGCCCTTAAATTGTTTATATATATATATTGAAACGGTTACACCTGTTTCACCTATTATCAAAGATAATAGTATATATTTGTTGTACTCAGATGGCGTGTATTTCTTAAATTTTAAAAAAAACTTTGCTTATAATATTGCGAGTATGTGCGTATATAATCGTCCCATTAATATAAAATTACAATCTCAAATATTTATATACGAGCATAGTCTGTTCGATTTGTTAAAACTGAATAAACATAACTATAATTAAAATTTATCTATATCATAGCATAATAAGTTTAAATTTATAATATTACTTATTTTTCAAAATTCTTTCTAAATAATTATTTAAGCCAGTATTCATTTTGAATATTTTCCAAGTTAGATAATTTTCAATTCTTTTGTTTGCTTAAAATTACAAGCAGAAAGTTTTATCAGTTTTAACATTTCGTTTCCAAAAATAAACCTTTCTGGCCAAAATTTGACCTATTTAAAAAGTATAACCAATTATAATATTCAGTCAGGCATAAATCTATACAAATTACTTGTGACCATTTATCTTGGAAATATATCTTTTAAAACCGAAGTCAATTAAAACAATAGTCTTTCCAAGTCCAGATTTGGCTATATTTAATATTTTACTAAACTGGATATTTGGTTAAGGGCTAATTCGAACTGGTCATCTCATGATGTGGCAGACTCAGAAGTAGGAGGTTACCTGTCAAAAATATAATATAAAAAGGGTCCAAAATAAGCATAAAAAAAAACCTCTCTCTTCCATCCATCCATCATCATCCGTGTTAATTTTTTTTGTTGCTGAGAAATTTGTGCTTGCTACCAAATTTTATTTCCGAAGACCAGAGTTAACTAAGAAAACTGTTCCTGCCGTTTAGACTGCTAAATCTAAAAAAACCATCATCCAAGCTGCTATAAAATGACCGTTGGCTAGAAGACACAGAGACAGCCGTTTGCTCTTCCACGAGCGGCTACCGATGAAAGAAGACCTCCACCATGCCCATCACAAGAGAAAAAACCTGTACCTGAGAGACCAGATTGTTCCTGATCAGAGAAATGGAGAAAGCTGCCACAGATAAATTCACGAAGTTACATCCAGACTAAAACCTAAGAGAAGCCCCAGCCTGACTGAATATAAAGAGAAGCGCAATGAACAAGGCCTTAAAGACTTTATGGTAATTCCTTTCTACAAAATATTACATTTCCTAACTAAAACGTATACTAAATGAAAGCTAGCTAAATAAATCACATAATTTATAATATTTCTAAATGTTCCACTAAAATTTTTATCGGAAAATGGTTTAAATCTTAGAACACACTCAATTCTTGCTTGATCATTAATAACTTTAAGTAGCCGTTGATCATTAATAATTTAAATAATCGCACACATCTAGTTTCTATAAAACCATACTATAAATTTTTATGTCTAAATTATTATCTTATCGATCATTTTATGCAATTCTTATATTTTAAGTTCATGTTTATTGATTTATGCTGTGTTTTTATCAGAACGGAGTCTGGTGTGTTAATAAATTATTGGGGGGAGGGGAGTGAGCAATTACTTTTATTATATCAATATTGCGATATAAAGAATATAGCTAAGACTCTTTTCTGAATTATATTTGTGCTAGAGTGAATCGAACCAGTTATTTAAAATCTTTTGATCAACTTATTTTAAAATGTATATTTGCGTATATTATTTAAAACGCATCTTTTCTCAAGTTAATTGAAAATGAAAATGTTTTGTTAGAGTTATTTAAAAGGTATATTTGCGTGTATTATTTAAAACGCATCTTTTCTCAAGTTAATTGAAAATGAAAATGTTTTGTTAGAGTTATTTAAAAGGTATATTTGCGTATATTATTTAAAACGCATCTTTTTCTCCAGTTAATTGAAAATGAAAATGTTTTGCTAAAGGTATTTAAAAGGTATATTTAGCGTCTATTATTTAAAACGCATCTTTTCTAAAGTTATATAAAATGAAAAGGTTGCTAAAGTTAGTTAAAACGTATATATTGTGTAGGCTATTTAAAACGCAGATTTTGCCCAAGTTATTTAAGAATTATATTTGCGTAAATGATTTAAAATATGTATTTTGCCAGTTATCTGAAAAAGTATATTTCACGCAAGCTATTTAAAATATAGATTTGCATTCGTTAGTTAAAACCAGCTTTTCATTATTAGTAAGGTCTATTTTGACGAATTATTTAAGATGTGTAATTTATTTAAACATCAAAATTTGCGTGAGCTATTTTATAACTCACATTTTATTATTTAACAATCCGTTTGATATTAGATCTAGTTATACTATATAACTAATGTCCCCAGTTCTATAAGTAGCTATGCAGAAAACCCTTAAATCAGATTCTCATTATCGCCATCATTTTATCATTTAATAATCTCATTTATGAACTGACCGGTGGTAGTAGCACTGAAGAAGCTAAGATTTTGGCGTAATTAAATTTATTAAATATTAATTTAGCGTTGCGAATGTATTGCTAATTTGCATAAAAATGCATATCTACTTGCTATGTTTATAATGGCCCATCTCAAGATTGTTCCACATCCAGGCACGCCTCGAAAGTTTAGGCCACTGCGACAGTTCTTCGTATTTCGTCAAGTCACGCCTCGAAAGTTTAGGCAAATGTGACATTTATTCTTATATAACGAAACCAAAGCGTTTCCAAAGGGCTGATAAGCCAATCTTCTGTTCTTAATAAAAAGGCCTCTTCCATTGTAGCAAGCGGATCGGTTAGGGAACCGTTTACTAGGTAATAAACCCCATTAAGAATGCATTCGAGCCGCACTTATCTGATAGTATAGTTTCTAACGCACTAGAATCTGACGTTCCCCTGCCACCACATCTCAGTTCAGTTTCCCTAGAAAGTGACTTCGGCTTTGATCCAACCTAGAATCTGAGTCAATGCGTTTATCTGTCTAACAATATTATACCACGCAAATATCTATAATATGATTTTTGGATATATTTATAATATAATCTTAAACTTAGTCATTATAATATTCTAAACTTAGCAACAATGATATAATCTTCAACGTATTAGTAATATCTAGCATTTATCCATCAACTCGATTATTCTAGCTAACTATAACCGATTTCAAACATATAAAACATGGCATGAATTACAACATGAAAGGTGACATAACCTTACTAAGAGTCTATTGCTTTGTAATATCATTTTATACCCTGAGAAAACATACTCAATGCTTTGTAATATTATTTTATAACTTTGAGAATTTCACTCAATGCTTTGTACTATTATTTTATACCCTGAGAAAACATACTCAATGCTTTGTAATATTATTTTATAACTTTGAGAATTTCACTCAATGCTTTGTACTATTATTTTATACCCTGAGAACACACTGAATGCTTTGTAATAATATTGTTTTATAACTCGGAGCATGCATTCATTGCATTGTATTATTATTTATAACCCTGAGAATCCACTCACCTGCGTGTGAGCTAACTATACACCAGTTACTATGTTTTAGTATTTATTAAATGTTATATTAAATTTATGAAATATAAATTTGTCTCAGTCTCATTACTTGCTCATTATCTTATGAATCACTAATTAAGGTATATAATAGAATATTTAATAAGGGGTGAATGTCTCATGTTTTACTGCTTTGCTATTGCTGGAACGTGATCAGAGATATCGAGTGTAACCTCAGGCATGTCATTTGCAATGGGTTGACTTGGAAGCACGAGTGAGAGAGTTAAGGTATGATCAGACGTAGGGTATTACTATCCCGACTTGGTCAGCTTTTGGTTCTCTGGCTTGAACTCTCAGTCTGTTGAGCAAATGTACAAACCTGACCGTTACAATATATATATATATGCATGTGGGTGTGTGAGAGATGATCTGAACCAACTAATGAGTGCTGCTTCAGCACAAAATATGAAAATTGGAGATCATTCATATTTTTTCATGTATACTATTATGTGTATCGGTTGTATAAGATGGAGTAGATAACCGTAGAGAGCATGAAGGTCTGAGTTCAAATTCCTATTCCTTACATTAATTTCATTATAAACAATATACTTGTATTTAAACATTATATATAACATACGATTCAAAATTATATTTAATACTTTATTTATCCTATCAACTGATACAATAAATCTAAAATTTATTTAATTTTAATTTAATGATATATCCATATACAAAATAAAAATAAAATACTAATGACATAAAATTGTATAAATATTTTTTATATAAGATCTATGTTTATTGCCCCTTAAACAAATAATTGAAGAGAGTTCAATAGACAAATACATGGTTATAATGAAGAAAATTTAAGTTTTCTTAGTATTTTTTTATTATTTTATTTTGAATGTAAACACAAAGAATATTAATTTAAAAATACAGAAGGTGAGTTACTAGAATAGCCTTAGATAGTATTTATATATTTATTTATGAAATAGCACTGAATATGAGAATGTATTTTATTTCAGAACCTCAACATAATCCCGCTAAAAGTAACTTCATATATTACAAAAATAGATTAAATTCTTCAAATGAATTAAATTCTTCAAATAAATTAAATTCTTCAAAGATTATAGTACAAACAGTACCAACGCTTTCAATTTATGGTGTTGATTGGAATAAAATAATGGGAACCTATGAAAAGTTATGTCGTAAAGAAAAAATACTAGTAAGTATATTCAGTAATATTCAACTCATTTTAATGTTCTTATGCTTATTCCAACACACACACACACATATATATATATAATGTTTGTCCATTTTAGGAATAAAAACGGTGTAGTTTATTCTCATAGTTATTATTAAAATGTGATTGTCATTATCACACATTGCTTTTCAACCTTATCACATATCGTCACTACCTGAAATCTAACTAGACCATAACAATGATGAATGTTATTGCATCAAAACGTTGAGAATTAATACAAAATTAATACTGTTTAACTTTAAAAAAATACTTTACATATATATATATATCCAATATTTTATTCACTTTAGAACTTGGATTCAATCGTGTACTATCATCTGTTTTAGTTATTGCATTTTCTTTATCAACTTTACTTTACATATATATATATACAATATTTTATTCACTTTAGAACTTGGATTCAATCGTGTACTATCATCTGTTTTAGTTATTGCATTTTCTTTATCAACTTTCCATTTTTTAATGTTATCATATCATATGACATATAAACCTTTATATATCTACTCATAAATATTATAGAAAAGAATTAGAAAAAAAAAACATAGGAATTGAAAGTGTGGCAAATCTTCCTCACAATATGTGCTATTATATATATATGTGTGTGTGTGTTTATTATCATTTTAGACTTTGCTATATGTAATTTTCTTTCATCTTTACATATAAAATTCATGTTAGAATTCTCTAATTTTTAAGCATTTTTTCAATACCTTTAGGCTTTTTATTTTTTTTATAAGAAGGGCAGCACTAAGTTTTCTTGCAAGTTTCTTAAATAATCCATATAGCTTTGCTTAAATAAATATTTTTAATACATATATACTTCCATTGAAGCAATGCATACCGGTTGCTGAAAATTATATAAAATATTGAATCGTCTTGTAGTTTTTGTTTTTTTTTTATGTAAAAAGGGAGTGTGGCTGGAATAATATTTTTCTATGGGACATTTCAAATATATTATATATTTTTATAAACATCAATTCTTATATAACACAGATCTGCATAATAAGTAGTTTGGCATTCTTTTATTGTTTGTTATCTGATCCTTCGTGTCAGCTGCTAGAGGCGCTATTTCTAGCTAGATTTCTAGAAATATGCCATTTCCGCAGCCGCACCCAAGCCTTTAAGCATTCTTTCTAAAATAAATCCTAGAAAGATTGTTAACTCGGAGTTAAGTCTTCTTTCTACGCTAAAAGGTATACTGTTAACTCGGAGTTAAGTCTTCTTTTTACGATAAAATCAAAAAGAATGTTAACTCCGCTTAGCGGCTAATGGTGTGGCTTTTTCCGATGCTAAAAGCAGAGGAAAATGCCATAGTTGTTTGTGTCATGCACTATATCGTAATGCTGTGTTATGTATTTGATGTAACAATATCGTACGAGGGGGTGTTAATTTGATCATGTCAAAATTATTTAAATTTTCATCGGTGCCTTTTTTTAAGACGAATTGATGTACTGTTACATTTTAACAGTATCATGATTGTTCCTCATAAATTTGTATTCCTCTTAAATTTTCGATTATGGTGGGTTAGCTAATATTTTAAAGATCACGCTTTGAGTTACGTTTTTCCGAGACAAAAAGTATGGCAAATTCAAAAACAGAAAATATGAAAAGATGGGAATTGCCAGACACGGAAGCCAGCACTGTAACATTTCTACAGCAGAAAAATATCCTGCTGAAAGAAAAAAAGATGTTTGTGCAGCGAATGTATGAGACTTGAGGTCCATAAAGATCTTTGGACTTTCTTTTGTAAGTCTTGTTCTTGCCGAAAGAAATGTGTACTTCGAAAAGGCAGCTGGTTTGAGGAATTTCAAATGCCGTTCATCAAGTCTTTATGTTTGCTGCATTACCGGAGCCGTAATGAGTTGACCGTACAGCATGCCATTAATGATATTGAAATGTCTACCAGTAAATATTATTAACCAAATTGATAAATAAAGTAACGTAACATACACACACAATAATTGTTGTTAAAAAAATGTAAATTATTATTTAAAAATACACAAAAACACCCCTCCCATTAATTGTTTTCAATCAAATGTAAACAAATTAAAGTAACAAAAATTATTATTTAAAGATCCATAAAAAAAAAACCCCGTTGTTTCTTTAATTTTGTCACTTAAATTTTTAAAAAACAGTATTACTATTTAAACACAACCCAAATTACTATTTAAACATACACCAAAAAAGATCCGTTCTTGTCAATAATAATGAAATTAAGAACTATTATTGTCCCATTGTCAAAAATATTAGGTTTTTGGGAAACCAAAACAATAATTTATAAACGAAAAAAAGTCAATCAGTTGTCAATCAAATGTAATAAATAAATCTAACTTCAATTTTGATTTAAACATACACAAAAAAAAACAACCCCTTTCTCCAAATAATTGTTGTCGGCAATCAAATGTAAAATAAAAGGAAGGTAAATTAGTATTTAATCATCATCCAAAACACCCACCCCTCTCACTAATTATTGTTAGCAATCAAATGTACACCACCACTAAAAGTAACATAAACTACTATTCTTTAAACGGTTACACCCCTTTCTCCAATAATTGTTGTCTACAATCATACATACAAAAAAACACCCCAATCAAATGTAAACCAAGCAAAGTAAGACAGTAACTTATTATTTAAACGTAACCCAAATTACTATTTGAAACTACACCGAAAAACAACCTTTTGTCAATAAAAATTAAACAAATAACAACTATTATTGTCCCATTGTCAAAAATATTTATTTGTAGAAACAAAAATCATAATTTATAAATGAAAGGAAGTCAAATCGGTCGTCAATCAAATGTAAACCGATAAAAGTAACGGTTTTAATTTTTATTTAAACATACACCCACACGCGCGAAAAAAAAACAAACAAACACTTCTCCCAATAATTATTGTCGGAAATCAAATGTAAACCTATAAAAGTAACGTAAATTATTATTTAATCATACACAAAAACACCCCTCCCACTAATTGTTGTCGGAAATCAAATGGAAACCTATTAAAGTAACGTCAATTATTATTTAAAGATCCATCCAAAAAAAAACCCGTTCTCTCTTAAATTTTGTCAATCCAATTTTACAAAAACAGTAATACTATTTTTAAAAAAAAAACAAATTACTATTTGAACACACACAAAAAAAGACCCTCTTGTCAATAAAAATTAAAAAAAAAAAAAACTATTATTATACCATAGACAAAAATATTATTTGGGAAAAATAATTCAGAAACGAAAGAAAGTAAACTTTGTAAACAAACAAACAAAAAAAGTCAATATTAATAAAGAATCGCTGGCCCGGGAACGTTATATTAATGTGTTTTTGATTAGAAATCGTGCCTCTAGCGGCTGACATGAAGGATCAGATGACAAACCCTTTTTTTTAATAATATTCTTTGAAGACGGATGCATCTGAAAAATATAGATTGACTCTTTTCAATTTTTTTTTGTATAAAAAATGTAAAATATGCTACAACATGTTATATGGGAAAATAGAAATGAATTACTAAATATGAATTAGAAATGAAAAATGATTAATTTTTCTACCTTCCGTGCTCACCATCTGGGTTCAAATTTGGAAAACATTTCCTTAATTTTTACTTTGAAGTATATTTAGATTTTTTTTGCATTATATTTATCCATTTAATATATTGCTTTATATAATACGTTATCCATTACACAAACTTAGGAATAAAAAGCACATGAATGTTACTAATAAATAAAATTTCATGTGTACATTGTTAAATGAAATGAAGTTATAATTAATGCATTCTTTTTCCAATTTACAAGCTAAGATACTGATGTTTAAGTTGATTTTTTTAATCAATACATGATAACGATTTTTATATATATTTAAAAGTGGAATTAACTTCAGATATAATAATACTGACATAAAACTATTTTTTTAAACAAGTCCTTTTTTTTATATTGAATATAACATAATTATAAGGCAAAATCATATATATATAACGAATATATCTATGGATAAATTTATACTCTTCTTTAATCTTACACCTTGTCGATAATTAACAATTCAAAATCTTAGTTTCACTATTAAATACTTTGAAAGAAAAAGAGTTTTGCAAACAAATTATATCTAATTTTATGCACTTAAAAATTCTGAGTGTGGCGGATGGAGAGATAGTATAGTATTTCTTTAATTTTCGGCAAATATCAAATATATATTTATAGTAATATAAACTACATACAACATAATGTTTAGAGAGTAATTTAAATATATAACTATTTGTTTTTAAAAAATCAAACAATTAGTGTTTGTTAAATTCAAAGAACATTCTTGCATAAATGTTTTAAATAATTAGGGACAATTGTAGTTAAGCTATTTCCAAATAGAATATTAAGACACTTTGGTTTTTAAGAAAATTTATATTAGTATATAGTACATTGTACAGGCTTAAACCTGCATTTATATATGTAACATGTGCGCGATTCGAATTCAGACTTTCACATGACCCACTAATCTCAGCACTGATTGTATATATGTGTGGAGATGGTAATCTGGACCAATTGATGAATTCTGGTTTAGCATGAAATACGTGTATTATGATTATTTATCTTTTCAACATGTGTGTGATCATATAGCAATATAAGATGGCACTGAGAATAATGGATCGTGTGAAAGTTTGAGATCGAATCTCGCAAACATTACATATATAAATGCAGGTTTAAGCCGTACAATGTATTAATTTATATAAATAGTGTGTAAAGGATCTGCCCATCCCTCACATATGTATGTATAAATGGATTATTCTCCTGTACATGAGGAGTCGGAATGACTAATATGTCAAAATGGGTAGGATGACAACCTTGGCCCTAACATGCATTTTGAACATTCAATCATCAGATTTTCCATGAAATGGAAGGCTGAAGAGTTGTGGGTTGGAATAGTTTGAAGCCTGTCCATTAAAGTATGAGGGTTGGCTATCTTAATATAAAGCTGAGCACTGATTGTCTATATATATGGAGATGGTAATCTGGACAAAATGATGAGTGCTGGTTTAGCATGAAATACATATATTGTGTGTGATCAGATGGGTCAGCAATATAAGATGGCACTGAGAGTAGTGGGTCATATGAAAGTCTGAATTCGAATTAGTAGATAGTCCAACTTAAAATCTAGGATTTTAGAGAAGTCTTTTATATAACATATTTCAAAAATATTCATATTAGCAATATTTAATATACAATAGGTTCATAAACATTTTAAACAGATATGGCTGCACAATAGTAGGGTATATTTGTGTAAAATAGGCAATGTAGCTATTCAAAAAATAGAACAGTTCCTTGATTAGAGATGCTGTAACATAATAGTCTTCCATAACAAGAAACATAAACTTTAATTAAAGCTGATCAAGATAAAAACTTTGATATATAGCAAAACATACAATTTAGTTCACATAAAATGACCAAAAAGATCGATATAGTTTGATCAAGATAATTAACGTTAAATAAATACACCAAGATTTTAATAATTATTAACAAATAAAGTACTAGCACAAGTATAAAAATAATTATTACACATAATAATGTCGATAAATATAGTATAAATTAAGAAAAAAAGGATCAATTTTGCTTTATTCCGTTTCAGTGGTAAACATTTAAAAGCTAACCAATTGCATCTCCTTAAATATTTTTCAGGATAAGTATAAGAAACAACGGCATAAATCTAAACACTATTGCCTACAAGACCACAAATAACTGATTCTGAATATAATGAAAATATATTATTTACAGTAAATTAAAAGCAAAATAGGACTCAGAATTAAAATGTCGTGGTAATCCATGTTATGTGGACAATAATAATCACCAGAGATTTCCGTTATTTATTTCCTATGTTTTAAATAACTTGCAAAAGAAAAAAACAGAAAGAACAAGAAAAAAAAACATAAGAATATAAATAAAGTAAAAAATCATGAGATAAAAAGAGTTAAACATTTGGTAAGTCTAAATATAAATTTTGAGATAATTGCCAAGGAACGATATCAAATTATGCATATGATTACAGAGAGCAACCATTAAATAACACTATATTGATGGATAGACATAATATTACTGTACAAATAAAAATGCCATACTTTTCCCCCTTAATCACCATTGCCGACAGTTTAGAAGTCAAAAAAATAATGGGAAATAATCTACTGTTATTAAAATGTTAAGGTTTTTTTTTTTTAAAAAAAAAAAAGATAATAATATTAAATATGCAGTTGATCAGATAGATAATGCAATTTTTTTTTCGTAAAATCTGTTGCATATATGGAGTGCATATATTTAATTCTATGACAAATTGCGCATGTGTATGTGACTATTCTTAAACCATAATTTTTTAATTTTTTCAATTTTGTTATAATATATTTCCTAAGTATGAGGAATATGTGGTAGTAAAAATTTACCTAAGAAATAGCACAACTTTTGAAGTATTTGTATAGATTTGGAAAATATATTGTACATTGTAACTGAACATAAATTAAGAACTCTTGTATTTTATTATATAAATATATATAATAAAGGAAAAATTTAAACACAGCTATTTTTATTTATTACATTTCAAGACAAACTATTAAAACCTTTTCATTGGCAATTTCAGTTACAAACTTAAATTTTGGTTTGTACCATCTCTCGGCCGTATTTGTCTGCGTATTCTTCATTATACACTCATTTTATCTTAAATTCCAAGCTTAATCTATATTTTAAATTTTTGTTTAAAAAAAATCCACAATTGGCAGTATTTTAGAAAAAAAATCAATTTTGCTTGCCATATATGATCTTACAAAGAGATGTGTTTGAAAGTGCCAACTGTCAATTTCTGCCATTGCACGCTGGGAGTTTCTAACTGTAATGTCAGAAATCACGTGCAGAATATTTTATGCCTTCATAATAAATTTTGGACAATTTTGAATGTAAATAAATATATTTTCCATAATTATTTACATTTATAATTAATTCTTTACAATATTGTACCTAAATATAGATTTATTTGAAAATATTTCAAGTTTACAAAAATAGTAATAAAGACAAATGACTAAGGCTTGATTTGTAGTTGCTTATCAATGACATTCGGTGATAATCAGCAAAATACAACTATTTTTTATAATTATTTACACATTTATATTTACTTTTGATACTATATTGACTAACAATGTGGCTAGATTTACATTTTTATTTAAAATATTCAGTTATAGAACAAGAAAAGACAACAGAAACGAATAATCAGTGAGTGTACTTCTAAGTGAAGAGAAATCAATGGCGCCTACATACCATAATTGGTTGAAATAAAATTTTTTTGTTTTATTGCAGACAATTTTTGGCAACGTTTTTTACATTTTTGTATAGTTTGGATTTATATTTTTTTGTTTTATTTGAAGTTAAATTAATTCAATTTTGAAAGCTAAATTAAAGCAATTTTGATTATTTTACATCAATATTTTTATGAATCTAGTAATTGAGTAATAAAAACAATTGAAGTTTTACTCAGTCTGATAAATCCCTCTGAGAAAAGTTAATAAATGTATATTTTTGAACAAAAGCAACCTTTGTTGCAATGTTTTTTTGAGAGTGATCTTTATATATAGTTTTACTCTTTCTTTAATAATTTGTAGATTGTAATTAAAAATAAATTTAAAAAGTCATGCATTTTATTATATAAATACTATCAAGTAATTCAAATCTTTTAAACTTTTCTCAGAAAAATGCAGTTCAAAAAATAAATACAATATATATATACGAAGAATACTTTAACAACATAGTATGCTTATTACAATGAAGTCATGTCATATGTCACATGACCTAATTTAACCTTGTATTACAAATGTTATATATAGAGCTCACAAATAAGCTCTTAACATGCTTTGCAGAATATCTCCAACCTCAGATCATTTTCTGCTACTGGCTTCCTCAGTAAGGTACAAGGATATTCAAGCATTATATTAAAAACACCAGGACAAGCTCAGCACTTTATCTAATGGATAACTATTAAGTAGAAATTCTGAATTTTTCCGACATTCATATGTTTTCCAATCCAGCTATCTAATTTAAGTAGCCATATGGTATTGAACCAAGTTCAGATACACCATATATTAATAAAAAAATACCAGAGCCTTAATAGCAAAAATAAAATTACAAAGAAATCATTTAACAAGCTTGTATTACAGATGTTATATATAGAGCTCACAAATAAGCTCTTAACAAGCTTTGCAGAATATTCCCAACCCCAGACTGGGTTCTTCTCAGCATGCTTTCAACTTAATGGTAGTCATAATTTTATCTATAGCTATCACAATTTACTATGAATATGACTATAGTTAATCGAAAGCATGCTCATAATAATATGATGTTAAAATATTTGTAATATATATATTGTAGAATTTATTTTTTGAAATATAATCAAGGTAAATTTGCAGTGTTTTTCTTTATTTATTGTACTTTAATACATTTTTTTCATGTGTCATAGCATTAGCCAGGAAGTGAACCTGCTAACCTGGACAACTGCTTGTAAGACAGCTGTGCTGACCTCTCAAACACCAATGCTCACAGATACATAAAATATCAAATGTATTTTTTTGATTACAACCTTTGAAGGATGAAGAAAGACTACATGAATAGCAACAACTGCTACAGAAACTTTTCTTTTAAGATTTATTGGTTAACAACCTAACCTACCTCACAGATCAATATTTAAAAGATCACCATATTAAACTAGTAAAATTCAATGACATCCACATATAAAAACTAATTAAGGCAAAAGAGAGCAAATGGCAATCTTGCCTTGATACACTATCAATTGAAATATTTGGAGAAAAAAGTAAATAAATAAGCAACATGTTTTTAATTATTGTAAACTTTCATAACATTAGCATTGTTGTTTTTGTAAATTCAATTAGGTTTTGACAAAAAAAAATTATTTAAAAAATCATTTTAATTTCATAGAATTATTTTTATCAATAAATTATTTTTGATAAGACTAAAATTTCACTTTCCTGATATGAATTTTTTTACCAAATTTTGACTCAAGAAATTTAAGTAATTTATGATTAATCTCTTCTACTAAATTATCGCTTATCCTTACTGAATGACTTTCGAGTTAAATGACAATTTAAAACAGACCATTTATTTTGTTATTATAGATTTATAAATGTGTTAAAATTTTAGAAATTCAGCATCAACATTATTCAAAGCAACAAAAAATACTATCCAATTTTGATTAGAGAATACTTTTTTAGATTTTAATGATATAACTTACCAACGTACAAATGAGTATTTAAACAGTTGCCCAGATTCTAATAATTTTAATACAATTGTAATATCATTACAATTATAAACTCAAAGATAATTCATAATTTAGGGATAGATTTGATCTCGAAAATACATGATTTAATATTAACTGACAATATTTACAATATTTATTATTTATATTTATAAGTATGATTTGCGCTAAAGACGCATAAACACACAAAGCCGACTTTTTGAAAAAATCGTTGTATATTAAAACAATAATACAAGTGTGACTGAGATTTTTCAAATGTCACAACTTTCATAGTCATAGCCGTATTTTAATAGTAATGCAAATTTATTCAAATGAGTTTATGTATTACCATTTCTTGGATATATTGTAGCACGTGTCTTTTCAGTTGATGGTGTGATTGTGCCTAGTAATAAAGTAAGCTTCTTTGACTTTTATTTTTAAGTCATGGCATTCTCTGCAACCAACCACAGTGGCATTCGGTTTGCACTCATCCCCGATGAGATGCAATGCTGGGAAAAACTTAGTTACAAGTTGGGTCTGTTAGTGCTTTTTTGTACAAATATATATATATATATATATATATATATGTTGAGACAGCTGTGTAGATAGAGAGGCTCTGGTTTCACTGATGTATCTCAGCAGGGCATGATTGTGAACCAATTGACCCTGTGACTGTTTTCAGATAATGCCACAACTTTAAAAAAGTCAAAAAGACTTACTTTATTGCTAGGCACAATCACAGCATCAACAGAAAATACATGTGCTACAATATATCCAAGAAATAGAATACCTAAACTCATTTGCATAAATTTGCATTACTAATTTTGTTAGTTACAATATGTCTATAACTATGAGGGCTGTGTCCTTTGAAAGCGCTCAGCCACATGTGAATTTTAATATATAAGGAATTTTTAAAAAGTCAGCTTTGTGTGTTTATGTGTCTTTAGCACCAATCATACTTATATAATATTTAACTGGAAAGTTTAAATATCTTGCTTATTTATATTTATATGCAAAATACAGCTTCATTAATGCTATAATATACAATAAATTCAAATGATGTCAGTTGCCCCATATAGATTATCAGTTAAATCTACATTTATGACACACATCTGTATTGATGTAGAATAAAGTAAATCAGATAATATATAAAATTCAGCTACAATAGTGAAACAAATTCAGAAGACTCCAATTAATGAAAATACATTTGTAAATATTGGATTATAATAATTATATTCATTACCTATTTTATAAGCAGCATTTAATCTGAGTGACTGAAGAATGGATCATTAAATGAGTCAATGGAAAAAGAGTGATCAGATATCAAAAATGTATTGTAATGCTTTAGGCACTGATTACCTCTGGCCATGCCAATATTACAAGCTTCTTAAATGTAAAATGTTTAACTAATAGGAAAATGCTAAAATTAATCCAGCATTGTGTTTTTTTATTTCTTTTAATAATAATATTTGATTTCTTAAACATTTTATTTTTCCAAATGATAATATAAAATTTTTAGGCATTTTTTAAAAAATATAATAATGTGATTATTTTTCTGAGTTATACATCATTGTAAAATAAAAAGAAAATTATAAAATAATGTAAACAAGTTTTCGTTAAATCTCTCTTCAATAATTACTTGTAGTAATTATTTTGAAAAGTTTATTGAAATTTTTAATTTCAACTTTTTGAGAGAAATAAATTAGGTAATTTTTTATGTTTAATAATATTTTTTATAAAAGAGAAAAAAATATGAAAGATTTTAACATTTTGTTAAATTTTTACTTTAATTAATTAGAGCTTATTTTTATTTTTTCTCTTTATCTCTCTTCAATACAACAAGAACTGTTTATCAAATCAAAGTAATAAACTGATCATATCGTTTTTCTTTTGGCATAAAAAATAAGTACAGGAGATATTTTTGATTTGTTTTGTAATTTTTAAAAAAGTGGAAAATAACTGAATGTATCTTTGGTAAAAATAGACCTAGATAATCAGTGTTTAATTTGATCAGGTAGGAGATAGAATTGTAATTGGTCAAAAACAGGTTTGTTCAAAAATAAGGGTATCAGTAAATCAGATGGCCTCAGTCTCTTGTAAGAAGAGTGTAATTCTAATCAAGCTTCTAAAGAGGATAGTATGAGAAGTCTCAATCAATCTTTTAAAGAGAGCAGTCATTTCTGGCTTACATGTTAAAGAAAAAAGCAGATGCAAAAAGTCATCTGTTAAAATGTTTTCAACAATAAAAACCATGTGCTATGTTTTGCTAAAAGCCATGTCTCTTCTATCCTCATGTAATTAGCTCACTATAAAATGTAAAGGAAAAGAAAAAAATATCTTTGAGATTTCTTGTTTCTTGAGCTAGTGTAGAGCAAATAGTCAATTCTATGGATGTAGAAATTTAGGTTGCCATGTGGACATTCAGATGATAATTCTGAATGGCACAAAGGTATCGTCATTAAAGTCCATTTACTGCATTTTGTTTATTAACAATTATGGTCATAGATGGCCTATGCACTAATGGTACTTTATGGCCAAGGCATTAATATTCATCAGCATATATCAGTATTCCAGCAATATTTTTATTATTATATTCAGATGAATATTTTAGCACTTAAGTATGTGCTTCAAAATAAAGTATTGAGTTGTATTTTGCCCTAAGTGTGTCAAGGTTAGATAAGTCATTTGTTTTGTAGTTTTTCTGTTTTAAAGCAAATTGCAAGATTGATTGTTCATTGTGAAGATTATTGATTGATTATTGTTGAGTTTATTATCTTATAAAAAACTGGTGATGTACCTTATAAGGATAATTGTTTTAACTACTTATATGATTCTCATGTTCATGCTTTTCATATTTGTTTCTTTTGATTTATCTATGGAAATGATGATGATTTCATCTCCCATAGGTGTTTCTTCTATTTCTACCCCATTACAAGACAAATGCTGCTATTTCATGAAAAAACAAAATTCACTTAAATATAACATCATAAAAAGCCATGCAAATTATTATAATGACTTAAAAGTTCATTTTCATAAATAGTTAGTCTATACATTAAAGTAAAAAATATTTAAAACAATTACAATTTTCCCTTGAAAAGACACTGTTTGCCTCATTTTATGATATAAATATGAGAAAACTTAACCCAATTTCACTTCTAATTATTTTTTTTGACAAATTCAAGTCATTTTTAATGTAAGCCAAACTATTCCATATAAAATTCAAAACTATGTATTGTGGCATTCTATTGTAGAAAATATCTAGCCTACAAAGTAATAAGTTGATTTATATAAATATTTTGATTACTTTTACTTAATAATAATATTTTGATTACTTTTACTTAATAATAATGTATTGGTAACTAATATAAAATAAACCTCCAAATAATTAATAGTAAATTTTGATTTACAAATATTTTTTTTAAAATTCATGTATTTGACATTAACGAAATCAGATTAGAGCATCAATAAATATTATTATTTATTTATTAATAGATATTATATTTCAGCTTGATATAAATTGTGAGGACTCAGTTAGAGATTCATGCACCTGTTATCTAATTATTCACAAATTCTTGGAACAACTCAACTTTAATCTTCTTTTTCATGTGTAATATTTTTCTACCTTGTTTTAACACTTTCACTTTACAGCACATTTTTGAAACATATGAAAAACAAAATTTCTCTATATAAATATTTTATACTGAAGCAGCTTTCATCACATATATTGAGATTAAAACTATCTGCAACTGTCATTTGTGTAAGAAATTAAGGTTATTTAAGTGTTTCTAGACAGATATTCAAATCTTAATATATTTAAATCATATATGAAACATAGTACTTATCCTTTTTGTTTTGCAAGATTGTTGCTTGTTTGGTGATGAGATAAATATAAATCAACTCCAAGATGGCAAAATAATATAATAATAATAATGGTTATAAACCAATCATTTCAGTTATCTGGTATCTGGCCTATTTCAAACCCTAATTAGGCAGCCATTCTATTCTCAATAAGCAAGTAGTAACACATTGTAACTTAAATAAACTATTAAGACATTGTGACTTATTAAACAATATCAAGTGGGTGAGTACATTGGTAAACTAATAAAAATATTTCCAAAATCCATTCAACAGTAAATTTTACCCACTTTATCTCTAGGTTTTATATTAAGTGGATATTTAAGTGAGTAATAAGTGAATATGGAGTGAATATACTCTATCAGAGTGCCACTAGGTTACCTGAACCTAGACAAAATTATATTCTATAACTTTTTCACATTTACTGGGTTTGAACCCTTTTGGTACCTTAATTCTAACAAAATGTAGAATTTTTGATTTTAGACCCATATCACTGTATGCACTAATATTCAGGAAAATACAAAATATCCTTAGGCTTTCGTCATGCATATAAAATTAATCAGACAAAAATTATCCTTAGATTTTAATATGATAAAGGTGCTCTAATACTTTCATATTCTTTACTAGCTCATATTACACTTTCAATTTAGGGTGACAATTCACTCATCATTGAATGATGTAGATGATGGAATTGTGGTTATTATTTTATAATGACTCACAAATGATAACCAAATACCATGAAATCATTATTTTTCTATGGCCTTTAAACACATTTCTCTAGCTCATTAATTGAAAAACCAGATGATGATGATGATGGTACTTCCATTCACAGCTTTAGAACTAAGCCTAACATAAATTTAGTTTTTATAAATTCATAACTATTTGGCTAACTTTAGTATATCTAAATTAGAACTTTAAAAGTAATATTCAACAGTGATGATGAATGATCATAACTAATAAAGAATACGTTTGATTCAACATTTTATGATGTGCCCAGGTTGATGGCTGGTTGGATAGCTTAATGAAATATATATAGAATTAGCCTGCCATTGTGATAAAAAATCTTTCAAAAAAAATTTTATATTAAAAAATATGACAGAAATTCAAATTAATATTTTTTTCAGAATTTCTTGTGCTCTTTACAGTTTCAATACTTAATCTAGCTAATCTAATTGACTTTCCAGGCTCTTTTATACTATTAGGTATACACACAGATGAACACCTGATTTTATTTTCTGTTAAATCATCTAATTAGCCTGATCATATGTTTTCCTTTAACTGCTGGTAAAAAAAACCATACTAATATAATTTCTGGATAATTATTCAGTTTAAAAGAAATATTATCTTAATGGTTTTCTTTACACTCTGGTCACAAATTTAGAACCATAAGATTTTATCTCTTCTCTTTGATCTCTCTGATGTGAAGATTATCAGCTGGACTTCTCACGCTGTGAGTTTAATAAACACATATAACAAAGTCTTTGAAATCTTAAAATAATTCAACATAATTTTTTTTGTCAATATGTGTATCTGTAGATTTATTTATGCAATATACCTGCACACATTCTATCATTCAAATCATTCAGAAAACTGGCCTATTAAAATAATCTGAATGTGTTTCATCAACTATAACTCCATATTTAAAATAAAAATTATTACACTTAAATTACAGCTATAGGAAGAATAAAAATAGAAATAGAAAATAAAATAGCAGAATTTAGCAAGTGTGGATTCATTTGGAAGAAAGTTAATATTTGAAATATTAAAAGGTTAAACTAAATAGCTTGTCCACAGACAACTGTCTATATGTGTTATAAACCCATTTTCCATAATGCAATCGAACTGGTGGGAATCCTGTTGATTCATTACAAGTTATATTAATAAGATTGACCAACTCAGGAAGTTTATTCACCCACTGCCTATGATCATCTGGAATGTAGACTATAAAGTCTGCTAAGCTCATGCATAATGCACTCACAAGGATTAGCCTGTGGATTTTTATAGAACTCATGACATGCTTGATGTTCTAAGTTTTAATCCATTCCTTCTATGTCTTAGATACAAAGGTATTGAAATGATCAGTCAAAATTACATCAGGTTTACCTAAGGCTTGAATCTGATGGTTGGTAAGGCACCTAATAACACTCTTAGCATTAGTCCTGGGTATAGAAAATGCCAGTATACAATATGCTACTAAAATGAACTTTTGTCAGTTATAGGTGGGGAGTGGCCCATAAAAATCAAGTGCCAACAATTGGTTAGGCTGGTCTGGGATTATGGGTTGTAAAAATACCGACAAACAACTTAGCATGATACTTAGTTTTAACACAAATTGTACAATGTTTAATGATATTACTGATACTTCTGTACATCTAATTCCAATAGAAGTAATCCTTAAAACATAATAAATTTTTGGAGTGCCATAATGGCCACATTTGCAATGAGCATATTTTACCAATTTACTAATCAGAATTTTAGGAATCATGATGTTCCAAGGGTTAACATGACTAATCTTAGTCTTATATAGGAGAACATCTTGATTTAACTTATATCAAACAAAAACTTTCTTTAGAGATATCTTGGAGCTGTTTCTATTTATGGGATGACTCAGGGTTATGATGATTCTGCCCAACTTTAGGTCCTGTTTTTGAATCACAGCTAAATTATGATAATCTTTTAAGTTACCCTTCTCTAATTTACCATTAATATTATTAATCAAGAGATTCTCTGTACCAGCATGCTGGGCACATGATGGACAGGTTGACAACTAAAAACATTAGAAGGGATATTTTCAATACCCTCAACATAGACAATACTGTAATTAAACTGTTATAGGTATAGACCCCACCTAATAAGTCTTTCATTGTTTAAATAACTTTTGCTTAGAAATTCTAAGCTCCTATGAACTGATAAAACTATCACTTCAGAGCCAAGCAGAAACTGGTGTAGCTTCTGAAATGCCCATATCACTGCAAGATATTCTTTTTCTGTTATGGAATAGTTCAGCTCTGCATTTTTTAAATGTCTGCTTAAAAATATAATACCTGACGTCTTTGATCTTCATCTTTCTGTACATAAAACGTTTTAGTAAAATCTGGGTAAGGTAAAATAATTTGCTTCAAAAATGTTTGTTTTACTGTATTGACATCCTTAGTATGTACAGTGGTCCACCTCCATTTCTCTGATTTCTTTAACAAAACAGATAAATATTGCATATCCTTGGCAAAGTTCTTATAAAACTTATGATAATAGTTACATAAACCCAGAAAGAACCACAGTTGCTTTTTGGTTTTTTGTATTGAGAAATACTGAATAGCAGCAATCTTTTGGGGATAGGGTTTGATACCCTGTTCACTTATTACATGTACCAGAAAAGTAATTTTTGCACCTATTGTACATTTCTCCAGGTTTATCTTTACATAAAGGGCTGAACAGTCCTCAGTGAACATCCTGTAGGTGCTCTAGATGCTCTGTTAGATTGCTGGAAGCAATGACAATGTCATCCACATATATTATTTTTTCTTTCAATTGCTTTGAAAAAATCATGGCCAAACATCTGATCAAGCCAGCACCACTATTAAGGAGACCAAAGGGCATTCTGGTAAAAACATAAGTTTGACCCTGGCAGTGAAAAGCTGTATATTTTTGGTCTTCATAATGTAGTGGTATTTGCTAATATCTGGCTGTCAGATCAAAAGATGAAAAAATTGACTTTTGTTTAAACCTTATTGGGAGCTCATGTACAGATGGAGGAATATCATGTTCAGTAACAGTTATCTGGTTCAGCATATGAGCATCAAGATATACCCTCACTGTACCATCTTTCTTATAATAACTAAAAAGTTAACATAAGCAGAGAAACATTTTTGAATAATCTCCCATCCCAACATTTGGTCTTTTTGGTTTTGTACCTCAGCCTGATACTGATAAGGCACTGAATACATTTTCTGTTGAAAAGGTCCATTATCTTTTAATTTAATTTGATGGGTATATCATCTGGTTATACCTGAAACTCTTGAAAATAGGCTATTATAATTGTACATCAGTTGGTATAATTGTTCCCCAATGTTTAAATTGGCAAGGAAAACATGATAAATTTAAGGTCTAGGACCAACATCAACTAGTATGCTTTGGATGCATAACAATTGACACACAAGTTTAGGTAAATCCCATTCTAAAGGCAACTATTCCTGTTTACATAAAAACAGTTTACTTTCATAATCTAATTTACACTTATTGATAATCATGAAGTCTGAACCTATAAATAAATCATGAATCAATCCATTATAATTAAATAAACATGACCAAAGTCAGATTGGTTAAGCCTAAAAGTAATCTAAACCTGCTTGATGGTGAGCTTAATTCTCTTCCCATTAGCTAGAGTCACATGTATCTGTTTAATGGGCAAGGAAGTATACAATTATTTACATGAAACATCTTTTGATATGATTTTTCTGAGATAATGGAGGCTTGACTACCAGAGTCAATAAAGGCATTTATACTGATCCCCTCCATCAACAATTTAGGAACAGGACAGTTATATTGGATAGGTGGTTCACCCAGTTCAAATGGCTCTAGGTAATCCATATCCATATCAAGGGTATTTAATAACCACATCTCATTGTTCCTCTTATTTTTAGCATATGGCCCCAGAACCGAGTAACTATTATACCAGGACCAATCTAGTTTGGAGGTTGATTTTTACTTTGGGCTTTTTCCCCAAGACTTTTTTTAGCTCCATGATAATTCAATTGGTAGAGGGCTGATTATATCTAGAAACTGCTTTCTTCCCAACATGATCCCCCAAATTCCTCAAGGATTGATTAGGAGGACTAGCACTATAATTATTCCTATACCCATAACTATGAAAGTTCATATCATTTCTCTGATGAGCTAGATTCATATTAGAGACATTATAATTATACATGTCCTTGGTGCACTTGGGTGTAGTCTTAATCCAGTTTTAAAATCTCTGGAGCATCCAGGTTTTCTGATGCTTACTCTATACTGTGGCAATCAGCAGAAATAAGCATTTGCTCAATGCTTCAGGAAGATTATGTCAGAGTATTCTCAAGATTTGGTGCTCTGAGAGAGAAAATGCTTCAGACTTTTCAGCTTAACTGCCTGCCCTCTGAAAAATTGTGTATAGCTGTCCTTGGTACCACTATACTTTTCCTGAGTAGCCTGATAGTGCACCTGGTCTGGCCTATCTTTATTCCAAAAATATGTTAAGATGAAACAGTGAAAATCTCCAAAGGTAGTGGGCTTATCAAACAGGGACTGCCACTACTCCTTAACATAGGCATAAAGATGGTTGCAAGCAATGGCCAAATTTACCTACTTATTCAACCTACACACAGAAAAGAGTTATTCCAATGTATACAAGTACTGTAAGGGATTCTTCCTGCTTTCCTCACTAAATGCCTTAATTTTAATTAAATTGCAGATCATGGACCCTCCTGCTTTATATTCCTCTCTACCGGTATTGTTAGCCTTATCTACTGGTTTTTCCATCTGCAAATCTCTAACCAAAGTAGGCATCCTTTTCTCTGACTGACTATATTCTATCTGCACTGAAGCTAACATCATTTCACTTTGAATTTAGGTTTGACTGATCTTGCAGCCCTACCTCAACCCAATCTCTTAACTCCCCTATTTTCTGGTATAAAACATCCATCTTGGGGTTCATGTATTCCATGACTCTGGTTTTCCTAGACATTCTTTAACATGATGCCTAATTCATGTTGATCCATTTGTGCTCCCTCTTCTAAAGAACTCAATTTGTTCATTTGCACTATTTCCTCGCTAAGGTTATCCATTTGTTTTCCCAATTCTTTTTTTTAAGATTTTGATCAACTTGTATGCATTTATTGACCATGCCTCACTTAAGTTCTCTAATTTCTTTATCTAAGCTACTAAACTTGTTTTTAATATTGAGGGTTTGATCCACACAGCACCAGGTAGCTTCCTTATATGAGTAAGATTTTGATCAATTTGTACACATTCATTGACCATGCCTCTTTTCTCAAATTTCTTTTTCTAAGCTACTAAACTTGGTTTTTAATATTGAGGGTTTAATCCACACAGCTCAAGGTTGCTTCCTTATATGAGTCCACTTTGGCTACCATCTTCTCTAATCTGATATTAATTCCTGCATAAGTTATTCAGCAGTTCTTTCTATGCCTTTTGACATGGATTGGGAGACCAACCCCTGGACCCATGGAGCTCATTCCTAAATAACTTTATTTTCTTGCTCCACCTGAGACTTTAATAACTGCAATCCTATAACAATCTTACTGTTTGATGACTTCCATAGATTTACACACTCTTATTTTATCTTCTAATGATGTAAACCTATTCTTGCACTCTATATTGGATTTTTCTATCTTAGTTTCCAAGGATATGATCATTTGGTTGTTGTTTATTCAGTTATCTATCTTTTCTTTTAGACTTTTATTATCTTCTTTCAAATTTTCTATATTTTTCTCTACAGATTGACCTATCTTTTGTTCTAAACATTTATCACTTTCTGTTATACATGCTACCCTTTCCACAGATTTATCTATCTTTTGTTCTAAAGCTTTATTATCTTCTTTTAAACTTTTAGTATCTTCTTTTAGACTTTTTATACTTTTCTCCACAGATTGACCTATCTTTTTTTCTAGACTTTCTGTATTTCTTTTGTTATCTTCTTGTTGACTTCTAAGCATCTGCATTATCATTTCCATCTCTGATGGGGTGTTCTTCACTATCTGAGTCTGTCAAACTTTGGGTTCTTCAGGTACTGTTTCTCCACTTGAGACTGCACTGTTGCCACAGTCTCTAGAGGTATTTTCCTCTATTTCCTATCTTCCTTTTGGTAATTTAAATGAAACCTCCCTATCCTCTCCTTCAATATAAAAATTACTAATTCTAGGGATTGTGGCACCTTCCTCTTCCATAACCTTCTCAATAGTATTGTTTGGTTTACTCATTTCTCTTAAAAATTCTATATATCTGATCTGTGCTCCCCTGACCATCAAGAACACAGACATCCTTTCCTTGTATTTATATCTATCTCTGATTGACAAACTGACTTGCTTTTTGCCTTGCTTTACCATGCATTACCACACAAAGTAAAAAAAAAGTAATATCCCTCATTCAATGAATCACAACAACAATCTATATAGTACATGTCTGTCTGTAGTAACCCACATTATGTATTCATATACTCTCTTAGAGATCTGACAAATACTGACAGTCACCAGAAAGATTAGCAATTTACAATCATGAAATAAATAAAAATTCAGTCACAGCACTATAATCACATAATGCATCATGAGCACTCTGAGGACCATCCCAATTCAATCACATTAAGCTACCACAACCCTTAATAGAATGATGCAAGCTCTGTTGCAATACACTACTTTTAATTCTTAGGGGATAAAATAGATAAAATGATGCCTTGCTTCTCTCTGGAAGTCTTACATGGCAAATATCAAATCATGCCCTGATTATTTTAAGTCTCATGTGTTTATAAAATACATAAGAAAATTATGCCTTGCTCTCTCTCTTAGAGTCTTACATGGAAAATGTCAAAATGATGTCCTGAATTATAGAATACATAAAACAATGCCTTTCTCTCTCTCTTGGAGACTTATAGGCTGATATCATGGCAGGACTGCTGGTAACTGCTTCATGATATATAAGAATAACTTATAAATTGGGTTGGAGCAGTGAATGGGTTTGATCATTCATGGGTTCCATTAATACACAGTATTCTCATGGCAATGACAAAACTCTCCATTCATGATCAAAAACTGTGACCTAGCCAACCAAAAGGCCAAGAATCAAATATCCAATCCAACCTCCAAAATCAGACATTTTACAAAATAAACTCTCCAAACAGACATGCGATTCCTACCCCATAATTCACCACCATCACTATGCCTATCCCTATCTGGTAATAAATCATTCTAATGCTTCAAAAAAAATTCTATTATTTATTTCACCAGAGTTGTGATATACATATATTTTAAAATTGAGAAAAAAAAGCTAAACTATTTTATGGCTGTACTCATTTTATCATCATCAATGAAAAAAATTAAACCACAATAAACATCATCATATACAAATCTAAAATAAGATTATATGGCCAAGACAATTTTATGAGATAAAGAAATTTCACTCAAAATTTTTTCCCTTTTTTTAACCACACATCTCTCATCATTCTATAGACTACTTTTCTCAGGTAGATAATATATCTTGGGCTCTTTGTTTGGATTACCATTGTAACTAATTTAAAACATACTGCTACCAAAATGTAACATGTGGCCAACCTGACTCCTCATCTCAGGTTTATGGTAATGTATATCAGGCCACATGTTGGGAGCCATTTTATTTTGCACTATAACTAAAATCATTTCTAATGTGTTGCAAACCCAATGGGACCTGAGTTCATTTTGACTTCTTATCTCATGCATGTGGCAATTATTTTATGCCCCACATTGGGCACCATTGTAACTAAAATAATTTATATAACAAGATTTTTAATACATTGTAGCTAAAATATATCTACTTAATATTCTTAAATATATATATATATATATATATATATATATATATATATATATATATATATATATATAAATATATATAATGTCTGTGTCTATAAATCAACTCCAAGATGGCAAAATAATATAATAATGATTATAATCCAGATTATAAACCAGTCATTTCAGTTATCTGATATCTGGCCTATTTCAAACCCTAGTTAGGCAGCCATTGTATCTATAATAAACAAGTACTAACACATTGTAACTTAAATAAACTATTAAGACATTATAACTTATGAAACAATATCATGTAGGTGTGAACATTGGTAACCTATTAAAAATATTTCCAAAATAAATACAACAGTAAATTTTAACCATATTTATCTGTTGGTTTTGGTATTAAGTGAATATCTAAGTCAATAATAAGTGAATATGAAGTGAATAAGGTCTATCAGGGTGCAATAAGGTTACCTGAACTTAGACAATGTTATATTCTATAACTTTTTCAAATGTACCAGGTTTGAACCCTTTGGCATCTTATTTCTAACAAATTGTAGGATTTTTGATTTTAGACCCATATCACTGTTTGCACTAATATTCTGGAAAACATAAAACATCCTAGGCTTTCAACGTGCATATAAAATTCATCAGACAAAAATTATCTCTTAGATTTTAATATGATAAATAAGGTCTAATACTTTCATAAGTTTTACTAGCTCATATTACAATTTCAGTTTAGGGTAGCAATTCACTCATTCTTGAATGATGTAGATGATGGAATGGTGGTTATTATTTTATAATGACTCACAAATGATAACCAAATACCATGAAATCATTATTTTTCTATGGCCTTTAAACACATTTATCTAGCTCATTAATTGAAAAACAGGATGACGCTTGTACTTCCATCCACAACTTTAGAACTAAGCCTAACATAAAATTTAGTTTTTATAAATTCATAAGAATTTGGCTAACTTTAGTATATCTAAATTAGAACTTAAACAGTAATATTCAACAGTGATGATGAATGATCATAACTAATAAAGAATACTGTTGATTCAGACATTTTATGATGTGCCTGGGTTTATGGATGGTTGGATAGCCCCATAAAATATATATAGATTTAGCCTGCCATTGTGGTAGGAAAAACTTTAAAAAAATATCTGACAGAAATAGAGAATAAAATAGCAGAATTTAGTAAGTGTAGATTAATTTGGAAGAAAGTTAATATTTGAAATATGAAACCGACAAACTAAATAGCTTGTGCACAGACAACATGTCTATATGTGTTATACTCTCACTTTTAAAATAAATTACTATTAAATAATCAAAGGTGTGTACTACTCTTTTTGAGTTTTGTTAATACACAAACAAATAAAGAACATAACTGTGTCCCCACTCTCTTTCTTTCTTAGGTTTTTGGGACTTGCTCCTGTAGGGTTTAAACTTGAGTGCCCTACAGCTTCATTTCCTATATAAAAATGTGATGATGATTTTGTTCTGTATTTTTTCATGCACATGACTACAAATTTAGCCACACGCTAAATTGAAATGGGCACAATATATATATATATATATATATATAATTATTAAAACCATACTTTCTTAAATTTATCTAGAACAAATACAATGTTCAGAAAAAATTTAAAAAGTTTATATAAAGTTTATATTACTACTACTACTACTACTACTGCTACTACTACTAATACTGCTACTACCACTACTACTACTACTACTACTACTACTACTGCTGCTGCTGCTCTACTACTACTACTACTACTACTACTACTACTACTAATACTATTATTACTACTACTACTACTACTATTATTATTATTGTTGTTGTTATTACTTGTACAAATTTAACAAAGTACAAAACTTTTTGGGTTATTTTAATATTTATTTTCATTTCATTTAACTTTTTTATATTTTTTTAGAATTCAAATATATCATCAAAATTATTTTGCTATTATAAAATGCCTTCCCCATTTTTATTATTACAACCAACCAAGATGGAAGATGTACATTTTCGACCATGGATAACTATTATCCATGATATTCTTCGAGATAATGATATTGAACTTTTTAAAAATCTAGCTAAAAATAAGGTAATAATATATATATATATTAAAATGATATAATAAATTATAAATATGATACATTAATATCAAATGAGATGAAAGGTGACAACCAATTTCAATTACAATTTTTACTCACTAACATTGTTTTTTTTTTTTTTTCCTAATAAGTTTTTGGCAAAATAATTTTTGATATTCTAACATCTTAAATAAAAAAGATGATCTACAGCAAGATGAAAAGACTAATGTCGGAGAAATGTAATCTTTTACTCAAAAATAACTTGGAAAATACTGTGAATAACAAGAAAATTCTATTAAATAGTAAAAAAGTAAAATATATAAGCAATCAATTAATAATAAAAGCTCATATAAATAACATTGAATTATTTCCACATTTGTATCTTAGTATACAAAGAATAATTAAATAATCAGGTAATAAAATAAAGTGATTAAACCATACTATATGAAAATCATTAGTAAAATAAATTTATGAAAAGTTTTATTTATAAGGGAAGAGGTTAAGATCATTCAAAATGTAAGCACTGTAGTTTACCGAAATTAACTCTTATCCATTAACATTAAAATCAAAAGATCTAAATTTTATTTTTGCCCTAAACAACACACTAGATCATCAACGGCAATAGGTTATCATTAATTTTCCACTGAAGCACATTTCATCTATGCAATTCATTACATAAAATATAGTAATTTGAAAAGTTTAATTATTGTCTGCAATAAATACAAATAAAATCTTCATTTTTACCGTAACTAAACCGGAAATTTTTTTTTATAAAGATACGATCATAATCATTTATCATTGGTTTTCCACACACACACACACATATATATATATATATATATATAGTGCCATTACAATTTGGTCACTAGTCAAATTTATAGTAATGTGCATGTAGAAAAGGTAAAACAAAATCATCATCACATTTTTATATAACCATAAAGGAAGTTGTAGGGCATACAAGTTTAAACCCTACAAGGTCCAGTTCTAAAAACTTTAAACAGAGAAAGAGTGGGACAGCAATTATATGCTTTACTTGTTTGTGTGTTAATAAATCTCAAAAAGAGCAGTACACACATTTAATATTTAATATTTAGTTTTTCTGATAAAAAAGCAAAGATATAATGCATACATATAGGCAATGTATGTGTAAACTATTTAATTGTTTTATATTTCAAATATACAACATTTTAAATTTCTTTAAAACTAACCTATGCTTGATCAATTTTAATGTCTTGTTCTATGCTTCTATTTTGCTTTTCTTTAATTGTAATTGCGATTTAAAAGTTACAGATTTAATTAAATAATAGGGTTATAATTACTAGGCTAGCAATTATATTATTTAATGTTAGTTTATGAATGATTTGAAAGAATGAAGGATGTGTGTACATTACATACAGAAATGTACTTTTACTAAATATTGAAAGAAAAGGAAGGATTAAATCTGTCAAATTATTTTTTTTTGTACAATTTTATGTTAAAAGAGGAAATGGTTTAATCAGATATCCAACTTTGTAGCAATTTTTTTTTGTAAATGATTGTTTTTCACTTTGGGAGCTTATAATGGGTGAGAGCTCTAATTTTGAAATTGTCTTATCTAAAGATCTAAAGAAGGAAGATCAAAGATTGGAAGTGTTACCTAAATGTAAAAAAAGAAAGGAAATAAGGATTAAGACTATTTTTTTAAACAAAAGTGTCTGGAAAAAGGATTAAACTTTTCAGTTGAAAAATAATTTAGTTGAAAATAAATTAGAGATCTAATTAAAATGAATTTGTCCAAAAATAGCAAGTGACGCTATCTCTGATTGGTTAAGTTAGCTAAAAATTGGATATAAAAAGCTGTCTGGAATTATTATTATTATGGTGGGGATTATAATTCAGATTGTTAGACTATTAAATTGAATGTTGAAAATATAAGAAATGGCTGGCTAGAAAAATTATATGTATGTCCCATCTTTTGCTGACCATCTGGGGGAAACTGAACATCACATAGGAAAGAAAAGATGTGTCTAAAATAATATTCTACACCTTTCAACTGACCAGAGAAATAAGATGTTTTAATAGAAGGAAGAAAGCATTCACCTGCATTCAAAGAAGATGAATTAATCTACTGATAAATATTAATCATCAAGTCCAATTAATTGTTACAACAACTAATTTTAAACTCAAGAAAATTTATAAATGTGAAAACAACTGCTGTATTTCATCCACTTGCTTGACAGGAAGAGAAGAAAAATTAATATAATGATTTCCAATATGTCCACTAAAGCAAATAACCTCAATAGAGTCATCATTATCAAATAGTTATACACCTCAAGAAAGAGTTGTTCCCACGTAAAATGGAAATGGTAGCTGAAGAAATATAGACATTATACAAGACAAGTTTGAACCCTTGGAAATTCACCACAAACAAAAGATCGGTAATATGACTTTTTATATCTATTTTCTTTATGATATCAGTCTTAAGAAACATTTTAGCGATAAAGTGGTATATTTTATTTAAAGAACTTTTAAAGACTATTCAGATCGATTAAAAACAAGAATGTCTTACTAATAATAACTTTGAGCTTCATAAATGATCTTGAATGTATGAAAATTATTTGTTTATTAATTTTACAGTTATGAAAAATATTAATGTGTAAAACAATTTTTTTTATGGTATTATGATTTTAGTTTTAACTAATATATTATTATTTTGGTTTTAAATAATATTTTGTTATCATGGGATAAAACACGCACATACATAATGATATTTTATATGTGTATAATTGCGAGTGAATGTGAAGTAACAAGTAGTGTTAGAATATTAGATTAGTTTGTTTCAAGTTAAGTATAGCATTTCAGAGGTAGAAGAGAGGGGGGAGAAAATAATTTAAAACTTGTTTCTAAAACTTGCTCTTTCAATTCTACTAACATTTTTTTTTTACATTCTATTTACATGTTGGATTTTTAAAGTATGTGTGGTAATGAGCAGATAATTTTTTTTTCTTGAAATACTTTTCTCATGGAGTGAAAATCATGGTCAATGTGACATCCAACTTAATACAAAATACATTTGAAGGGAAAGGGGGAAGAACTTGAAATTAATCTGAGGATTGTTATATAATCAATTATTATCATTATTATTATTCATGTCAATTTTCATATTTATCTAGAAATTTTTATGTATATGTTAGAAATGTAGTAATAAATATTAGTTTGTTTTATTAAACGAGGCATATATATTTCATTAAGTGTAATCTTTGTTAAGTGTGATTATTCATCATCATCAATGGTTGAATATTAGTTATTTAAGATATAAGTAAGTATGCTAAAATTAAGCAATAATTATGAATTTCTTTATAAAAATTAGTTTTATGTTTAGGATTAGTCCTAGAGCTGTAGTTGAAACCCTTGTCATTATCATTATTATTATCATCATCATCATCGTCATCAACGTTTTAATTAATGAGCTGTTTAACTGTTTAAAGGCCATAAATAAATATTGATTTTATAATATTTAGTGATTTCTTAGTATTATTATAATCACATCCTGTCATCTATTTCATGCAAGGATGAGTGAATTGCCATCCTAAATTAGTCATATATAATCTGAGCTAGTAAACTTATAAAAATATTGAAACACATTTGTTATGTTAAGATCTGAGAAATGATTTATGTCTAGTATACTCCACTTTGGTTTATAGATGTTTTACTTTTACCTAAATATTAGTGCATATAGTGATATGGCTCAAAAAGCAAAATCTCCCATTTTATTAGAAATAAAGTACCAAGAAGGGATTCAAACCCGGTACATGTGAAAGGTTATTAGATATAACCGTGTCTAGATTCAGATAATCTAGTGGCGCCCTGCTAGACCATATTCACTTAGTATTTGTTTAAACATGCACTTAACATCAAACCAAGAAATGAAAGTGGATAAAACCTACTGTCTGTATACCTGAGTTATAATACTTGTTATTAATAATTTGCTTATAATTATTGAGATAGTGTTATATTTTGAGAAATCTATAATATTTGGATCCATTTGGACTCCTTTACTTATTTCGTTTGAACTACTTTAGCTATTGTAACCATCTATAGTTATTTGGACTCCTTTAATAGGTTACAATATATATATATATATATATATATATATATATATATATATATATATATATATATATATTACAAATCGATGTCTGTATATCTTCAAAATTATATACGTAAACTTATGAAAAAATATTAGAAAATACAGTAATTAAAATTTATATATATAAAGAAAGAGAGAGAACCAAAACTGCCTAATATTATACTAGTAATAAATAAAATGAAAACCATAAAACAATACAATCTAGATAAACTCCAAAACTTTTACCAAAATTCTTACATGATCATGGTTTCATCTACAACAAATAGATCTTGCCAAGTGAAAATCAAACAAACAAACATATACAAACAAACAAATCTTCCGATAATTCATTTCAAACATCACATTCCCTTAATATGTCTAATAAAATTGAGTGTTTAAAGGCTCAGGTAAATTTTCGTAAATCTTGTTGGCTTTGTACTGTTTTTCCTAATTCATGTAATATTCGATTGGATAGAAAATTGGTATTATTTTCTAATTGTGATTTTATTTTAAATTTTAAAAGATTCATTCTCAAACAATTTATTATGCACATTATTGGTAGTTTATCTAATTTAATTGATAGGTTTAAATTTTTTAAAAGAAGGTTGGATTATGGAAGCAATTTTAATTTTTCAGTTTCAAATTCTTTTTTAAAGTGGTTTAAAAGTAAATGTGAAATCACTTATAGTAATAAGTATTTTAAAAAATGTAATTGGTTGGTTGGAAAGTCTAGAAATAAAAGTTTTGTGAAAGGAAAAGAATTTAGATTTGGGTGTTATAAAATAGGCCTGATGCTTCATCTGTTTTAAATTTGTCAAATTATGTTTTGAATTTATTTGATTTGGGTATTTTAGCTAATACTGAGTTTGTTCCTTTTGTAATAAAAGTTTAATTTTTGATTTCATTTCAGCTATTGAAGGTAGTAGTAATATTTCTGATGAAAATAAAGTGTCTTTACAGTTTATTTTGAATAGACAATTACTTAAAAGAGAGAAAAAAATGTTTTTGCTCCTAAGAAAATTATTCTTGTTAAAAAAGATTGAAAGTCAATGATGTTATCTTGTTTAAAAAAGTTAAAGGTGGCTAGTTTGTTGTGTTAAATAATATTGATTTCAAAAGTAAAGTTTTTTTTTTAGAATTAAATAATGGTAAATATTTTATTTTAGATTCTGATCCTTGTAAAAAAATAAAATGTAAATTGATTACAATTATGAAAGTTAGGGGAAATGAAATGATTTTTGATGGAACTACTTATATAAGTTGTTCTCCTAGTGATTATGTGGCTCCTAAGATTTTCTTTAATTTGAAGTCTCATAAAGATAGTTTTTCTTTAAGATGTGTTTTTGATTTTACAGGAGGAATTGTTGATAAAATATCAAAACTGTTTATAAGACTTTTTAAGGATTACATTGAATTGGGTCACTTTTGTGTTTTTTCTTCTTTTGAATCTTTTCAGAAAATAAATGGTTTGTTTTGGATGATGAGTGTGTTTTTGGTAGTTTCAACATTGAACATATGTATCAATTTGTTAATAAATTAAAAAGTATTGATGTTTTTCTTTCAATTTAAAAAAATGGAGTGTTTTTCTGCAGATAAGATTAAGGATTTTTATGATTTGCTTTTGATGTTACAGGAGTCAATGCACTTTATGGATTATGATATGTTTTATAAGATTAGAGAGAGTTGGGTTATTGGTTATGTTATTTTTCCATTGATGTGTACTATCTATATTGATTATTTGGAATGGAGTGCTATTAGTCAGTTTTCATGTTATTTAAAATTATTTGCTAGATATGTTGATGATTGATTTGTTTGTTATTAAGAAAGAAAAATTAGAGATTTTTTTATGTGGATTGAATGGTTTTGATTTTAGTATTAAGTTTATTATTGAATGTGGTAGTTTTGCTTTTGTAAGTGTTGAGAAGGTTAATGATATTTTGTAGACATTTTATAAAACCTTAGAATTTGAGAAATATGATTAGACCTGATACTTATCAGCCTTTTATTCATTGAGTTTTTGTTGTAGGAATAGAAGGTTTAATAATTTTAATGGTAATGTTGATATTTAAAGAGATCAATTTGCTGCTGATTATGTAGAATTGGATTGTAATCATGATTTTATTATAAATGTTATCTTTAATAATAATATTTATAGTCATGATTATAATGGTAAGAATTTTGTTGGTAACAATAATGAGTATATGTGTTTACAATTTAAGTCATCAATATATAATTTACTTTATAAGAACAGTCATTTGTTAGGACAAATGAATTTTGGATGGAAGAAAGGTTTTGATTTCAATTTTTTACCTAATGGTCAAAGCAGTCTATTGATAGTAGGTCTATTCCTGGTATTGTTTATAAGATTATATGTAATTGTGGTAAGTTTTATGTAGGTCAGAGTAAATTTAGCCTTGATGAAAGGTTTCACATTAATATAAGTAGGGTTAAACATAAATATCTTAACTCAACTTTATACATTCATGATTTGAATATTGTTTGACAATGCATTGGTTATTTTTTATGAAAAGAATGCATTAAAAAGAGGAATAAAGGAGACATTGATGATAAAACTTATTGAATCTGAGGCTATCAATCTTATGAAGACATCTGTTGATATTAAGGGAAGGTGGTGTTTGCAGAAGATTTGTTTGTTTGTATACATATATGTTTGTTTTTTATTTATTTTGATTTTCACTTGACAAATTCTAATTGTAGTAGTTGAAACCATGGTCATGTAAGGATTTTGATAAAAAAATTGGATTTTATCTAATATTGTATTGTGTTATGGCTTTGCATTATATATATATATATATATATATATATATATATATATATATATATATATATATATATATATATATATATATATATATATATATATATATATATATATATAAATAAAACATAAAGAAGATTATCCACTTAGAATAATATTAATTTTGGATTTTGGAGGGTCTTTTATGTATAAGACTAGTAAAAATGTAACTAAAATTTTACAAGATTTACTTGGATTTCGAAAATATTCTGTAACATCATCATTTGATTTTGTTGAAAAAATTAAAGATTTAAGTTTGGACTGTAATGATGTTTTAGTGTCATTGGATGTTTCTGAAATGTACGGATCTATTGATAGAGTTGATTCAATTAAAATAATTCATCAAGCGTTATTGGAGAAGAAAGTGGATAATCAATTAATATGTTTTCTGATGAAGGCTTTAAATTTTATTGAACAAAATATTGTTGCATCCTTTAATGGTAAATTTTATAAGATGAGTAAAGGATGGCCAATGGGATTACCAATGGTTGCACAGTTATGCAGTTTTGTTTTGTCATATTATGAAGAACAGATTTTAAACAAATTTATATTTATGGGAAATATTAAGATATATACAAGATATGTGGATGCTGTTTTTATATGTGCTTATTCAGAAATGATTGATAAATTTTTTGATGAATATAATAAATTAAAAGGTCTTATCTGGAATATGGGAAATAATATAATAACAGTATTAAATATTTAGATTTGATAATTTCAAGAAACAATAATACAATTGATTATAAATTGTTTATTAAACCTATTGAAACCAGAGGTTATATTCCATATTTATCTAAAGTGTCACATAATTATAAAATGGCTGGTTTTAGGTCTTTTTTATATAGAAGTAATATTTTGTGTAAATATGAATGTGATAAAAAGAAAAATATTGAAAATTATGTAAGTGAATTAGTAAGTGTAGGTTATAATATAAAAGAAATTTATAAAGTGGTTTGTCAATTTAGTAAGAAAATTAATAGAAATACTGGTGATGAAGAAATTGAGAGTAAGAAGTAGATATCTTTGCCTTTGTGTAATAATAAGCAAGTAAAATTTATGAAAAAAGTTTATAATAATATATATAATGTTTAATTTTATGGATCAGGTAATTTAAATAGAATGGTTACTAATTCAAAAGATAAGTTAGAAAAAAATAACGTGAGTAATATAATTTTTAGAATTTTTTGTGGGTGTAACTTATCATATGTAGGGGAATCTAGTTGTAGTATGGAGAAAAGAATTAAAGAACATAAATTGTTGTATAAAAGAGTTTTGAAAAATGTACAGATATGTAATGATAATAATAATGAAGTCAAGTTATATACTGAATCTGTTTTCTATGATCATGATAGGAATTGTAATTTTAAGTTTAATTTTGATATAAATAAAATAAAAATTTTAGGCCAAGAGAGAGATAATGAAAAAAAAGAAAAATTAAAGAGGCAGTTTTTATTAGTAAGTATAAAAATACGATAATAAACATACAGTCAGCAAATGTTAGGATTAATGAATTGTGGGATATTTAAATTGACATGTGTTTCCGGTTAGTAATTGATGATTCCATTTTGAAAGTTGAGTTGAAAATGATTATGAATATAATCGAAAATATTTCTTTATTAGTTTTTATTTATATAATATTATAAATTGTTTACCTTTGTTTGGAATATATTTAAGTTTTGTTATATATATATATATATATATATATTGTAACCAAAATCCCCGGAGCCGTCCACCCTGAGGGCTCACAAAGGTGGTAACCAACCTTCCATCACCCCTCCAACTACCCATCATCATGCCGTACTTGTTGCGGCACTATAAATTGTAACCGTAAATTGTGTAATCTCAACTACGTAACGTAAGTGCACTAGGAATTACAACCTTGGTCACTGATCAACTCTCATTGCACATTATCAGCTATTAAGAGCTGTATCCAAAAGCATATCATACTATTTATTTTATGCACAAAAGACCACAATCAACATCTGGGGCAAGTTACTACAGACAAAATTAATGAATTAACCTAACTTTTTATAATTTATTTGATCGCAGCCAGGGTATACCGCGAAGACCTATCATAGTATTATTATAAAACATATTAAACAAATTATAAGTGCAATTTTATCACTCTTAAACCTCAATTTGCGATTTTTATGGTATGCGACCCTATGGCCGACCATGTACAAGATAGCGTAATTTGTGGAACCACATAAAATTATGAAATTTTAAATCATCTATATGATTTCTAAGACAGATGCTAGTCCAGGTAAAGCTTTGCAATTAATAAACATGAATAATTGGGTTCTTTTATAATTTAATATATCATTGAGACTCTTATTGTATTGACGAATGAAAATTTAAAAATGTTAAGTAAATATATTTAATCATATCATTATTGAATAAATCTGTTCACAAGCTTAATAATTAATTTGTATTTTATACTAGAATCAACTACGCAAAGCCACAATGATGGAAAAGGTAAATGGGATTTTATTGTACCTTACCAATCATATACTACCAAAGACGAAAAGCATCTTAATGTTTTCTCAAAATATTAATAAATTCTTATATCATGTAGACAATAATATGTAATTCAATGTATGCTCTATAATGTATGCTCTATCCAAAGTTTATGATTTCTGATGTTATGAATGACACATAGCAACGGCACAGTAAGTTTAATTATAAATCAACTTTTATTTACAAACTTTATGAACAATAAATAGTTAATTTCAATATTTTAAATAAAAACATAAATAAACAAATAAAATAATTAAATGATGGTTCAATAGACTTTCTTCAATACATCTCACAGGTACAGTATTTAAAAACCTAATCATACCTTATTTCAATCTAATATAATGAATATTGAGACAATTATTAAATTCAGCATTAACTTATGAAATATTGAACGTCACTTCCAGATTCAATAAATCCCTACTGTATACCTATAATAATATAATAAATAATATGATGTTTGTATGATTTAGCTATAATGTAATCATTAATTAAAATGAAAATGTAAACTTACACTCTGGTAGATAATAATTAACCAACAGTTAATTATCATGAAGTACTTGAATAGAATGTCCTGCTACCATTTATCAATCTAACCGATAAATTATGCTTACAAATGAAGAAGATGATTTGGCAGATTAACTAAAATACTTTGCCCAACTTATATCTGTGAAGCAAACATATTCCTGTGGATGTATTCATCTACACGTAGGAATTAAATAATACTAACGTTTTGCGTATTTAAACACTATCATAAAGTCATACGTATAATCACACAATTCCGCGGATTAACCACCAGCGCAGGAATGTGTGTAAAATACAAAATGGCAATTAAAATAATCTGTGGATTAACCACCAGCACAGATTAAAGCCTTTAACATACTAAAACAACATTATAATTTACTTCACATTAAAGTGCAAATCACCCCCCTCAATTCTTCTGATTATTCAGAATACGCTGACACTTTAGCAAATGTGGGTTCTTGCTTAGTAAAATATTACAATAATCAGGACAACTAATGTACTACTTATCTTGCTTAAAATAAACATGTATAATATAATGTAAATAATATTGGCATGGGAATATAAATCTGGAAAGACTCACAAAATATCTCATAAAGATTGGTATATCTCATAAATTCATTAAGTACTGTTTAAGCTTTCTCCGCAAGCGCTATTCTTTTGAATAAATATTTTATTCAACCTTTATTAATTTAAATCTAACAAATATAACTTATGAACTTCATATGCGAGTTCATATAACGATAAGATTAAATAAATGTATTATTCATTAACATATAACATTTAACGGTGTGTGTGTGTGATAAAACTAAATGTAAAGCATTTTATAGTTCAAATACATGAATTTTAGCAGATGTGTATCACAAATTGGATTGTATAGCATTTTGTAACTCCTAATGTGATCCGTGGAATCCATGTACAATGTGTAGAATAATAAGTATATGAGGTAATAGCTATAACTGTAGTTAAATTCCATACATGCAATTATATCCATTTGATTAGTTATTAAAGCAATATTAGATTAACGATTTGCGTGGCTCTCCAAACATGAAACAATTTTAAAACAGGATACACAGAATTTAAATGAAAATGTTTTTCATAAAGTTATTAATCCCTACATCTCTCTATCAAAAGTGTTCCAAGTTTATCCTATCCATGCAAGTATTTATTTATCCATTGCGTTAATCCAGGAATAACTAATTACAGCAATTAATTTATTCATTTTTAAATAGACGATACAATTATAAAAAAAACTTTGATTAATTATTTGAAAAATATTTATGATCCAAGCGTTAAACAAATTAATTAGCAAATATTAATGGCATTGTAAAGTTAAATATCAATCAATATTATATTTTATCAGAATTAAAACGGAAATATTAAATATTTTGATAGCTTTAACGCTTTACTTTATTTTAACTTAAACTTTTTCTTTTTTTTTTTTTTTAAAAAACAAATTTTCATTTTCATAAAACTTCTGTAATTAAAACACTGATTTAAATTTTCCAAATTGTAGAATAATAAATATTTCAAAACATACCAAATTCTTGTGTTTAATTCTTTCAAACTTAAACTGGGAAGCTCCGACATTTCAAAAAATGTAATATTGGAAACGCTACCGGTGATTTGATTCTTGGCCGACCGACTTGAAAAGATCTTTAAATTTAGTGATCCATCTTAATTAGATAACACTAAGTTATTTTATGTTTATAACAAATTTTGTGGTAATTTATTCACTTATTAATGGCTTCAAAATAAGCTCAGCAAATTTACACTATTTGCCTTGACCATTTCTGTTCTTCTTCCCACCAAAAGACAAAACTAACAGACGATATTCTCCTAGAAATTCGCGCTCTTTTCTTCCACCACATTGAGACGCCTACGCAATGACTGCATTTATTTAACAATTTATTTCAACTGAACAAATGGCCTCACTTTAATTCAATAGAAATAATAACCTAAGACTACTTTAAACAAATAAAACAAAATATTATTTTTTAATAATATTTTACCAAATTTTAATATGTTGTAAAATCCTAAAAAGTTAAACGTTTTGATATAAGTTAGCATATGGAAAGAAGCAAATTTAAATTTATTAAAATAATATAAGAAAGTAATCTGTTCAAGTGCGAATCAAGCCAACCAAATCACCAAGAGAAGAAAGAGAAATTTTTATATAAGTTACATCAATTCATATATTTTCTACTAAAATATATGGTTACAATATATATATATATATATAATTGATATAATAAATTTAATGGTATACAAACTATTATAAACAATCCTTAAATCCGCAGAAGTACTTTCAGTTAATTTCTTAAACCTGCCTCAACTTCCATTGAATTTAATGGCAGTTGAGGCAGGTTTAAGAAATTAACTAAACGTACTTCTGCAGATTTAAGGATTGTTTGTAATAGTTTGTAAACTGTTAAATTTATTATTTCAATTATATTACAATTTTGTTTTTAATTAACAGACATTTTATTTATTTTACACACACACACGCGCACACACACATATATATATATATATTGTAACGATCCGGAGAAAGACGACTTCACGTAGACTGCACTACGGGGCGCCATCTAGGCATTTGAACCTAGAAAAATTTATAGAGTAGGCAGATACATGAGTGAAAAAAAAATATATATTTTTTTTCTTAAATTTTGATTCCAGTCATTAGCCCATGTCACTAGCCCAGTGGAGACGCTGAGATAAAAATCTATCAATTTTATATATTAAATATAAAAGAATAAAATAATAAAAGCCACTGCCAGAAATTAACACAGAAAAATATTTATTTACGCATATATAAAATAATACTAAACCCGAGGAAGAAGTTTAACATTTAGGTTTTATATTCTTATTATGCTTTAATTTTACATTTATATAAATTTCAATGATTTTAATTTTGTTTTATTTAGATTGTCAAGTATGAATAGACTACGTGGATCGGCATTTGAAAAGAAAACATTCTATCCCTATTTAACCCTAGGCTAAAGTTCGCAATCAAACTGGCATCAATCCATCCGATACATTTATGTATTCAATGTAGCATGAAAATACAACAGCACAAAGATACTATATTGTCAGGAATGGACATCCGAACAATATATTTTAAGAAAACATTGACTCTTGTCTAATACAGGAATGTGACGTCTGTATAGCAAGAAGAACAATAAAATAAAAACTCCATAGGAAGGGACCGCGATCCTTTTGCCGACTTACAATCCCATCCATAGGCAAAGGGTTAGTGCGGTGTATACAGCGATTCTGCACGTAGCGAAACTCATACTACATTTACTAATTACACAAATATATCCAATCCATTGACCCAATTCAACAACGACACAAATAACCTAAGATTTCCCTCCCCTAATATAACTTTACAAATCCATATAGCCATTCACGCCCGACTTAATTTTAACATTTATATACGTTCGCACAGATTTATTTAAAAATGTTGGGTATAGATCGATTACACAGATTCCACGGTCAAAAACATTTCAAATAAACATAAACGATCAAAATACAAAATTATTGATACCGACAATCGCAGAGGGAAACTTATAAGTAACCCAATAGTATTCAACCGTAAGATACTTGCGTTGTCACCAATAACTTAAAAGACATCCGAATAAATACATTTCGATACTCACCGTAAGGTATCATTATTTATCGAATGTCTATATATTTTGATCAAATATGAAAACCAAAATATAATTAACCGCAAACGAATCCATGCAAGCATCTATAAACAACTTTAAATTTAATACATTATTAGTTAAAATATAATACACACAAAAAAAAAAGAACTGGAAATGATTGCTTAAACATCTACATAAAAAAATATCAATAATTGAATTTGCATTCTTTAAGTCAGATAAGAGTTCTTATTTTCAGTTATTAATTACTTGCAATTTTAGGAAAGGTATTAGATAGATACAATAGTTCATACTTTACGGATTTAATAGATTGAGAAGTCCATCTTCGTGATCACTTTAGTAGATTTTGTCCTTCTTTGAAATGAAACTGTGACTTGCCATGCATTTGGTCAGGAACTGTCATCCAGAGGCTTCAGCTGGTTGTCTGGAAAATTAAATTTATTGCAGATTTCCACATCGTGAAAATCTGCAATATAGCTAGTTATAACGATCTATTCATAGTCAGCTCTAAGATAACAATTATAATAATAATTTGGCTTTTATATTTTTATTAGTCTCTTATCATTAGATCTTGAGATTCAACGAGCAAGACGTCACCAATCCATTCGTGTTTCAGTTATGGTCCGTGCTGTCATTTCTGGTGTTTGCATTGGTCATTTAATTCCTTTCTTCTCTTATCTACCTTTCCATCTGACTTTTTAATTAAACAGTTTTTAAACAATTAACAAACAATCATTTCCATTTATAGATTACAGGAATTAATTAATACCTGTTTTTATTTTAACTTACGTTATTTTTTTTTTTTAAAATACTTTTATAAATCTTTTTTTATAAAAAACACATTCAAATACCTTTTTTTTTATTTATCAAAAAAAACTACTTTTAAAGTTTAACATCTGTGCGAATGTATATACGTATAACAAACATTTTTAATTTTAGCGTTTAGTTTTTTTTTTTACTTCTATTTTTAATACACTTATTTTTATATGCGAACTTAAAAGTTTTTTATTTTAAATTAATGTAACGACATATTTATATATCGTTACAATATATATATATATAATAGTAATCAAAGGAAGTGATAAATCACATGACCTATACGGCTTGTAATTACCAATATGTAATAAAGAACATATATGTATAAATATATCATTCAATTAGTTATGTAACATAAGTAAACTATTAAAAGACAGTGATGGTACATGTCTTTATGAGTTGAAAATGATGTAAGAAAATGCATTGTAGGACAATATCATTGTCTTGGATGTTGGTAAAAAAACCATTAATTATCATTTGAAAATTCAGAGTCTAAATAAGTTTTGTCTAATAACTTATAATAGCTTTATTGTTCTTAGTTTAAGTAGAAATAAATTAAACCTCTAATTCCAACTCCTAAACATCACAAGATCACAATTTCTATAGTAGCACATAATTGTTGTAAACAAAGTCAAAACTCTCCATACAGTAGTGCCACCCTGTGCCAAACAGAGTAATCAATGGATGCCAGAAGACTTGTACATAAAATCCCTATCTAGTGCCTACTCATCCAATATCCCCAGACTTGTTTCTGGCTTGTGGCCATCATCAGTAAGGATCCTTGGACCTGAGAGCACTGCACCTCAATCTTAGGATCTAATGCAACCCTCCAGAAGCCACCTTTTAACTCTACTTTATTACAAAACTATGAGAATGAAATTGAAAACACAATAATATTTTCAATCTAAGATCTAGGTGCAGTGCTCTCAGATCCAAGGCTCCTCATTGATGATGGCCACAAGCCAGAAACTAGTCTGGGGATATTGGATGAGTCATCACTAGATAGGGATTTTATGCACAAGTTCTGGCATTCATTGATTACTCTGTTTGGCACAGGATGGCACTACTGCATGGAGAGTTTTGCCTTTGTTTACAACAATTATGAGCTAGTATAAAAATGGTGATCATGTGATGTTTAGTGGCTTAACACCAATCCTGCCTAATAGGATAGTGGTGGCTATGGTTGTTTAAGAGCCAAGGACACCAAAATGCATGGGTGCTGAATTGAGTTCAGACCCATATGACTATATAAGCTATTGAGCTTAGATTGAAAATATTATTGTGTTTTCAATTTCATTCTCATAGTTTTGTAGTAAAGTAGAGTTAAAAGATGGATGATGGTGGGTTGCATTAGATCCTAAGATCTAGGTGCAGTGCTCTCAGGTCCAAAGCTTCTCACTGATGATGGCCACAAGCCAGAAACTAGTCTGGGGATATTGGATGAGTAGGCACTAGATAAGGATTTTATACACAAGCCTTCTGGCATCCATTGATTACTCTGTTTGGCACAGAGTAGAACTACTGTATGGAGAGTTTTGCCTTTGTTTAATTCTAACTCCATTATAAGGATTTAATGCCAGGCAGATATTTTAATAAAAATGAGAAATTAAAAGATTCATATATAATTTTGACATGCTATAAATAATAATTGATCATTACAGTGAATTGTATATGATAAATAATTTTTTTAAAGATTTATAATAAAATACACAAAGCAAAGTATGGGACTATATCCATATAAATAATTAAAGAAATCCTTTTTCTTAATGTTGCTAAGAAACCATCAATAAACTAAGTGACAGTCTTAAAATCTAAACATGTTTACTCTAATAACCTATTATAGCTATATTATCATCAGTTTAGGTACAAATAAAATAAGGTTCTACTTTTAACCCATGTTGCTCTAATGATCGTAACTCACATCTATTTTTACAAGAATAAGGAATTAAAAGCCTCATATCTTCCCATATGTTGTAGATAATAATTCACAATGCCCAAAACTTGTATATGATAAATTAAATCTTTTTATGGATTTATACTTATGTAAATAACACAAAATATGAGACTGTATCCATATAAATAATTAAAGAAATCATTATCATTGATATTGCTAGGAAATTATTAATTAATAATTGAAAATCTTAAGGCTAAAGGGTTTTATGTAATAACCTATAACAGTTTTACTTCTAACCATTGACTTTAGTAAAGTTTGTCTTGTAAAAGTTGGATATTGGCTTATTAAACAGAGATTCTGGGATACAATTAAATGGTGACACTGAAGAAAATAATTTTCATAATATAGTCAATCTATTAAAATTGATGTTGCATCATTTGCCATTAAAGCAAAAGTAATTAGAATCCATTAAGTTAAAAAGCTGGATAGTAAATTGGAGGAGTAACATCATATACCATGGTCAATTGATGATGCAGAATATGCATTGTAATTAAGAGAAATATAGAAGCTGAGGAAATAAAATGTAGTTATATATATATATATATATATATATATATATATATATATATATATATATATATATATATATATATATATATATATATATATGTTGTGCCATTACAATTTAGTCATTAGCTAAATTTATAGTAATGTGCATGTAAGAAAATGTAAAACAAAAATTATCATCATATTTTTATATAAAAAAGGGAAACTGTAGGACAACCAAGTTTAAACCCTACAAGATCCAATTCTAAAAGCTTAAAACAGAGAGAGAGAATGGGGCAACAGTTACACATTTAATAGGTAATTTTTAATTTTTTGTTAAAAAAATAAAGTTATAATGCATATGTATAGGCAGTGTGTGTTATAAAAGCTATTTAGTTAGTCACTTTTAAATTACACATATTAACTTTCTTTAAAACTAACCTACACTTGCTAAATTTTAATATCTTGTTCTGTTTCTGTTTTTGCTTTTTTTGTAATTGTAATTTGGATTTAAAAGCTGAGGATTTAATTTTAAATATTGGGGTTATAATTACTAAGCTAGCAATTGGATTATTTAATGTTAGTATGTACATGATTTGAGTGATGGAGTGTGTGTGTTACATCACATAAATATATCTACATTTATTAAATATTGAGAGAAAAGGAATAAAATCTGTTATATTGCTTTTTTTCTTACTCAACAATTTTTTGTATTATAAGGGTTGTTTTTCTGTTAAAAAACTTAGAGATGATGTGAGAAGTCTAATTTTAAAATTGTCTCATCTTAAGATCAAAAGAAAGAAGCTCAAAATTTGAGATGTTACATGGGTGTAAAAAAAAACAGATTAAGTCTATTTTTTTCTGTCAAGACAAAAGTTTGTCTGGAAACCAGGTATGTGATTTTTTTTAATGTTCCTAAAAAAGATTGCACTTTCCAGCTGAAAAACGAATTGGTCAAAAATAGAAATAAAAATTGGATAGAAAATCAGTCTGGAATATCAGTTGATATTGTGATAGAGAGATTTTTAAAATTATTGAAACTAAAGCAGATAAAAAATTTTAATTCTACTAGATAACCCTTTTTTTTAAATCATTTTTTATATCAAGTTTTGAATGTTGAAAATATAAGGATGGCGGGATAAGAAAAATTAATATATGTCTTGTCTGTTGACCAGACCATCCAGCCAGCACATCATTTAGGAAAAAAAATATCTTGTCTGAAAAATAATATTCTACACCTTTCAACTGACTGAGAGAAATCAGAAGTTTTTAAATAGAAATAAGAAAGCATTCACCCACAGTTAAAGGCGATCAGAAGAAAAATGATTAGTCTACAGATAAATAATAAATATTCAAGTCCAATTAATTGTTCCAGTAACTGAGTTTAAACCCAGAAAATTTATAAACGTGAAAACAACTGCTGTACTTCATCCACTAAAAGAAACATGCTTGACAGGAAGAGAAGATAAGTTAATATAATCATTTCCAAATTGTCCACTAAAGCAAATAACCTCAATAGGATCATCATCATCAAACAATTGTACACTTCAAGAAAGAGATTGTTCGAGAGATAAACAGAAATGGTAGATGCAAAATATAGACATTGAACAAGATAAATTTGACTCATTGGAAGTCGCTACAAAGAACTGGTAGTATAAATTATATATATATATTCTTTATAATATCAGAGACTTAGTAAAATTTTAGCAACAGAGTGGTATATTTTTATTTAAAGAACTTTTAAAACAACCAAGATCAATTGAAAACAAGAATTTCTTAATAACGATTTTAGATGTATTAAAATTATGATTGTCTTTTAACTTAAAGTTATGAAATGTTATTAATATGTAACACATTTTTTTATTATTATTTTGTTTTAAATAATATTTTTATTGTTATGGGGATAAAAAACACACACATACATAATAATACTTTACCTGTGTATAATTGCGAGTGAATGTGAAGGAATAAGCAGTGTTAAAATATTAAATTATTTTGTCTTAAGAAAGTATAGGTTTCAGAGTGTAGAAGGGAGGGGGATAGAAAAACGATTTAAAACTTGTTTCTAAAACTTGCTCTTTCCAATTTTATTAACATTTATTTTTTTATCATTCTGCTTGACACGTTAGATTATAAAGTATGTGTGCCAATGAGTGAATATTTTTTTTATGAAATAGTTTTCTGGTCGATGGAACATTTTAACAAATCGGTTACCCAATTCAATACCATATACATTTGACAGGAAAGGGGGAAGAACTTGAAATTAATCTGAAGTTTGCAATATAATCAATTATTATTGTTATTATTATTCATATCAATTTTCATGTTTATCTATAAATTTTCATGTAGATAGTAGTAATGCATTAATAAATGTTAATTTGTTTTATAAAACGAGGCATATATATTTTATTAAGAGTAGTCTTTATTAGGTGTGGCCATTCATCATCAAAGTGAATATTAGCTATTTAAGTTCCAATTAGATATATTAAAATTAAGCAATAATTATGAATTTCTTTATAAAAATTAGGTTTATGATTAAGCTTAGTCCTAAAGCTGTGGTTGAAACCATTATTGTTATCATTATCATCATCATCATCATCACGTTTTAATTAATGAGCTGTTTAAATGTTTAAAGGCCATAAATAAATATTGATTTCATAGTATTTAGTGACTTCTTAGTATTATGATAATCACCATCCCATCATCTATTTCATGCAAGGATGAGTGAATTACTATTCTAAATTAATAATATAATCAGAGGTAGTAAAACTTATAAAAAATATTGAAACACATTTGTTATGTTAAGGTCTAAGAAATGATTTCTGTCTAATGAATTCCACTTTAGTTTAAAGATGTTTTATGTTACCTAGGTGTTTACTTAAATATTAGTGCATACAGTGCTATGGGTCTAAAATCAAAATCATACATTTTGTAAGAAATAAGGTACCAAAGGGATTCAAACCTGGTACATGTGAAAAGTTATAAATATAACTTTGTCTATATTTAGATAACCTAGTGGCGCCCTGATAGACCATATTCACTTGTTCACTTAGATATGCACTTGAGATCCAACCAAGAAATGAAAGTGTATAAAATCTACTGTCTGTATACCTGAGAAGATATTTTATTGAGTTACTAGTGTACTCATCTCACTTGATTTCCATATACCTGAGTTATAGTAGTTGTTATTAATAATTTGTTTACAATTATTGATATTGGGATATCTTGAGAAATCTAATTATAGAAATATCTTTGATTTATTCCTACTCCTCATTTTAATATTTATGATCTTATGGTTATATAGCTACTATCCAGGAGTATGTTTCATTTAATCCAATGACCTTTAATATGATTGATAACTCAGTCTGATCTTTTGTTTAATAGCCACTACTCAGGTTAAATATTTTTTTTCTTTTTGATATAAAATAAAAAGCTACAATTCCCTTTTTTTTTTTTTTGTTTATTAAGTTATAATCTTTGAATTTTTGAGATTTTAATAATATTTGGATCTTTTGATCCATTTAATTAAGTTACAATATATATATATATATATATATATATATATATATATTAACGGATTGCTACTTAAGATGGCGGAATATGCCGAAGCTGGCTATAGCAAAGGATATTAATCTTCAATTTTATATAGAATTTTTTTAAAATTTTGTAGTTTTATTCTAGTGGATTGTTTTATTATACTTATATTATTTGATATTATATATTGTATCCTCACTTCCAGGAAATATAATATATCATAAAATGGGTCTAGCTCAGATAATAATTACGCTCGTCTAAAAAAATGCATATAATTGATAATAAAAATATTTTACGTTAATTGTAATGGTTTTAACTACTCAAATTAATAAAATAATAATATGGTTCGATTTATAAATTAAATAAATACATATTTATGAAATCATGAAACTAGGAATTGAGATACAAGTGGCAATAAAGAATTACATTGAGCAGAACACTACCCCCCCTATTACTATCTCAAATAATAAATCTATAGCATTCTTACGACTTTAACAATAATTAATTATTAACATTACACTAATAAATAAATCTTAATCTTTTTATTTAAAATAATCCAGCTAAAATAATCTCAGGTTCTTCAACTAATCTAAGTCAATCAAAATTACTATAATAAAGCATGATAAGGGATTTAATATCATACTCAACCACACCTAACTAATAACAATAATAATAAATAATAATAATAATCTTCATTGTATGATTTAATCTGATCTATATTCCCCCATTATAATTCTTATCAACAATAATAACAATAAAGAAATAATATAACATAATCTTTTATCTTTCATATGATATCGTAAATAAATATGTGGTAGTATCTTATAATCTGAAAAATATGTGTGTGACAATGAATAGCATTATAACTCTGTGTAATATTATAACAACTAACTTATGACCATAATGATAATGTAAATGTATTTTCTAAAATAAACGATCTTAAGAAATATTATGATTCTTAAATAATAGTTTATTTCTTACTGTGCAAATATTATGTTTTGGTTCAAACCCTCTGTGGTCAAATGTTTTGCAGTATGGAAAGAAATTAGCTTAACACCCAAATTTAGAAAACAAGTTTAACAAAATTTTTATTACAATAAAAATAAACAATAATCTATTTACAGTTTTCAAATAAATCTTGCACCATTACAATTTCCAGTTTCTCATAATAAATCTAATAAAATAAAATATAAAAATTAAGTTTTCACTCCGACTTTTAAAAAAATGATTTGTCTATTTTACATATTCATCTGACTTCTAATTATAATGATAATAATTAATTTACATAACTTTTTTAATATTATTTATCATTAACTGTCACTACGATATGCTTCCTTTAAACATACATTAGTTATGAAGCATAAACAGAAAATACAAAAATTAATAATGCTAATATGTATCTCGTAATTTATTCTTAATCATTAAAATAGTTTATCATAGCAATGTTGTTACTGTTAAAAAAAAAAAAAAAACATATTCATTTTGGTTCATTAACAAAACGAGTGGATACAATCGATAATCTAATTGTCATACATAATATCTTTTACTTAGTATTGATTTAATATGAAAATAGCTGTAAGTGATGATGTATTTATTTATCAGTAAATATAACTATGAAATATAGTTCTGCTTTATCCTATAATGTTTTGTTTTAATACACTATCCATTAAAAATATGCAACACCTATAAGTTTTAAAATACTTAAAGTTATTCAAAATTCGTGAACAACCTCATTTATCATTTACATACTTTCATAAAATTTATTTTATTTAAAAAATAAAACATAGAAAATATTTTATGATTCTTTATGTTTAATTGTGTTTGACTCTCAATTCCATTTGCATTTATTCTGATCATCCTCCTAAGTAAGCAAACCTATCTTATCCATTTTAAATAACGATCCTTAAACTCTAAAAAAATATCTATCATTTTCCATTAAAATACAATTCTATATGATGTAATACTTTACAAAATCGTGATAGCAAACATGCGAAAATATGTGTAGGTATAGGGACAAACTAGAGTCTCAACTCAATAGTACATATATTAGATAGTCATCATGGTACAGTGTATCAATAAAATAGAGGCATGACTTATCTGTCTAATGATGTCCACTACAGACAACGATGTTCAAGCTATTTCTTCAGCTTTTTGGAACATCAATATTCAATATAAAAGTTAAACACTGCCCACAGAAAATATACAAGCTACAGGACACCGTTATCTGTACATGTATGATTAATAAGATCATAAAGATTATTCCTGTTCCCATAACAAAAAACTACATTAAATGCACCTCTTTGGTTTCATGTTTAAATTACTACCAAGTCACTACCCTTTACAAATTTTCTTATGGATTTATCAATCTACACCGACAACAATTCTGACAACATTTCAAAAATAACAAATAAAATTCACCTATAAATATAACGATCTCAACTGATCAACAAGAAAAGGTTATTTCACGTTCTTATCAAATATTCTTGTACAAAACCCCCTCTTTTCTTCCATAGCGTAAGCTTGTGGTTAAAACACATGTAGAGGTCCCTACTATCGCATTTTACACGCATATTATCGAGGTTATAGCCTCAGTAAATATTACTTACGTAATTAATGTGCGTTTAATAAATTTATAATTATAAACTTCTTTATAAAAGAATCATATAATTATTCATTATTAAGTTGTATTATACCAGTAATATGGAATAAAAGTATGCATATTTTTATACTAAATAAATTCTAATTTCCATAAGCTTTATGTGTGTATAATGTATTCACACGTAACCCACACATTCATACGATAACATTACATAATTTGTTGATAATCTAAAAAAAAATATAAAAAATACTAATATTTACAACTATTACCTAAGTGATATCTACTTGTCAATCACTTATATATGATATATTCTGGTCCACAATTAAAAAAATAAAACATTGCATAATATACATTCATTCATACTATCATACTTAAAAAATTAAAATTTCTTAAAATTATTAAGATATCTTTTATAAAAATTACAATATTATTAGTAAATAATTAATCTTTTTATGTACCTATCCTATTCTAATTATTAAATAACATTGTAATTAATACTAGGGTTAATTGTAAAAAAAAAATAAGTCAAAGACATATTTAGTACTCACTTCTACAATGAATGTTCTTTACAAAAAAATAAAAAAAAAATGTTTTTATTTTCTCGAAGTTTCTTTATAAACTCTTGAGGAATGATTGAAACTGCCAACCCTTGTTGCTATGCTTTTTGTTCGAATGATTGATGATGAAAAACAAAATTCTCTTCCTCTAAAAAATCGATGCATGCTCTGTAGACTCCTTCCAAACATGATGAATGAAGTTAAAAAATAAATGATAATAAAAAATAAAAAAGTTGACTTCTAGAAATCTAAAATTATTGGTAAAAATAATCATTGATCTGTTCAGAAAAAGTTTGTAAAATAATAGTTCATTGTCTCTATTATTTAGAACAATGATTATTGAAATAATTTGAACTTATAATATTTAAAAAATAACACTTCAATGTTTTCCTTCTTTAGGATTCTATGCCAGCTCGCAGTGTCCTTGACACGGTGATATGAATTCAGACATCCAGTTAGGATTCTTGCGCATTTTAAAATATATTTCCAGGAATTAATAATTACTTATTATTTATAATTTTATCACATATAAGGTTTATTTGTCAGGATATTTATCATTACTTATCCAAGTATATATTTTTTCCATTATTAGTTTCAATTATCGGTTTTTCCAAAAAATATTATAATGCATGTAGTCTTTAAAAAATAGTAAAGACTTATTATGTACAGTTTTTAGTAACTGTCTCCATTTAACTATTATTTTATGACAGTTTTAAAATTATTAATAATGTTCTCTTCAAAAAGAAAAACATTTTCTGCATTTTTTACCTTAATATAATTTTTACTTTCACCTTATTGAAAGTTTTAACGTTTTATCTTATTATTTTCTGTTTCTAATAACACTATCTTCCAAAAAAAATGTGTTACTATTTTAAATTTTCTATCAATTTTCCTGTTCAGGTCTTCACACAATGTCCAATATATAATTTTATCTAATAAAATAATTCTTCCTATTAAAATTATTAAGACTATATTTTTAATTATAATTTTTACTTCCAAAATCCTTTTAAATAAGTCAGTATTCTCTCCTGGTACTTCAATGTTTTAATGTGACATTTAATTAAATTTTGACAAAAAGTCCGGTAAGGGAATTTAGCTTTCTAGCACTGCATAATTTAGATAATAAATTTTATAATTTGTTTATAATACTCTCTTTGCTAAAGAATTAAATTGGTACACTTCTAGGTTTCAAATAAATTATTAGAGAGCTATTATAGCACTGAATTGACTAGTTTAAAGCAAATTAAATTTACAGAAGCAGATTTTTTTTAAATAAGCAAACTTTTTACAAAGAAGCACACTGAAAATAATTGATCATCGGTATTTATACCCAAATAAATCAGACATCAGATTGGTGGATTAAGATTTTATTTGATAGCTTAATTTACATATAACTTTGGTATTACACAATTAACAACAAAAGTAAAATAAAGACTCATTCTTATTTAAAATATTACTTAAAATATTAATTTGAAATCAATTTCTATACTTTATTAAAAATGACAAAACATTTTAAAATGACTTTTAAAAACAATATTTTATCAATTTATTCCACATTCAGTTTTAATGTATCTATTTTCTTTAAAACAAAATATTTAATTTTTGCTAACTACATTCATTTTATATAAAAAAAAACTATTTAAACATGTTATGATAACTAATTTTAATATTTTCCCTTGTGATAGATAAATAAATATCTTCAATTCTATAATGTAATTTTTAAAGTAAATTTTGAAACTTTGTTAATAAAAGTACTAGTAAGCATGCATGTATAACTATATACATGTCACATGACTTACAACAGAGACAGACTGTATCAAATTTTGTCTGGGAATATTAAATATTTAATTGCAACAATTATTATATTAAAGAAATAATATAATAATATAATTTTGGAATAATAATTTTGATACCATAAAATTAAATATATATTTCTCTACCACAAAGCCTACTTTTAAAACATATAATATTAAATATAATTATTAAATATAATTTATACTGTAAAATATAATATTTATTTAAATACAGGTTATTGCCTTTAAAATTCAACTTTTAATATATATTTTAAAGATTTATTACTACACTATTTATAATGACCAGTTTTTCCAACCATATACAATTTATACATTTAGTTTTATCTAATTGTTTTAAATACATTTAGCACAATTTTAGGCATTAAGTATATTTATCTTGCTTTAATTGAACTTTTAAAAATATTGTCAACATAACATAATCATTATACCAAGAGTACATATCCTAAATTTAAAATGTTTCCGTAAATTTATATAATAAATTTATTCTGACCTAAAGAAAAGAGCACAATATATATATATATATATATTATATATATATATATATATATATATATATATATATATATATATATATATATATATATATATATTGTACCCTTACTTCTCGATGTATAATATAATTTAAAATACGACTAGCTCAATTACATCATTATATTTAATTAAAATATGTATCTATTTTAAATATATTTTATACTATTATATCTTATCAAATTTATTATAATTTATCAAATCAATATAGTTCCATACTATGTACTAATAAATAAGTATTTACTAAAATCATGAGACTGTGAAGTAAAGTTACAAAGTAGCAAGTAGATTTACATTGAGTCAATATCTCACAAGACAATGTCTCAATGGCATAAGAATACCACTACCTCTTTATTATCTTACTACTACATCTACAGCATTCTTATGTCTTTTAAATAAAATAAATTATCTTTAATAATATTAAATAAATAAATCTCATCTTTTATTAAAGAAATATAATTAAATAATCTCAGGCTCTTCTAATTATCTTAAAGTAATGATAACTCATGTAAATAAGTATGATAAGGGATTTTATATCAAACCTAAATACACCTAACTTATTCCAATAATAATTACTAACAATACTAATCTTAGGGTATAACTTAATCTTATCCATTTTATTATATTATCAATCACTAAATAAAATAAATAATCATATGTATGTCTTTTACTTTCACATAGTATCTTAATTTTGGAATAGATCAAAATCTTATAATTTAATAATCTGTGGCAATAAAAAATATTGTACTCTTATATTGTGCCTTATAACTATCTTGTGACCATTATAATATTATGTGAATGTCAATCAATTCTTATAAATGATATCAAGAAAATATTGTGTTTATCTCTAAATAATAATAATAAATTCATATTGTGCAAATATTATGTTTATTCAAATTATCTGTTGTCAAATGCTGTGTGGTAAAATAATGAACTCGACACACTTTTAAAACAAATTAAACAAAATTTATTTACATCAACTTTAACCAAGAATTTATTTACACTATTTACAGTTTAAAAATTGGAAAACAAAGAAAAATAAATAAGAAAATAATAATACAAGATGTTTACACTGTTATTCATTTATACTCCTAATAAATAATTTATACATTCTTTTAAATGCTGTATTAATAACATTAAAGTAAGTTTTCGAACTTAAACCTTTAATAAATATTATTTAACTTCAATTGTTACAAATAACGATTTATGTAAACACTATTTATGTAGCATATGTAAATAATCAAACTTAATAATTAAATTTCTACATCACTTAATTATTACTGTTATTCATTTCATAATGTACTAGTATGTGTTTCTTTTACTATCAGCATTACTTTAATGGCATATAATATATAAACTAATGTATCTTTGTAATGTAATAACAGTAATTGATTACAATTTTATATTTTATTTTAATGCAATTCATACTACATGTTTTACCAAATATGCATTACATATATGTACTGTTAAATAATAATATTTAAATTACTCAACAATTTCAAATTCATAAAGTATTATATTAAATAAATTCTATGATTCTTTTCTATGTAAAACTATTACTTTTATTTATTCACTATTCTACTCTTTCCTAATAAACATCTATCTACAAAACATCCTCTAAAACTTATTTTAAACTTCTGGAAAAATAACCATCAATTTTAAATAAAATACTAATTATCCAAACTTTTATATACTTCATCATCTATATTCGGTAAACCTTCAATCCAAATATAAATTCTATATAAAACTAACTTAACTTATCTAATAGAATAAAAATAAAAATATAGATTTTAAATCTCTTACTAACTTGAAATAAAAAAAAAAAAATTACGTATACGAATATAATAAATATAATTCTAATACTATAACATAAAAATATTAAAATTTATTTACGAAAGAATCATATAATTATTTCTAGATTTCTTATGTAATGTTGTATCATATTTATATCATAAATTTAATGTATGCATATTCAAATAAAACTGTTATCGCCAATATAATGTGTATATCCTTTAAATATTTATACATTCATTCAACTATCACACAACATTTGGTTGATCTAAAGAAAACATAATAAATACATCAAATTATTATTATTATACAATTTTTTACCATAAATGATACTTTAATGTACAGTCCGTCATCCAATATTCTTCAGGATTACCGCTTCATAAAATAATTCACATTTACACTCACAATTACTCTTTAAAATATTACGTGTTGTATTAATTATAAAATAATCTTATGCAATTAAATGTTATACTATTTTTAGTTATTATTTTAAGAAAATGTACCTATCTTATCTTTAATATATCAATAATATTTAAATTTTATGTTAGTTAAATAAAACAAAAGTCATATTACATAACTCCAACGGTGTCTTCTTTTCCACCATAATAGTTCTTTTTCTAGGTACAAATTTTCACTAGAACACCACTTCCTTTTCCGGTACATCACATGTTTTTTAAAAGTTTTATAAAATGAAAACGTTCTTTTTAGAATAAAAATAAATAAAATCAGTTCCTCCATAAAATAATAATTAAAATAGTTTATCTGATCCGGATTCAGTTCTTTAAAGAATATTATTTAAAAGTTATTATTTTAAAATTAGTATATAGTTTATAAAATTCTCATCAAATTATTTTAATTGACTTGGATGTCCATGTATACTTTACTTGCACATTCCTTTACAAAATATCCAGGTAAGACTAATTTCTTCATCTAAACGACCAGCGTTCAGACTATTCCAATATAATAATTTTTATTTATTAGTATTTTTAGTTAATTACACTTCCAATTTATTTGCCTTTTAAAACCATCAACATTTAGTCTTTTAAACTACAAAGACTTAACAAGGCAAGTATTTATAAAACTACTATTACTTCTAATATCTTTACTTAAGATATATATTTAGCTTTATAATTTACAAAATACTTTCTTCACAAAGAAGTATTTTTATTTCTTTAAAATATCTATTTTATAAGAATCAATAGCAATTAGCTTTTTAAATTATATACTGTCCAAAACATTACTTTTCTCCACCTCGTAATTCTCCGAACTAATCCAGCATTTGTCATATTTTCAGTATAAAGTTTCCGATATATTTTCACTATATATGATGTTTCCATGACTATTTGCTTATAAATTGAGCTTAAATAGAGACGATTGATAAGGAAAAATTAAATTAACACTGCATATTTATCATTTAAAACTTTTAGAAATTATTTACAATGACACTCTTATAATTTTAAAAAATGATTCCGAGAGCGTCTATAAAATTTACTTAGCTATTTTTTTAATAGCACAATTAACTTGAAAATTCAATCACAGAGTCCCTACAAACAATTGAACTGAGCTTTTATACCGGAAGAAACCTCCCATTTGATTGGTAGATTAAACAATCAACTTGCTGGCTTATTTACATATTTTACCAACAACACAAAATTAAAAATAAATAATAACTTATTTAATATTTAATATTTATTATATCACTAAATTCTTAAAATAATCTTTATCATTTATTTAAATCTATTAAACATTTTTTTAAAAGTATATTTTTTACTTTATATCACTTTTAATTTTTATAAAATTATTTTAAATACATTAAGTCTATTTTTATACGTTATATTTTTAAAGCAATATTTTAAAATCACATTTAATATTTCACATTGATTATCTTTATTTTTATCTTGTAATAGCTCACGTATTATTTATAAATTTTATAACATAATTTTAAAATAGTTTTGCAACTTTACTAGATAACTTCCAAGCATGTGTGTGCATATCTAACTAACATCTGTTTTTTACAACAAAAGAAACGCTTATCATAATCTAAAAATAAACTAACAATTGCATTTTTTTAAAATAAATATTTTTAGAATAAATAAGATATTATAACAGATTTTAAAATAATAATTCGATATTATTAAAATCAAATATTAATCTTCTATTATACTACTAATAATTTAAAATATTTATACTCTCTTATTAAATATTATTCTATCAACAATAATATATGCATTTAATTTTAATTTGTCTTTTTAAAACTTTTAACTTTAAACATTTATTTATTATATTTATTAATGCAGTATTGACTATGGCCAGTTTTCCCAACCATATACTATTATCATCTTTATTTAAAATGTCTCTCTCAATCTCAGCACAATTTTACACATCAAATACTCATCGATTGCTTTAATTAAACCTTTTGAAAAATTACCATAAGCAAAATTAACATCACACAGCCAAATATATCTTAAATTTAAAATTTTTTAATAGATTAGCACAAAAATTAGATGGTGACCCATACAAAAGGGCACAATATATATATATATATATATATATATATATATATATATATATATATATATATATATATATATATATATATATATATATATATATATATATATCAAAACATGTAAGTCTGCTGTTATAAAAGACAGTATTGAAATCCTATTTTCAGTCTTTGGATTTGAAGAAGGATGAAAATGATTGTCTAAATAAATAAATAAATCCGAGATCTATGAAAATTTTGAAAAAATAAATTTATTTTTCTACAATATCCTAAAACATGTAGTGACATAATAAAAGACATGATTATAAAATTATATAACTAAAGAGTTTTCAAAAAGACAGACCATTTTCAATTTGGTGACTTGATGTTTAAGGTTTCACTGAACTAAAAGTTGGCAGTTTAAGACTGATTTCAATGGGAATGTTCCAGGTAATTAATAATCAAATGTAAACAATAAATGTTATAAAAAACATGAAAGTGGATATAAAGAAAGATATGTTTTTGTTTATATGTTTGTACATAATCTATTTTAAGGTTATAAGGAAAAATCTTAATATTTTTGGAAAAACAAAAGTCAAACAGTGGAAAGGGTTATTATATTTTATTAAAGAATGTAAAAACAAAATTAATAGAAATATCAGTCATGGAGTTTATTTCTTCTGTGTAATGTATATATATCAACACATTTTGATGTTAAAAGTTTAAAAGAAAGTGCGAAAATTTCTAATAAATTATTTTTGCTTATGTTTATAATATATCCATGGGAAAAAAATATAGGCCACAAGATTATATTGAGAAGAGTGAAATTGTCTACTTTGAAAATAATAAATTAAAGAATGTCTTTTAATTAATACCTATCATTGTGAAGTTTTTAAATTGCTTAAATATTATTCTTAAAGTAAAAGTAATTTAAACTTAGAATTCTTAAAAGTTAATGATAATATACAAATTTGTTTTATGTTACTTTACACTTTCTTCGCAATCAAGAAATTGCATGGGAAGACAACTAATGGTAGTAAATTTGTAATTCAATTTTGGCTAATGATATAATTATAAATTGATGTACTTGATTTATTATATATATATATTAGTTGGCAAAGACTAGGAGGATAGTCGAAAGCACTCCCAAGTAACGTTTATATGTGTTGTTCTTTTTCTTTAAAAAATAATTACTGTATTTTCTAATATTTATTTATAAGGTTACATACATTATTTTGAAGATATACAGACATGGATCTGTAATATATATATATATATATATATATATATATATATATATATATATATATATATATATATATATATATATATATATATATATATATATATATTGTAACATCACTTCCAGAAAATAAATAAAACAATAAATTGATCTAGATCAGATAAAACATTATGTTCATCTAAAATGTATCTAGTAAATAATAACTATACTCTTTAATACTATCTATTATTTTTTAGTTAAAATTAACAAATAATAATATGGTTCTGTTTCTTAAATTAAATACACAAATATCCAATAAAAATCATGAGACTATGAAGTGAGTTTACAAATGGCAAAACGAATATATTAAGCCAATATCCAACAGGATATCACCTCAATGGCATAAAAATACTAGCCTTACTCTTATTACTTAAACAATATATCTATAGTACTCCTAGGTCTTTAATCAAAATTAATTAACTAAATGACTCTTAATAAATTAATCTGAATATCTCTATCAAAATGATTTGGCTCAAGTTTTCTCAGGTTCTTTTAAAATAATTCTAAAATAATTATAACTTTTGTAATTAAGTATGATAAGAGATTTAATATCACTCCTAACTACATCTAACTAATACTACTAATAATAAATATAATATTAATCTTCAATTTATAATTTAATCTCATATCTTTTCTACTTGAAATATTGACCATGTATAACAAATAATAATAATATAATGTAATCTTATATTATCCAGATGGTATCTTAAAGAAACATATATGGTATGATCTTATAATCTGAGAATATATGACAATCATTAATAATATAATTTTGTGTAAATATTTGGTGGTTATTCTATGACCAGAATAGTCATATAAATAAAATTTCTTAAATAAAATCATATCAATAAAACAGTACAACTCTTAAACAATGACTTTATTTATGTTGTGCAAATAATATGTCTTAATTCTAATTATCTGTGATTATGCAATTGTGATGTGAGGAAATCGAGTCGACACCAAGATTTATAAACAAAACTTAACAAATTTATTAATAAACTTTAACAATGAATTATATACAATATATACAACATGAATGAACCTTGTTTTACTTCCATTTAGGTAATCTCACAAAAATAAATAAAATAAAATATCAGATACAAAATAAAACAAAAAATTGCTTTATAAAATTCTTAATATTAAAATATTACCATAATATCTTTATGACCTCCATTAAGTTTCTTTAAATTATTACATTGCAAAAAAGTATCATTTAAATTATTAATCCAATATACTTTTATTATTTATTATTTAGTTTTTAAAATTCTTTTATTATCTCATATAATTATTCCTAACCTATTCATAATGTAAATAATCTTAATTAATAACATATCCATTAATCTAGACTGCTTACTACTCATCAATGTAATGTCAAATAAAATGTATGTATTGATGTGTTATTATTATAAAATATTTTTTATATAAAATTATGATCACTTATATTCTTCAAATGTGATTTATTTATATTTCTTTTACTTGTTAACATATGCATTAAAATTGATTTTTTTTTAAAACTTAATAACTAAATAATATCTTTAGAAAAACACATTTTATTCATCATTTATTTATTTGTAATAAACAATAATGAATCACAAATATAAAAAAAGTTTATGATTCCTTATTAACAAGTTATAATCTTGTACTCTTTACCCTTACTTATATTCTTACTTTAAAACAATATAATCCGTCTTATCCTCTTCAATAATAATTCTGCATTTTAAACTTATTCATCATTTCATATTTTGAAATACCATTCTTTACGATGCAATCCAAACAATATCGATAGTAAATACACAAGTAGGTATATGGAATAAATTAGATTTTAATTTAATAGCACTTCTATTAAATAACCATCATGGTCAAAGTGTAACATAAATAAGGTATGACTATTTTAGTTCATCACCTCTACTAATAAACATAAGTCCAAGCTATCTATTCAGCTCTATGGAACATTACAACTTCAACATATAGAAAATAACACTACTATGAACATATGCAAGTTATAGGGCTAAGTTATCTATACTTGCACAATAACCACTATTGTCTACAATTATTCCCATATAAACAAATCCTACCTAAAATATTATCTTGGTCCCATTTAACTTAATACCAAGCTTACATCGCTAAATCTATTCTTACATTCTTATAACAATAAATAAATTCATGTCTAAAATAACCATCTAACCAATCGATAAGAAAATATTGTTTTATTCCTTAGAAACTTTAAACATAAATGCAAACAATCAGTATCGATATCCCAGTTTATTATTTTTATCCCTTAAAATAACCCTTAAATTCCGTTATAATAGAATCATATACTTATATTTTTTATATTAAAATGTACTTATAATATTATCAAAAGTATGCATATTCTTTAACATGAATAAACAAATTATAAGCTATGTGTATGCATTGGGTTTTTTATACTTGTTTCTTACCTCCATATTAAAATATACAATAATAAAATACATAATAAAATGATCAATAATTTTATAATCATTACCATCAATAATACGTCTTCATTGTCGATTATTCCATTAATATTTCTGGATCACGAACTAAATAAAATATTATTTAAATATCACTCATTCCACATCATCATAGTTTAAAAATATTAAGCTTCTTTTTTAAAAATTATTAAAGACTTTTTTATAATAATTAATCACTAGTTTAGTAAATAATTTAATGTTCTATGTTCCTACCCTTTTCCTATTCTTCAAGCATTATGATAAAAGTTAGTAAAATAACATTTTAAAAATTCATATTTACTGAAAGAAACTCCGACAAAGTTCATTATAGAAAATGTCTTTTTCCTCATGTACAGCATTTGTTGACAAAAAAAACATCTTCCTTTAATGCAAAAAAAAAAAAACCCACGCATGCTCCAATAGTTCTACTTTCATGACATATCCGACAATTCTTTTTAAGAATAAAAAAATAAAACAAAAGTAAGTCGACTTGTAAAATACTAACAATTGCAATACAAATAATTCGGAGTTCTTCTTTTATTTCCAACAGTAATTGTTAAATGAATTTTTTTTAAATCTTCTATTATGACATATATCTTTTAAAAATTTTACTGCTTTCAGTTAATTTTTTTACCGGTCAGTATTCATGGATACAAACAGCATCTGACTGTATTTATTAAATAGTTTTAAATATTTTTATAAGTAATTTTCCGAATATATTCTGTATGTCCAGCATGCAACAACTAGCTTATTTTGAAGATTTTTCCAATGTAATGTAAATTATTTTACCAATAATCTTAATTTTTAATTTTTTTAAAAAAATTATATTTTTCCAAAAATCAATTTTCAATACTTTTTTAATAAAGAAATATTTCAGTGTCTTAAATAATTGTTATTTTACATTACAGTACTTTTAAAGAAAACTATTCTATTTTAAAATAGCTTTCAGAATAAAATATTTCATATTTTCTTTCCATCTCTGACAAGTTTTTCTGAATCTTCTCCATGAAGTTCTGTCTATTAAATTTACTATTAAACTAGTACTACCGCTCACCGTAGGCAAAATTATGTGCCTTGTAGAAAAATAATAATTTGATGTTTTCTTTCATAAATTTAAGTTTAGTGATGACTCCTCCATGTTTAAGTTGATGTTAAATTAGATGAAATAGATTAGCAAGTAAGGAATTACTTAATTTTTTGGCCACACATTTCCATATCACGATCTTATGATAATGAATAAATATCTCTTCTTTTTTTATAATTTAAAAATAATAAAATTGACTATTACTAATATATGTAATTAACTAAAGTTGCAGTAACAGTAACAATGATAGTAAGAATTAAAATAATAGCAATCTGTAAAATCTGTGCAGCTCTTACATACTCAAACCTACTCCACATCTGATTGGCAAAATTAAACTATGCTTATTTCTAAGGACCCTGGGAAAACAACGCTGGTTAAAGTTAAAACAAATAATAATTTACTAAATATTTATTTTTTATCATATTATTTAATTCTCAATTCATTTTTATATTTTATTTACACTTAGTAAATACTCTAAAATAACTTTTAAAAATCACATTATAATATTTATTACTATTTCTATCCTACTTTTAAACAAAACATATTTATTTTCAAAATAAAACACAAATCTGATTTTATTTATTACATTCATTTTAAAGATCCAATTTAATATTAATAACAGATAATATTATTTTGTCCCTGAATAAACAAATATACTATTTTTAAATCTTATATTAGAATTTTAAAATAGTTTTGAACTTTACTAAAAAAAACTTCACAAGCAAACGTGTGAAGATCTACACATCACGTGGTCTACAAAAAATACATGAGACACTAATAATTTAATTGAAAATAAAATAAATAATTTAATTTACAAAATATTACATAAAAATAATATTATAGCAAGATTTAAAATAATTATTTCAATATTATAAAATGAAATATGCACTTTTCTCCCACATTATTACTTTTGAATAAATGATTTTTTAAATATAACTATTAAATACAATTACTATTATTAAATAGTCTATTCCTTTAACTTTAAATTATTACTTTTAAAATTTACTTTAATCATTTACTTATAAGACTTATTAAATCTGTATTTATTATGGCCAGTTTCCCAACCATACAATCTTATAATGATTTTTAGTTAACTGTTTTATTTCACAATACTAACACAACATTATACATCAATTATTTTACTTATTCTAACTAGATTATTAAAAGATTATCAATATATAACATACATCATTCCCTTAATTAACTTTGAAATTTAAAATTTTCCAGTAAATTGTAAGAAATAATCCATCCGTATCTAAACAAGAGGGTACAATATATATATATTGAAACAGATATTCTGTTCCTCATATAAATATTCAAAAGCCCCCCCCCCCCATTTAAAAACATCTAGCGTGATTCAGTCTAATTGGGAACGCAATAAATTTTGATTTGTTTAAAAAAAATCATATTTTTAATTTTGAGATTGATGAATTTGAATAAAATGTTATATCGTCTTATTTTACTTTTTTTTATCTGTCTCAATAAAAAAAAAAAAGAAATTAATTATCCAATCATTAAAAAGAAAGAAAAAAGATACTTGAGTTAAACTGAGGCATTATTCAAATTAGGAACGTCGTCGGAAGAAAAGAACTTTTTTTTTCTCTTTCATCTTACACAGAGAAGCAGAACATATTGAATTTTTTTTTTTTTTAAAAAAAATTTATTACTTAATTCTTTTGACAAATTAAAATATAGCTTTAACTAAACGTGAAAATGGAAAAAGAAAACTTTGCTAGAGGAATTATGAAGACAATGGGGTAAATTAGCGGCTTCAATCTCTCCATGCTGTGCCATGACTCTCCATAAATGAAATAACCCACCTTCTTTATGAATAAACTGGATTGTAAAACTGGAAGGTAATTATGTTATAAGAATATTAAAACATCTTTATCTTACGTTATAAAGTGAAGTTATGAAATAATTACATAGAATTTGTTTTATAAAATATTAAAACATCTTTATCATACGTTATAAAATGAAGTTATGAAATAACTACATAGAATTTGTTTTGTAAAATATTAGAACACGTTTATCATACGTTATAAAATGAAGTTATGAAATAATTACATAGAATTTGTTTTTTGTAAAATGTGAAAACATCTTTATCATACGTTATAAAGTGACATTATGAAATAATTACATAGAATGTGTTTTATAAAATGTTAAAACGTCTTTATCTTACGTTATAAAGTGAAGTTATGAAATAGCTACACGCAAATTTATTTATAAAAATATTTGAACGTATTTACTATATGAATTAGAAATGCTTTAATTGCATATTACTTCTATCTGGGTGATGTAACAGAGTTTATGTATAAGAATATACTTTTATATTTGGCTAAATTATAAATGCCTCAATTATCAAATGATAAATGCTCTACAAACCAAGAATTGCTAAGTTCAAATATCTACCAATCAGTAATAATTCATAAAATGATGAAATGCTGTATAAATCATAAATGCTTGACTGCTTCTAAGGTTCTTCTCTTAAATGAACAAATGAATTATTGTATAAACCATAAATGCTTGACTGCTTCAAAATGAATTATTGTATAAACCATAAATGCTTGACTGCTTCAAAATGAATTATTGTATAAACCATAAATGCTTGACTGCTTCAAAATGAATTATTGTATAAACCATAAATGCTTGACTGCTTCTAAGCTTCTTCTCATAAAGGAATACAAAAATGAACTATTGTTGAAATAGGATGTTTCCAAGCTTCTTCTCATAAAGGAATTAATGAAATATTGTTGAATTAGAATATTTACAAGCTTCTTCTCATAAATGGATTCAAAATGAATTATTATTGAATTAGAATATTTCCAAGCTTCTTCTCATAAAGGAATTAATGAATTATTGTTGAATTAGAATATTCACAAGCTTCTTCCCATAAATGAATTCAAAATGAACTATTATTGAATTAGAATATTTCCAAGCTTCTTCTCATAAAGGAATTAATGAATTATTGTTGAATTAGAATATTCACAAGCTTCTTCCTATAAATAAATTCAAAATGAACTATTATTGAATTAGAATATTTCCAAGCTTCTTCTCATAAAGGAATTAATGAACTATTGTTGAATTAGAATATTCACAAGCTTCTTCCCATAAATGAATTCAAAATGAACTATTATTGAATTAGAATATTTCCAAGCTTCTTTTCATAGAGGAATTAATGAACTATTGTTGAAATTGCAAATTAATTGTTATTTAATAATTTTTTTTTGTTACTAAAATTAAATTGGTTATCCAGTTGTCCAGTTTTGTTTATTTATTGCATCATTCACCAATTATAGCACTGGTTCATGAGAATCTCATGTTCTCTGAGCTACGTCTGACATAACTTGACCTAGGCCAGTCAGGTTGTAGTGAGATGGAACTCTAATGGCGCTCTTTGGGAAACCAAACATAGAAATATTTAGATGTTTCCAGTCTCTATGTACTACATCCTCTGATGAGCAGGAAATATTGTTGTAGGGGGGCATTAACATCTGCATTAAGAATATCAATTGATAGTTTCTTCCTGCAGCATGCTCATCAGAAAATTGTTACAACTAACGTAATAAAAGGGTTGTATGGCGGTCCGGTTACAATATATATATTCAAACACTATTGATTTATTTGTAGGATAAAAGATCTCTTTAAGTGTAATTTAAATTCCTTGGTCTGCCACACTTTCGTACAACATACAACAAAATTAACTTATTTCATTCTTCTATCTCATATGTCAATATTTTGTAATTTACAATGTCTTGGCATCCAATTTAAACTTTAATTTTTTAATCTATTACTTTACTTCTTCAATTTCAGTACTAACAATCATCATTAATTCTTTCTTATATTTAATTATTATTAATTTATTTACAATTGTGATTCTTTATTTTTTGTCGGAAACTCTCTTATACATATATTGTGACCATCTGAATGGGCACAAGGAATTGAGATACTTTGTATCTCAATTGAATAGTTATATTGTATTAAAAAAAGAAATGAAATAGCCTTAGAATTTTAAAATTTTTTGCTGGAAATTGTTTAAAGCTTAGATATGGATTGCTTATGCAGTTGATTGACCACTTTAAAAGTATTCATTATAATTATTGTGGTTAATGAAGTATTTAATTTAAGGAAGAGGGTTTGTTTATTGATGGAATTGATATATTTTGTCAGTTATTTTATGTTAGTGTAGTATAGGTTGAATGGTTTCAAAATCCTTTATTCATTGATACTTATCCTTTTGTCAACATTAATAGCCATTTCAATTATATTTAGCCAAGATAGTTTAATATTTAGGTTGCAGTACATGTGCATGCATATATGTCTGTATTATATTTCATTTCATTTTCATCTTTTAATAGCATTAAGCAATAGTACATTTAACATGAAGACATTTAGGGTACTGAAATTATCTTTAATAGTTTAATAAATATATTTCTTTTCAATGATTAATAGATATTGGATAGGTGAATTATTTTACAAATTAAATAAATTATTAATCATTTTTGTTTAACATTTAATTAATATTCATGTCTGTCAAGTTTATAAAAGCTATTTATTTTATTATTATTTTTTTTGTCTTGATTTAATTCTAAAAATCAGAATGATTTTTTTTTTTTAAGAAAATATTTTTTTTGAATATGTAATTAGCTTGGGTGCAAAAACATGGGAGGTAACTTTGGAAAGGGAAATGACCTTTTGCTAAAAGAAAAGAAAAGTCTATTTAACAGATAGTTTCCAGTAGAAAATTTCTCATTATCATTTTAATTGCAGCCAGTAAAGTGCTCATTATAATTGTAATTACAGCCAGTTGCTGAAGTCAAATTGATTTAAAAAGCTTAGGAGTAAACTTCTAAAAATCTTAGGAAACTAAGTACAGAAGAATGTCTTTACTTGGAATTCAAGAATAAATTTTAAGAAGGTACATTGGATTGTCCTTACTGTCCTTAATTTAAACATTTGAATTAACCACCTCATGCTACAATAATATTCAAAATGTATATTGTTGGTGTTAAGATGGCATTATTTTATTTATCTATAATTAAGAAAGAATATAGAGTGCCTGAATGTTATTGTTATATAATTAATCCATGCATGTTCTTTAATATATCTTGGAAACATATGCAGGACTGTTTTTCAGAATTTATTTTGATTTTTCATTATCTTCTGTATTATGCTTTTATGAAGATTAAATGTAAATTTAAGGATATGTGTATTATGATATATCATGCCATGCTTAAATTAATTACAAAAAAGTGACAGTATTTATTTAACTGGTATTTTTAAAAATAATATGTATTTAATGAAAGAAATAAAAAGTGAATTATTTCAAATAACCCAAGGAAACTCCTCACTAAATATTTACTTAAATCAGATGGAAGGGCAGAAGGGCGATGTAATTTCTGTTCTCTTCGATGAAAATGCACTATAATAATGAAGTATTAATTGTGGAATTACTAATGAATCATGATATCTTAATTGGTAATATTTAAAAATAAACTATGCATATATTAGATTATCGAGTGTCAAATGCTATTCAGAAGAATTGTTGAGAATAATTGCATACTTAATTTAAAATTGCTATGGAATGAATGGAATAATTCCTGTTCAACTGTAACTAAAAATGTCTTATATTTTCGTCATAATAAAAGAGAAATTGATTGCTTATGTGTGATATAGTAAACTCAAATAGCTTGGCTGTGAACATTGGAGGTGCTAAGTCATATTTAAGTTATGATTATATTTTTTTAGTTATCCTACATAATTTCATTTTATGTTCAAATTCAGTTTGGAATCCGTCCTCATATCATTTCATAAACCCAGAGTAAAAATTTGCAAGTGAACTTTTATATTAAGTCACAGGACAAATAACTTTTGTTTCTTTACTTTTTTATTGTTTATAATTTGGGATATTATGATTTCCTAGATCATCATGGAATGCATATTTGTGTGCAGTGGATACGTTGGTAAAAAAATTGATTTTGTACAAATGTGTCTTGTTTTTCTTTTACGAAGGTAGAGAAAAGAAATAAATATATATATATTTTATTATATCATTAGAGAGATGTTTACATTTATTTTATATATTTTATTATTTCAAAATGAGAATTTTGGCTTTAGAAATCAACGAACGTATAATTGAAATAGTTTGCTAGATATGATAAAGAAAGTTGTAATTATTAAATTTTAGAAATAATTTAAAGTCTATTATGAATTAAACATTATACCATAATGTATCATTTAATTACTGTGTTATCTGCATAGTAGATAACTTAGAATTATTATTTTTTGTATATATTCTTATCCACCCATGTGTGTGTCTATTTTGCACAATTATGACATTTGTTTAATAAAGTTCAGTTTATGAATATTTTATGTATAAATTTCAGATTCTGTCGTATTCTATAGAATTGAATGGATTAGTATGTTATCTGTGTGTATTTATCTGCCAGTGTGTAAATATAATGTTAAACATATTGTAATGATATATAAATATGTTGTTACATTAATTTAAAATAAAATTTTAAAAGTTCGCCAATAAAAGTAAAAAACTAAATGCTAAAATTAAAATGTTTGTTAAACGTATATACATTCGCACAGATGCCAAACTTTAAAAATATTTTTTTTTAAAAAAAAAAAACAAATAAGTATTTGAACGTACTTTTTTTTATAAAAAAGTACTAGATTTAAAAATAAAAACAGGTATTAATTAATGTAATCTGTAAATGGAAATGATTGTTTATGAATTATCGAAAACTAACTGGCCCTTGGGCTCTATTATAATTAAAATGATCTGATGAAAGATAGATAAGAAAATAAAGAGAAATTAGCTTGACAAATGGAAGCACTAAGCCTTGGATCGGACCCTAACGAAAGTGATGGATTAGTGACGATTTGTTGATTGAATCCGTATGGACAATATAAAAAGGGAAATACAGTTTTTTCGGACAGTTCCAGCATGGTGTGTTTCAGAGGTGGTAGGACGCACATACCACACTCACTATTTAAAAAGGAAAAATGAAAAGACTGTGATACCTTGAACCAGCTACTGCCATCTCCAGAACATTATCTTCCAATGGAGGTGTCATGGGAATTAAAAGCAGAAACCTGGACTCTTCTACCGTGAGCTATGAACTTTACAAATTAACAACAACCAAAAAAAGTAATTAAGAACTTTCATCATTGATTTTTTTTTAAAGATTCAGCTAATTTAAATTTTAAAATGAACTCTTATTTGATTTTCAAATTAATAATTGATTGTTTAAATTTATATAGTTAAGTTTTACTAAAATCATTTCCATTTTATTATTTTTATTTGTAGTAATATTTATTGTAGAAATTATTAAATGCATTACATTTAAGTTGGGTATAGACGTTGCATAGATTCGTTAGCGGTTGATTATGTTGTGGTTTTCACATTCGATTAGAATATATGGGTCAACGATATAACTGCAAGCATCTTACGATGAATGCTAATGGGATTTGTATATTCCCTATGCAAGTGACGTTTATCGATGACTTTGTATTTTGATCGCTTGTGTTTAATTTGGAATGTTTTTGACCGTGGAATCTGTGGAGCTGATCTGTACTCAACATTTTAAAACAAATTTTATAAAATGCATTTGTACGAATGTATCTAAATGTTAAATTTAAGTCGGGCATGAATGGCTATATAGTTTTGTAAAGTTATATTAAGGGAGGGTAATCTTAGGTTATTCATTTCGTGGTTGAATTGGCTCAATGGATTGTATATATTTGCGTAATTAGTAGATGTAGTATGAGGTCTGCTACCGGCAGGATTGCATATATACGCCACACATCTTCTGTTTGCCTATGGATGGGTTTGTAAGTCGGCAGAAGACCGCAGTCCATTCCTATGGAGTTTTTTGTTTATTGTTCTACTTGCCAACAGATGTAACATTCCTGATGGTGGAGAGTCAATGTCTTCTCTAATTCTACTTACTGTTCAGATGTCCATTCCTGACAGTATAGTATTTTGTGTTGTTGTATCATGCTACATTGAATACATGAATGTATCAGATGGATTGGTGCCAGTTGATTGTGAAATTTGTTGCCTCAGGTTAAATCAGGGAAGAATTTTTTTTTTTTTCAAATGCAGATCTATGTAGTCTATTCATACTTGACTATCTAAATAAAATATTAAACTCATTGAAACTTAGTTAAATGTAAAATTAAAAGTTAATATAAAAATCTAAAATGTTAAACTTATTCCTCAAAATTTAAATGTTATTTTATATGTGCGTAAATAAATATTTTTATGTGTTAATTTCTGGCAGTGGCTTTTATTTATTGATATTTAAGATATAAATTAAGATATAGATTTTTATCTCTGCATCTCCGCTGAGCTAGTGACTTGGGCTAACGATCGGAATATTTAAATAAAGTGGAATCTTAACAGCGCGTATCTGCCTACTCTATAAATTTTTCTAGGCTCAAATGCCTAGATGGCGCCCTGGTAGTTGCAGATATTGTTTTTGCGGTTAGATTCGATCTTCACTTTCATTTCGATCATTATAATATAGAAGAGCTTTGTTAATGGAAAATAATCTGATTGCATTCTATATTTGTAGGGATGAGAGATTTTGCCTAAAAAGTATATTTTTATTAATTTCCCATGAGTAGAGTCTATTTATATTGAGAGCATATTATGAAATGATAGTTTTAAAGTTATGTGATGTTTTTCTTAGAGTCTTGGTGATGAAGAAAAGGTTCCCCACCATCAGTGTATTTAGAATTAGATGACTTATTGTAGAAGTATTATGTAAAGAATTTATTTACTCCTCATTTGAATTTCCCTTGAAACGTGTAATCTGTATAATCATGAAAATATAGCTCCGTGTTATTTAAAAAGTGGCCAGATAAATAGCTAAGTCAAATTCTTGATGTAATATTAGTGTCTTATTTTATTGATGGTTTATGACATTGTCTGAAATGAAGTAATTATTTAATATTACCTTAATGAATGGAGAGTTTGTAAAAAAGATTATTTTCTATTATTGTTGCTTGACATGCATACACATGCTTAATATGAATAAAAATCGCGAATATAAAGGTTTAAAGTTATTGAAATTAAAATGTGAAATAAATGTTTTGAAGCACATTACTTTCATATAAATAGAAGTATAGAGTTATTGAAATTAAAATGGGAACTAAATATTTTAAAACACAATATATTTATTTAATACAGAATTGTAAATCATCAAATCATTGGAATGAATATGATTTTTATTTGCTATGCATGAAGGGTATATGTAATTGAAAAAAATATTTAATTAGTTAGAGAATGTGGCTTTATTGATGGCCAAATATAGTTAATTTGATTTATTTTATTAGTCAATAGTAATATCCTCTCAAAATATTTGGTGTGCCAATAATATAATATAGTATTTGGTCAATGTTATACTTAATTATGCTTAAATGAAACATTTAAGCAAAGTGAATATTCGAAGTCAGAATATTGGAGTTTTATTGTTAATTTGCTTTTAAAGTGTATAAATAATGTTATATACTGGGGATAGTCGCGGACTGATGCTCAAAGTTTATTGGATAATTTGAAATCTGTAAGACAAGTAGTCCTATTGCAAAAATATCATGTTAAATTAAATTTTTTTTATTGCAATAAATGATTTGTTTTAGTTATTTAAAATCTTAAAACTGTGTCTTTTGTTATTTTTGTGTACATTCATGTTTCAATTTCCACATCTCTACATTTCATAAATCTATTATAAAATAGATATGTTATATTATAGTTATAATATCAAATTTGTTGGTTTCTGACAATGTTGTTTTTCTTAGTCCAAACATTATAAGGAACATTTTCCACTGGATAAACGTATTAGAAAGGTTGCCAAGTTAGTATATTTGTTAGATGATGATATAAGATTAAAATACCCTATTTCTGTCATTATCTTATTATTGTTAACACAGTAAAATATTTTAGCCAATTTGTTTCATTACATTTTAACATACTTTAGAATTATAACTTTTGGGCCAATGTATTTATTTAATTCAACTGTGTTTGTTAAATTCCCTGAGATTTTATTGTTTATTTCTTGATTGGCATTAAAGTAGATGTTTAGATTATGATATGCCAAGTCATAGAATTGTTAGTAATATAATTATAGCAAGCTGATATATGTTATACTTGGATGAGGGAAGAAATTAAATTGAAAGAATATTTTAATAGATTGTACAAATAAACATTGTGATTCTTTATCATATAATTAATTAATAAAAAGGATTTACATTATATTTAATGTTTTGTAATATTTTTTTCTTTCATTTATTTATAATCATATATGTTATGAACTTCCTATAGCCTCCCACTGAGATGATATGAACATAGACTTAAATGAAGAGTCTCAGTAATAATTTTGTATCATATATCTTGTTATATTGTTCTATTCGTTAATAGAACTGGCACCTGGGCATTTTGCTAATGTAATGTATATGAGCAGTGTTGGGAGTGTAGGTTATAGGGTATGTTTTCTGGATGCCCATCATGGTGGCTTGAGATATATTTGACATCTCAGTAGATAGATTGCAATATGGATTTTGTTGCATCAAAGTGGTAGCTCAATCAATTGTGCAATGATGATGATTGCACTAGGTTTTCTAGTGACCAATGTGGATGTGTGATGTGTAGTTGAGCTACGCATAGTCTAGGTTGGATTGTGGTGCCCAGATGTCTTGGCATCGAGTAGTTTAGTATATTCTTCAGATTATTTAATGTTTTCTGGTGTGCCAACTTTGGGCATCGATTTTCATTGATTGGTTAATGATTGGGTAACTTGGCATGATTGATTGATGATACTGATCTTGATATATGTTTTCTGTACAACATGGTGGCTTGATTGGTTAATAGATGCTTAATTATAAAACTGTTTTTTGTTGTCCAGTGTATTAGGCCCAATGATGATGATTATAGTAGGTTTTCTGGTGCACCAACATAGCTGCATGATTGATTAATGGTGGATAATTATAATGCTAGTTGTTGATATTTGATGTGTCAGGTCACAATGATTAAATATGGAGTTGGTTTCTGGATTCCTAATGTTTAATGTATGGATATATTGTGACATAGATAAGACAAGTTGTGGCTATGGGGGCTTGATAATTATAATGAAGTATGTCTAATAGGAGTATATTCTATACAGCGAACATATAAAATTTGATTAATAAAAGATGTATAGTTTCGTAAATAGTAGTTACAGATTTGATTGGCACAGAGAACTTAACTTAATAATCATGCTTATTAAAATTGTGTTGTCTTCATTATTATATAGAAGCAAATTTAATGTACAGTATAAATGTAGGTGAATATAGAGATTTTATCTAGCTAACTTATTGGTGTTTGGAGCAATATTGTCAGAGTATACAGAACAAGAATTTTGCTATCAAATGTGGAAACCGAATGTTGCATGAAATAACACAAATAAACATACTAGAACAACCCTATGTATTTGTAAGTGATGATGGGAAATTTAAATTGTTTAATTGGGGAGGGGTGTGTGAAGCTGATGTACCTTTTCTTTGTGAATATTAATAAGTAAAAATATAAAGTACAATGGAAGAGATTGATATATGTGAAGATTTAGGTGAGTCACAAGAAACATTATCTCCAGAGGCAATTGTCTTGTCTACTGATATAGATTTGGGAAATGAAACTACGAATGTCCCGAATAGTGAAGATAGTAGGGCAGAAAATGTCCCTTTGGGAGGAGCATTTGATTACTCCAAATTGATTGATGCGATAAATGAGAACCTTGATAAAATGTTGCAAGATAGTATTATGTCAGAAACAAAGAGACATTTGAGAGAGATGAAAGATAGTGTGATGTTGGAAATAAGGGTAGAAATGTCGAAAATAAAGGAAAATTCAATGAAACAAATGTTAGAGGTGAAATAAGTTAGGGAGGATATGAGAAGTCAGACACATAAGTTAGAAATGATATAAGTTGATGTTAAGAACCAGCTACAGCAAATTAGAGTAGATAGTGAGAACTCAAAAACTCAGCTTAGGGAAGAAATACAGAAAAATTTAACAAGGGCAGAAATGATAATTGTAAACAAGGAGCAAGAATATCAAGAGTTATATAGTAAGTATGCCTATGAATGTACTATAGACATTGAACAGAAATTTAGAATATTTGAGAAAAAGATAGAAGGTGTTAGTGAAAGTGTAATAGAATATCAGAATAGAAGTGTAGATAGCAACTCAAAAATAGATGACCAGATTAGTGAGTGCCAATGTCAGATTAAGAATCTAAACTTGAGAGTGGAGGCACAGAAACTAGAACCGGGTGGGACCAATCAAGATATGGTTGACCAAGTTAGACACATCAGTACAAGAATAGATCATCTAGAGATAGGAGATGAGGATATGTCAGCCATGGTAACTAAAATAAGTGAGGTGAGTGAGGGATATCTGAATTTGAAAGTAGAAATAGACAGTGTAAAAAGTTCTGTGGAAAGGCAAGTTTTTTCAGACAAGGCAGAAGATAGACTTAGAAGTGAACTGAGTTGTGAGTAAAAGAGATGCCAAACTAGGTTAGAGAGATATTTTCAAGATGCTTTAGGCCAAAAGTAGCCTTTAAGGAGGGATGTAAGGCAATTAGGTGCTGCAGAGTTGAATGCTACTGAGGTTAAGGAAGTATGTTGTGGTCTAGTTGATCAGTATTCCTTAGGATCCATGGAAGAGGGAGAGCACATCAGCATATATTTGCAGAAGTTAGAATCAGAGAAAGCAAGGATAAATCATGAGATAGATTCACATGATTCTATGGCCCTTAAGTTTCTAACCATTAAGTCTTTTAAAGGGGAATACTTGGAAAACCCCTTTGAGTTTTTGCAAAGCTTGGACAAGTTGTTTTTACTTTGTCCATTTTCAGAAGTGGAGAGGATTGTGATTGCCAGCAACCATCTGTACTCATCTTCTAAGGATTGGTGGTAATCTTTGTTTGATAAACCACGTACGTACTTACAGAGATTTTAAGCATTTGCTGTTAAACAGTTTTTGGGGAGACGACAGGCAGGACAACTTAAAATACCAAATATCTCTAGAAAAGTACAATCATTATAAGGGTAGGTACACTCAATTCTTTAGGAAACAGGCTGGAAAATTGAAGACCATCACTGCCTATCCGTTATCTGAACCACAAATTTGTTGCATATTATTGAACAACCTTCCTCACCATGTAGAACAGATCTTAATAGCATCAGACAGGCAAACCATTGAAGAGGTTGTTGATTTATTGGATTCCATTGAAATTTAGCGATAAAGTGGGTGATGGTAAGATCAGAGCCAATAGGGAATCCCTTGCCTCTGTAAATAGCATTAACATACAAGGTAAATCTCCATGGTATAGAAATGGGTTAGCTAGAAATAGAATTAGGTACCAACCCAAGTTTCAAATAAAGGGTGGGCCTTATTATAATCCTCGATCTATTAATAGGAGGAATGATGAGATGGTGTACAACCATCCACTAGTGGCATGCAAACCACTTCTAAAAAGGGTGTCACTAGTGCTAAGAATGATAGAGCATTAAACTAGAAAGGACCTCAACAAAATGTTTCTCACTTTGGGGCCCTATTCATAGAGATCTGGGGAACACAATATACTGGATGACAAACAATCTTGATTTTGACATAGAGGTTTGGGAAAATGAAACGTTAATTGAACCTTCAATTTTATACAATTGTGCTGTGATCAGAATTACCATTTTAGAATTAACCATTAATGCCTTGATTGATACAGGTAGTCAAGCCTCATTGGTATCTCAGGATGTTTATCATAGGGTCATGCAAGTTAATGAATCCTTACCTATTTTGCATTGAAGTCCTTGCATGTAACTCTGGCCAATGGCAACAGAGCAAAGTTATCTAATAAACAGATTTTTATTACCTTTAAAATTAATAATTTAGAACCTGAACATGTATTCTTGATCATTCATGGCTTGATTCATGAAGTTATAATTGGTTCAGACTTCATGACTCTTAACAATTGTACTATCAATTATTGTAATCAAACTTTTATGTATGGGGAAGAGATTTGCTACCTCAGGAGAAATTATGTTAGTCAGGACAGTAAATTAATAGCTATGCTAGAGGTATCAGTTGATGTAAATATTAAAATTAAGTTAGATGGTTCAAGTATCATCGGCACAAAATACTATGGGTCATTTTCCCAATTATTGTATCAGTATAGATGTATTTTCTCTAAAATACCAGGCATAATCAAAGGATATGTTCATAGAATCAAACTGAAGGACAATGAAACATTCCAACAGGTCCAACAGCAAATCCAGAAGATGATTGATTGGCAGGTCATCAGACCTGGTCCCTCACCTTATGTCAATCCTTTAGTTGTCATGAAAAAGAAAGATGGTTTCCTTTGGGTCTGCTTAGATGAACATATTTTAAAACAACATACAGTCCCTGAACACGATGTTCCTTTGCCAGTTCAGAAATTGCTTCTTGGATTTCAGGGGAGGAGTGTATTCTCAATGTTTGATCTGACCGCAAGCTACTGGCAATTTTATTACACTCAGAGGATCAAAAGTACACAGCCTTTCGTCATCAAGGCCATTCATACATGTTCCAAAGGATGTCATTCGGCTTGATAAACAGTGGGGTGGGTCTGATCAAAGTTTGAATGCAATCCTTTCCCAGAGACTCGAGGGTTTAACAGTTATTTATGTTGATGACATTGTCATAGCCTCAGACAATTTGCCCCAACATTTAGACCATTTGAATTTATCCTTTTCAGAATGTTACATGCAAAATATTAAAATTAATCTGGAGAAATGTACATTGGCTGCCAAGGAAATCTCTTTTCTGGGTCATTTGATTGGTGATCAAGGGATCAAACCTCATCCAGATAAAACAGCTGTTAATAAACAATTTCCCAGTCCAAAAAATAAAAAGCACTTGAAGTCATTTTTGGGACTGTACAATTATTACCACCATTTTTACAATAACTTTGCCACTGATACCTTCCATTTGTCCACCTTATTAAAGTAGGGAGAACCCTGGGTTTGGACCATAGACCATGACAGGGAATTCCAGACTATCAAAAGTAATATTTTAGAGACAGTCATTCTGGCTTACCCTGACTTTGACAGAAAGTTTTATCTCCAAACTGACAGGTAGTGGGTTTGGGTTGGGGGTCATCCTTTACCAGCTGAATGAAAATAGTGAGCCTGGAGTTTTATACTTCTTAAGCTGTCATCTAAAAGGTCCTGAACTTAACTACACTATGACTGAGAGGTAGATCCTGGCCGTTGGCTGGGGGTTCCAGAAATTAAGGCAAATACTATTGGGATCTCAGGTTATTGTTCTATCTGACCATTGTAGCCTGGAATTTTTGAATAGAAGCTATTTGCATAATGATAGATTGATTCAATGGAGCCTGTATCTCCAGCAGTTTTCATATCAGATTATTTACAATTCAGGCTGAAACAATATTGTTGCTGATGTTCTCAGCCATCACCCAATCACCGTAGTATACCAAAACCCCTGTACTGAGAATATAATTGTATGTAATCTAGAAACATTACTAGAGGATGAAGTAGTGAAAAGTTATAATAAATTACCCATACTTCAAGCACAGGACAATGACTTGAAGAAAATAGTTAGAGGGTTCATAAATCCTATATTGATAGGATTAGGGTCAATTATAAGATAGTTGATGGAATTTTACTAAAGAGGATAAGGGAAATGGGGGAGGATTCTTGGAAGTTAGTACTTCCTGCAGGTCTGGTAGATAAATTGATATATTATATCCATTGTCAGTATGGCCACTTTGGGGTTCAAAAGATGAAACCCATTATTAAAAAATATTTCTATTTTTATAATATGACTGAACTTATTGTAGCAAAACTTAGGAATTGTGAAATCTGCCTTAGGACAAAATTTAAAAATAGAACTTATGTGGGAACATTACAACCCATCTTGCCAAACCAACCCAATGAATTACTAGCCCTAGACTTTTATGGACCCCTTCCTCCATTTAACTGACAAAAATTTATCCTTGTGACTTACGATGTGACTTTTAAATTTGTATCTGCATTTCCATTCCCAAAGACCGACATGAAGAATGTCATTAAGCACTTAGAGGCATCCAAGTTTCCAGTGGTGGGAAACCCAGTTTCCATCCTTACAGGTCATGCGACTGCTTTTATTTCTGAATATTGGAAGAAATGGTGCAAAAAGCAGGATATCAAGCATGTTATGTGTTCTATATGTAATACACAGTCAAACCCCAGTGAGAGGATTATATGAGAACTCAGTCATTTATTTAGGGTGTATCTGGGTGGGAAATATAGGCAATATGTACACAAGTTACCCCAAAATGCACATTATATTAATGTAACTATTAATGAGTCCACTAAAATGTCACCCATTCAGTTACATTTTGGTCACATAGAACCCCTATTAATTAAAGTCCCTTTGCCCATTGTTCCAGAGGATGTTGATGTCTCGCACGATCTGATGCTGGCTCATGCTACTATGAGAAGGATGGGTGACAAGCATGTTCGCCATAGTAAGACTGGCCCTCATCCTTTCAAAATCCATGATCATGTGATGCTTAGAAATCCCCATGTCAGCAATCTACAAAAACATACCTTTAGGAAGTTTTTAGATCTCTATGAAGGTCCTTATGAGATAGTAAAACAGGTGGGTGAGAACGCGTTTTTTAACTCTACCCCAGAAGTAACAAGACATACCTATAATGCTCATAGCCTAATACCATATCCAGTTAAAGTACCAGATGTTAAAAGATGTGAGAATATAAAAATTCTGTATGCATAGTTTCCTAAAGTGTAAATTAATTTTATTTGTGTTGTTTAATGATTAAAATACCCTAACGGTGTTACTTAATTCATTTTTTTTCTTTATAAGGACAGAAGATTTGTGACCATCTGAATGGGCACAAGGAATTGGTATACTTTGTATCTCATTTGAATAGTTATATTGTATTAAAAAAATGAAATAGTCTTAGAATTTTAAATTTTTTTGCTGGAAATTGTTTAAAGCTTAGATATGGATTGCTTATGCAGTTGATTGACCACTTTATAAGTATTCATTATTATTATTGTGGTTAATGAAGTATTTAATGTAAGGAAGAGGGGTTGTTTATTAATGGAATTGATATATTTTGTCAGAAAGATGCAGTTATTTTATGTTAGTGTAGTATCGGTTGAATGGTGTCAAAATCCCTTATTCATTAATACTTATGCTTTTGTCAACATTAATAGCCATTTCAATTATATTTAGTCAAGATAGTTTCATTTCATTTCCATCTTTTAATAGCATTAAGTAATAGTACATTTAACATGAAGACAATTAAGGTACATAAATTATCTTTAATAGTTTAATAAATATATTTCTTTTCAATGATTAATGGATATTGGATAGGTGAATTATTTTACAAATTAACTAAATTATTAATCATTTTTGTTTAACAGTTAATTAATATTCATGTCTTTCAAATTTATAAAGCTATTTATTTTATTATTATTATTTTTGTCTTGATTTAATTCTAAAAATCAGGTTTTTTTTTAAGAAAATATTTTTTTCAATATGTAATTAGCTTGGATGCAAAAACGTGGGAGGTAACTTTGGAAAGGGAAATGACCTTTTGCTAAGAGAAAAGGAAAGTCTATTTAACAGATAGTTTCCAGTAGAAAATTGCTCATTATCATTTTAATTGTAGCCAGTAAAGTGCTTGGGTGCAAAAACATGGGAGGTAACCTTGGAAAGGGAAATGACCTTTTGCTAAGGGAAAGGGAAAGTCTATTTAACAGATAGTTTCCAGTAGAAAATTGCTCATTATCATTTTAATTGCAGCCAGTAAAGTGCTCATTATAATTGTAATTGCATCCAGTTGCTGAAGTCAAATTGATTTAAAAAGCTTTGGAGTATACTTCTAAAAAATCTTAGGAAATTAATTACTGAAGAATATCTTTACTTGGGATGCAAGAATAAATTTTAAGAAGGTACATTGGTTTTTCCTTAATCTCCTTAATTTAAACATTTGAATTAACCACCTCATGCTATATTAATATTTAAAATGTATATTGTAGGTGTTAAGATGGCATTATTTTATTTATCTATAATTAAGAAAGAATATAGAGTGTGTGAACATTATTGTTATATAATTAATTCACGTGTGTTCTTTAATATATCTTGGAAATGTATGCAGCACTGTTTTTCAGAATTTATTTTGATTTTTCATTCTCTTCTGTATTATGCTTTTATAAAGATTAAATGTAAATCTAAGGATATGTGTATTATGATATATCATGCCATGCTTAAATTAATTACAAAAAAGTGACAGTATTTATTTATCTGGTATTTCTAAAAATAATATGTATTTAATGAAAGAAATAAAAAGTGAATTATTTTAAATAACCAAAGGAAACTCCTCACTAAATATTTACTTAAATCAGATGGAAGGACGGAAGTGCGATGTAATTTCTGTTCTTTTCAACAAAAATGCACTATAATAATGAAGTATTGATTGTGGAATTACTAATGAATCATGATATCTTAATTGGCAATATTTAAAAATAAACTATGCATATATTAGATTATAGAGTGTCAAATGCTATTCAAGAGAACTGTTGAGAATAATTGTGTACTTAATTTAAAATTGCTACAGAATGAATGGAATAATTCCTGTTCAACTGTAGCTAAAAATGTCTTATATTTTTGTCATAATAAAAGAGAAGTTGATTGCTTATGTGTGATATAGTAAAATCAAATAGCTCAGCTATGAACATTGGAGGTGCTAAGTCATATTTAAGTTATGATTATATTTTTTTAGTTATTATACAGAAATTCATTTTATGTTAAATTTCAGTTTGGAATCCGTCCCTATATCACTTCATAAACCCGGAGTAAATCTTTGCAAGCGAACTTTTATATTAAGTCACAGGACAAATAACTTTTTTTTTCTATTGCTTGTCATTATCTATGTATAATATAGATAGATAGGCATACTTATTATTGTGTTTTGTTTATAATTTGGGTTATTATGATCTCCTAGATCGTCCCAGAATGCGTATATATACGTGAGCAGTAGATATGTTGGTAAAAAATTTATTTTATACAAATATGTCTTGTTTTTCTTTTACAAAGGTAGAGAAAATAAATATATATATATAAACATGGTGGAAGGGGTATGTGTGTGATAAAGATGATTTTTGAATATTAAGAAATGACTATTTAATAATGAAATTATATAATAAAATATATGTTTTGAAGTACACCAGATGTAATGATCATTATTTTTAGTTGATACTTATTCAATTGAATAAGAGTTAAGATTGATAAGATGGCACTTTCACTTGAAAATATTGATGTTATGACTGTTAATAATCAAATGACCGAGCAGTGAACCAAAGCCAGCATCAGATTATTTCAAGACTGTAAATATCTTTATAACTTTATATATTTGGCATTTCATTCTTCTCCCTTCGTATTATCGGATTCCATATTGTAGCATGTATGGATTCTAAAGTAGAAGGTCCAATTACTGTTGCTTTTCATTTTGTTGCTTTAGACCGTTTAACTTAATTAGAGTTTGAATAAATTATATTACTGAAAAAAGTGATAATTATGATTAGCTAAATAAAGGAAGACAAAATTGTTAGAAGAGCATATATAGAATAAAGTCAAAATGTAAAAAGTAATAATATAAAAGAGAAAGAAGAATTGAAAAGAAAGTTGGAAATATAAGATGCACTTGAAAGTTATAAAAAAATACGGTACCACTCAATTATAAATAAAGCTAAGTTAAATAACAATCGTAAAAAAATATATAGAAAAAAATATAGATAAGAGAAGTAAAGTGAAATAAATAAAATCGTTATAAAACAAAAAACCAAAATGATGTAAGTCTATATAAAAAAAAATCAAACAGTTTTATTGATGGAATTTTTCTTAAGTGGGAGGTTACAAGTAACAGAGGGGAGTGTAATCATTAGAAATAAAACTCCGGAATATGATCCCCCCTCGCCCACTTATGAGAGAAATACTAAGAAAAAGAACATTAAAAGAAATACTGAGAATGAAAATTAAAAATACTAACAAGAATATAAAAAAGGAATAGAATGCATCAGAAAAAGAATAAGATAAAAGTTATTAAAAAAAACAAAATGAATCATAAGGTATTAAATATATCAAATGTATTAAGCCAAGCAGATAATATTGTAATAATGTGAAAGCTAAAACCTAGAAAGATGGTTTTAAACATGTTTATGTGACAGCCAATCAGATGTAATAATGACTGCACATATTAAATAAAAAGCTATAAGCTATTAACTGAAAGCAAAAAAGTCCTACTGAAAACAAAAAAGAAAAAAAAAGTAAAAATACTTCAAAATATATATATATATTCTAACCCAATAAAAGAAGGACGTGACGTTCCTATCACCTATATAACGCGTACGGGCTATTGCTACTTCGCCCGGTAAAATCAATGCACGGCTTCTATCAAAATAAATCGGACACTTCCTTCTGATGCTACGGGTTGCAAACCCTCTATATTACTTATCTAATATGATATTTTACAGCTCTTCGTTAGGTTAGTTATATAATTCGGCTACAGAGATATGCAGCTCAGACAGAGATAGAATAAAAAATATAATTATCATTAATAAAATAGATTTAATAAAACAATTTAGAATAAACTAACATTCTCTCTCTCTATCTAAAATACATTCTCTCAGCTATAAGTACTTGCACTGTTCGACAATGATGATGATGATTTTATTTCATTGTTAATATTACTGACCAAATACAACATTCAGCCATTTGCCAATATGCTCTCAATATTTTATTACTATACAATTAAAAGTTTCCATCTCTTTAGCCATGCCACACTTGTAATATTAATCATACTGAATTAATTCATTCTTTAAGAGCACTTATAATATTGAAACTTATCTCAGGGTTCTCTGTTATATTTACTAGAATTGCTCGGCAGTATTGTGTTGTCCAATAGAACTGATACTCTGGTTGGCTATAGAAAACATTTAACTTATTTAAATTCCAGGTGTCTTCATCCACATATCAACTATTATAATATTAGCGAGATGATGACCCTATTCAAGAACAACGCATAATTTTGAATAATACTGCCAATTTATAATCCAGAATCTCAGTGGGAATGATGAAAAGACAAGGGTGCTTTTGTGTCCTTCCATCACCCATGACAACACAATAATTAACTAAGATTTAATACTTAGAAATTCACTTACATGTGTATGGAACAATTTGCAATCAAATATATTAGTTTGGGAATAAAATGATTTTACACACATATAAAATAAAATGTTTTGGTCTGAAGTTTCAATTCCATAAATAATTCTTATTAAATTAAAAATATAATGAAATATTCTGATCCGCAATATAATTGTCTATCTAGTGTACTGAACTTGAGATTTCCTAAATAACTTTGGACTCAAGAAAGTATTGCAAGTATTATGCAGATACATTTTTATTAAGCACACAAGAAAAATGACTCAAAACAGCTTTTAATAAGACTATATTTATTATTAAATTTCAACAATATTCCAATTTATTCTTACAATTTAACAAAAACAATCCCTTAGGATTAACATAATAAACAAAAATTTACACTTTAGTTGATCCCATATGGATAAAACAAAATAATAACTAATAATAATTAGTCTATAGATTCGAACTACTTCTTCATCTTTGTTATACATTGACTCAGATTAATTATAACAATTTAAATATTATTGTCGATACACTAACTTATCAGTTTAATGTATCTTATAAGAACGGCTGATTAACTTTATTAACTACAATTTGTTTTAAAATAATAATAATTGGATTCTAGGCAATGCGTACAAATGATTATTATAATTATATCGTTAACTAAATGATAGTTTTTTTATTTAGATAACTCATTATAATTTATGGGTTATTTATCAGAAGTTACACTTATTATTTTTAATGTTTACCTGAATAACAACTGAAGTTGTTATACACACTGTTCTTCTCCATATAAGTTATATTGTGAGTGCTACTTAATACTTAACTTGAATTAAACTTAATATTTGAACCCTCCTTTGGCAAATAAAAATTTATAAATCACGCAACTTTAAACTTATTCTCTCCATTGACTTATGTGTGGATTACCCGCACTATTCTGACGCACAATACTCGCACTCTATTTTTAATAAATGGATCAGAAGGAATTTACCTCCAGTATACCCGTTATCTTGCCATAACTTTTTAAATAAAACACAATATTCTACACCTTCCGTGGTGGAATTATCTCTATTTTCTCATGAGGAAAAGGGAATAATACCGTAGATACGAAGAGTTAACGACTACATTAAAATAGTTTGGTGGGTCCTGGCCTCTTTCTTGGGCATATTAGGAACACACACCAATATAATCCTCTCATGGGATATTAACGAACGAAATAAACTACATACGGTATAAATGGCTGATCGTCCTGGCTCTGGGAAGCGATCGCTTGGGTTATAACCATACCCGAATTCTAGATTTATTTATTCCCCTCATGAAAAATAAAGCTTTTGGGGAGATTATTTTCCATCCCACAAAATAAATACATACAATTGTTACTAATGTGAATATTAATCATATACTGATGCTATTCGGGGCAAGATAAGCAAATACATTAATTACACAAATTTTATATTCCGGGGTATACTTAAATCAACGTCTGTAATCAATGGATAACACAAAATAAACATAATAATTTTCACTTTTGCCAAAGAAACATTCAATAAGCAATTGGTTATATATAGTATTTTGAACTAAATTAAGTGAATGCGTTCATAAAATATAATTGGGAATAAATTCCGCAATTAACATAGTATAAATTTGTTTAAACTTTAAATAAATAAGATTCTGTATAGCACTTCTTTTTAATTACTTCTGATAATTTTAACTAGATATTTTATCTATTAAGTAACTAAACTTTTCTACTTTTACGCATTTAACATATAAATTTATACCCCTAATTGCCTATCATAAGTAAACACATTTTATAAAAATATTTTCCATGTCAAATATAAATTTAACTTAGTATAATTAAAAGAAAACATACCTTTATGATTACAAGGTCATTTAAATACTACTTTAATATACATCTTTTAACCTGTTGATAAAAAAAAATATACATAATTTTTTTAAATAAAAAAAATATTACTTAACAAGTGTTTATTATCTTTCTAGAAAAATGTTTTTCTGTTGGCACTTTATTTAGATGAAGAATTTGATCCTTTCTTAGTTCACGAAGCAAAAATTTTAAACAAGAAACACATTTTATTATATCATTTCTAGGAAAGTTGCATCCATGATGGTGCATTTAATAATTCAAGCAAAGAAATCATATCAGCATTGGGTATTAATTCTTCTTCGAATTAACTTATATAATTTTGGGATCCAAGAAAGACAATACATAACTTAACATGACGAATATTGGACGATTGACGATCATATGTAGAATTATTTTCTTTTTAATATTGGCGATACGTACCATTTTATTTAGCTAGATGGTTTAAGAATAAACTAATGCGCGACTTTTAGGAAATATTATAATTATAAAGACTGCAGCTGACTTACGTAGATAGAATTTTAAGGACTCTCGTTGATGTATAGTATATCATATTATTTTAAAGTTATAATTAAGTCACTTATGTTTGCAGTTTTTATTCCTACTCTAGGAATTATAAGTCTTCTTTAATAATGAATTTCCGTAATATGCACGCAGACAAAATTTTCAATACTTGCCTTGAGAAAATGTATATTTTCTTTTTAAAAATTATGCAGGTGCATAAGTAAATATCCTTTATCATTCATATTATTTCTATATAATTTTCATTGAATAAATTATATTTTAATGTGGGAAGCTTACATTATTTTTAAATGCAGACAATGTCTGTTAAAAGAGCGCGAAATTTTATAGTTCACTTTCCTTAGCTTTTATAATATGTCTTTTAAATTATAAATTTTTCTTTTATACCAAGAAAAAATTATCAAATAAGGTAAAGTTAATAAATAATTGTTTATTTGCTGGAAATTATTTATATTATTAATTTTCAACATAATGATATTTTCCGTGATTGCTGTAGTCAATACGGTCATTTTGAACTCTAGCACACAATAGTATAATTTATAGCATAAAAGCTTTATAATAGGTTGATGGACATAGAAAAACAGAATATCCTATCAATTAAGATTAGCCAAACATGATATTATCAAACATTTAATGGACTGATATTTATTTCTGCAATAAAAAATATAAAAATTTTGTTACCGAATTTCAGTACTGACGCCTTCTTAGACTAATAGCAGACTAAAGTTTTCTCCAGTTTTTGGCGGTCTTGTTTTATTTTAGCGACCTCTTACAGAAAATCATTTAATTATACATAAACAAAAGAAAGGAAAAAATAACTTATTATTACAGCTATATATCTCTGTATAATTTAAATGGATTACAGAGTAATTTAACAAATAATGTAAAATAATAAATATACTTAATTAACAATGTTTATTTGTGTTGTAAATTTCTGTATACATTATTGTCTAAATAAATTAAAAATAAAATTACCAGAAGCTATTGTTTTATGATAAGATACTCATTTCTCCCCCCCCCCCTGTCCATCTAAATCAATTACTGTTTATAATTTGTGCTTTATACTAGATTTAATTGCTCTTATAGTTAATATTTTTACTTAAATTATTTCTGCTCTTTTTCAAAATGACATTAATTATTAAATTTATTAGTTATTTGCTTAAAACATGTTAAAGTGAGTAACTAGAATACTTTATTAATCACTTAATATTATTACTATTTTAATTTTTTATTTTCTAGAAAAGGGTAGCATTGTTTTCCTGTGGAAACGATGCTAAATAGACCAAGTGTCAATAACACTAGGTTACAATATATATATATAATAAACATTTAAAGATTATGTGAAAAAAACTTCAACAAAAAGAATAAAAACCTTTACAGTTTTGACATTTTCCAATGGGCTGCTCATCAACACCCATTATCTAGCATGAGTCTTGAATTTCATGGCTATGTTAATGAGCAGTTTGCAGGGATGCATTATTTTTGATATGTGACAAATGAATGTATTCAATTTCTAATATATTATCTATATCTTCCATCAGAAATTGTGCCTGCAACATTGAAAAGACAAACTGTAACGGATGCTGCTCATTCAAGAGCTAAGACTTCTGGCTTTGGTGAAGATAGAGCACTGGTAGGAATGTCATATAAAAAAGGATATAGATGTTGTACAGCTCCCCTTTCTGATAAAAAGGGAGATGTTGGTTTGGGTGGAGCCACTATGGAATTTGTGGAAGAATTTGTAGTGCTTCTTAAGTGTATATTGAATGAATTTAAAAAAATATATAAAAAAAAAGGATAAAAAAACAACAGAATATAAGTAAATGTTAGAAAAAAACATAATGCAAAACAGATTGATAATTAATGAATAGAGATTGATATAAATTGAATAGAAAAAATGTGTAGAGACAGAAGTCACTTGTTTAATACATATATTTTTTGTTAAAATTTGTATTCAATTTGATCATTATTCACTTGGAGCTTAAAAGAATGCTATAATAGAATTACATCCCTACAAATATGCTCAAAGCATTAAATAACCAAAACCATTACTGTGAAAATTAATTCATGTTTTACTGTAAGGTGATGTTAAAGCTAAAATTCATGAGAAAGACGATTTACCTATGTCCAAGTTGTTTTATTTTCAGTAACAATCCACTGAAAATGACAGTTATATCCGAATTTTACAATTAATTTTTTTTCATGATAATGAATATCAAAGGTGGATTGTTGCTGTAGTTGAAATCATTGACAATTTTATAAGAAAAAAGAAATGTTAAATATAAAAAATGTACTGAAAATCATAAGTATATTAGTGAACAAATATGTTCATTTGGGATTAAACAAATTATTTGTTACTGAGGGAAAAATAATAAAAAAAATAGAAATGTTCATACGATTTTGGGAAATAATCCCATAAGTTAATCTAATACAATAATTGACAATGTTTAGAAACTACTCATTAGTCTTATTCTTATAAAAATAGAGAAATCAAGAAGACTCTTATAGTTACAAATATGAATTTCCTATACACTGTTGCTTTTTGACAGAATAGCCCTAGTTGGTTTGAGTGTCGTCTTAATTTCTTTGTTGGTAAATATAAAGATTTTTGATTAAATTTTACTATACGAGTATTGCTACTAGTCTTCCAAAAAAACACATGAAGAGGAGATCAGAATAGTAGCATTCATAAACTGAATGTTAATACTAGGCTATTACCAACAAATGAAAGTATTCGAAAAGTTTAAGTAAATTTGAAATTTTCTAGACATTAACAATTAATTTTAGAAGATGGAAATTTTATAATTAATAATAAAAGATAGAAATAGTTCAATATATAATTACAAAAATAATCGATCCATATAAAAAATTAAATTTGTGAAAGCCAAAGTTTTTGATCTGATAATTAGATAAACCCACAATGCTATGTGTGTGACTCTTTTTTAAAAAAGACAAACTATTAACTACTATTAAATGCATTTCAAGAAATATCTAATAACATTATAAAACACAGTAAAGTCTTGCAAGTGTGAACCCACAAATAATTAATTTATGTGAACGTTAAATAGATGTTAGTCATCAGGACTTATCGATACTTTAGTATTAGACCTGCTGTGATGAAAGTCTACCTCAAACCTAACCCTAACTTAGTAGGGATGTGACATTTCACAATAGGTCTAATATTAAAATAATCTTTATATCTAAATCAATTCAGATATTAACAACTTTCAAGACTGAAATCAATTACATTTCAATTATTTACAATAATTATATAATTTTGACATTGCTTCAATTCTTTAGACTTGCTAATTTTGTTGTTTGTTTATGCTATTATATTAAGTTGAAGGAATGTACAGGGGTTTGAACTCAGACTTTCACATGAGTCTCAACCATTCATGCCACCTCACACCACTGACACCCTTAATCACACCCACACACATCAAAAAGATAAACAATCACCAGTATATGCATTTTTTGTCAAACCAGCACTGACCAGTTGGTCAGATTATCATCTCCACACATATACAATCAAAGCTCAGCTTATATTAAGATAGCCAATCTCCGTACCCTAATGGACAGACCTCAAAACAGTCCACCTCACAACTCTTCAGCCGTCCATTTCATTGAAAATCTGATGATGGTAAGTTGAAGGAATTCACAAAATTTCTTTTTTTTGCAAGTGTTATTTGTTTTATTTCATTCTCACAGTCACATATAATCTGACATTTTGGTTATATGTATTATTAATTTTATTAATATTATATAAATATTTTATTTCAAATAAATTTTAGTTAGAACGAGCTCGAGTTGGAAGACAAGAAGAATTAAAAATCGTTTCCTACAGAGTTAGCAAATTGTAAGTAGATAATTTTATAAATAATAAATATAAACATTTAAGCAATTGTGATTGAGGATTATTATAAAATTATTAGAGAATTGTAGGAAAAAAAGTTGCATTATTCTTTTGTAATTAATCATTTCCTTTTTTTGTACAAGTTTATAAAAAAAAGTATATACAAATTGTTTCATATCTTTTAAATAAATGGAATTCTTTAAAATGGGCCTGATAGATATTTATGATAAAATAAACGCCAAATTGAAATATATAATCAAAAACGGTTCTTTTTACAACTTTTCTAAACTTAAACTGAGTAATGTAGATTTGAATCCAACATTGTCATTTAAGCATGAATAGATCAAATTTTCATAAAGTCTATGTTTCAATGTATAGATTTCTAGAATGATAGTAGGAATTTGATAACAAAGTACATTAGCTCAATGTCCTTTTCATTTTAATAAATCAGAATGATTATGATATGAATAAATCGTTTGTTCTGCAAATCTTTTTTGTAACATGTACATAAGTCCTAAAATGAAAATGTCAGAAATTACATTCATTTTCATTAATTTTTGAATTCCCTTCAACTTTACATAATTGAAGATATAGTCAATTGTTTTTTTACAAAAACATACTGTTTTCTTTAAAATTCTATTTTTTATGGAAACTAATTTTTAATTCATATAAGTAATATTTTTAATGATCCATCCAATTTAATACAATACATCGTTGCTTTGATCTTATTCCTTTGTAACTTTTATATCCATTAACTGTTTTGTTTTGTTTAATACCAAATGTTTACTGCTTTTTTTTAAAAAAAATTGTTTGCCAAAAATTATTTAATAAGTAACATTATTTTATTTAAACTTAATTTAACGTCTAACAAAAATATGTCCAATATTATTTTTACAAAATGTCTTTCAAATCTAATTTTTGTGTTTGCAGTTTACAAAAATATATATATTTATATTTATCCAAATTGTAAGTTATAAATTGATTATTTTTAGAATAATTACTTTATTTATATTTTCATAGAATTTAGAGATATTTGAAATTAAATTTATTTCCTTTATCACAGGTCCTTTAGTTAATGATCTCTATGTTTTTTTGTTTTTTTTTAAACGGACGCCAGCTGAATTTCATCTTTTATGGATTACTATTCTTACTATTACTCCAAATTTAGCAGATTTATGTTGCCCATTTTCTTATCACTCTCTAACTACTGATATTTTTTTTTGATATTTCATTTGTACACATTTACATATTCAACTTTGCGTAGGATTATAATTATTCAAACGGAAGTCAATCTCCGACAATGCGCTATTTCTGAAATATTATAAATTTCCACGCACTCGCCTGCCGTTAAGAGTTTAAAAAATGACAGTTTTCAGCTCTTTATAATAATAGATTTACATTTCTAGAATTATAAATAAAATTCAAACCCAACCAACATCACTTTCTTGACGTAAGTTAAAGCTATCTAATATAAGTTGAAATAAATCTTGGATCATCATCATCAACAACAACCATTATCAATCCACTGCAGGATGGTCTCTCCAAGTTTAATCCATCTTCTCCGATCTTTAGCTGCTTTTCTCCACATTACCACTGCACACGTTCTTATTTCATCCATCCATCTCACATGTGGTCTCTTTCTGGGTCTTTTACTATCTCTTGGAATCCAGTTTAAGATTTCAAATCATGGATACAAAGAGGTATTGTATAATATACTCATCTTGTGACTGATATCCAATCTTTTTTCTAGAGTAATTGTTCTTGAAATCATATAAATAAAAAAATATAAAGTGTATAGTTGTTGGTATGAATCTACCAGGACGTTTTTTATCATATAATTGTTTATTCTTGAAATATATAATAAGTAAATAATGTTTATATTTTTTCACAATGTATTGCCAAACTGATATTCAAATAATATGCTTGCCTTTTATTATTAAATTATAATCGAAAATATTACCAATATATTATAAAAAAATATTATTTTTCTTGAATTTAATCTTAAATTATATTTCAAGTAAGTTAATATTTTATTGCTAAAATTTCGGAAGAAAAATATATTTTTTTGTATTTTTTTCTCTTTAAGTTTTGAGACAATTAAAAGAGATATTCTGTACTAACATGAATGAATGTGTAATAACAAAGGACTTTTCAGAAAGGAAAAAAAAAACACAGTTATTTTGAGATGTGTAATGAAAATAATAAAATATATAAAAAGTAATTCCTTATTTAAAAAATAATTTATTAATGTTTATTTTAAATTGTAGAATTTATTAAAAATACATATTACACTGCAATGCAATGTTTTAAAGGCTAGAATTCATTTAGGTAACATAGAGAAAACTTTCCATTGAAAATTAATAAGCTTCACATCTGATACACATTTAAAGGAATTATACGTTAATTGTAATTGTTGTGCCTAAATAAAAGGATAAAGGCGAATTTTATTAACAGAAAGAAATTGTTAACAGCCAAAACTGATTTCAAACAGATATGGTAAAAATAGATGAAATTGCCAAAAAATATAAAAAGAAATGGTTAACAGCCAAAGACACTTCAAACTTTGAGAAAAGATGGTTAATAAACAAAACCTACTTCAAACTAAAAAGGTCGGAAATAAAAGGAAATGGTCAAAAAAATAAATGAAGGACAACCAAGGCTAGCTGAAAGATCAAATTGATATTATGACCCGGGAGCTATCATGTAGACTAGATAATGACTTACTAAACATTAGCAACAAGGTTGATGAAAGAATTGAGGAAGTGAAGAAGAATAAAAATGAAATTTATGAAAAATTTGAGCTAATACAAAAACATCCCCAGGATACTGCATAAATAATATGTAATAAAAACAGAGAAGTTTAATATAAATGTAAGAGAAAGAGAACAACCTTGCACAGAAACTAGAGATACTCTAAATAAAAGAAAAATACTAAATGGAAATGGACATGGAGACATCTAAATGAATGTTCAGCAGAATTGGACTAAAATTTATCTAAGAAGAAATATAGTTTCAAGATTATAATATTCATTTAGCACATGAAGTTATAATCAATTAGTGAGATGTGTTATTGCAAAACAAGATGAACTAAATTTATATATATTATAACGGGACAGCCTATTTGATAGCCTTAGTTGAGGCATCACATATAACGGAACGGCATTTAATCATCCCAGTTGATGTATTAATTGTAATATAATCAATTATATTTAATGTTTAGAAATCATTAACTTAATGCTTCATAGTTAGGTTCGCCAAATATAACAGAATTGATTATATTTAAAATCTAAGTTGGTCTTGTTAAATATAAAGAGATGATTAAATTCCTTAGTAAGAGGATACGCATTTCACTACAATCGGACTTTGGGTCTTCAAGTAGAATGCTAGAAATGAATCGATGAAATACCAAGTCCATGATTATATATACCTCTATTATGCTAGCTCATTAATCTTTAAATAAGTTTAAATACAATTTAGACCAGGACATCCATCTTTCATCCCTCTTTCAGTCACCATTATGCCACGATATTTAAACTCACGGAGAATTTGCAATCAGCTCTTTTCAGGAATAATTTCAAAAACAAGTTATTTCATATGCCTCTATATAAGCATTAATTATAACTATTATTCATATGACATTTATAATACTAGCATATATATAATATAATTCAATAATGATTAGACAAAGAGATCACGTTAACAAATCAATATTTAATAAACAATAAAAAATATAATAGAATAGATAATAAAATATTAATAAATAAATACGGATGAATTTTATCATTTTAAAAGAATATTAATAAATGATATTTTTTTTTATTTAATACCCTATGATAAAACTCAATACTATAATAAACTTTCAAAAATTAAAGAAAATAGCTTAAATTAACAGATATATAAAAACAATATCTGGGTTCAAAAATTAATAATTTATGTAACTTATTAATTTATTTACCGTTCTTATTTATATGCTTCACAATTACCCATATATAAGTATTATTTGCCATTGTATAACTTATATATTATATGTATTTTTAATAAATAAAAATACATTAAACGTTTACAATATTACGTAGTAAACACAATACAATCCTGTTTAAGATATCTGTCAAACAATAACTATTTTTTATATCCCTCATCTAATTTAATGAATTATGTTAAGCTTTCAATTAATTATATTTAATAATAAATATAATTTTCCTTTTAAGATATATATGATGCGATGCCAAATTTGAAATAAAGATAATAATAATAATAATAAACATATTAAAATAATATAAGCATTATTATAATATATGTAAATAAATAATAAAGGAAACTTAGTTATAAGAGAGTTGAGAGTAGATATTGAAGTCTATAGTTCATCATCCCAATGAAGATCTCTTACGAAGCATATCACCAATCCATTTGTACAATGATGATTCCATTTATCCTTAAACAATAAACTGTCAATAACAACCAATGACCGGATTAATGTGAAATAAAATAAATATTCTTCGAATGTAGATGTTCTTAATCTTCATTTCTCTATTATCACTAGACGTTCTATATATTCAATATTTCAAAATATTTTAAAATAGCATGCAAGGTTGGTTTCGAAACCTTTTACGATATAATGAGTGTACTACTCAGTGCACATTGTTTTTTCCTCAATATATATAATTATCTTAAATTTATATATATCCGAAGAATAATGGAAGAGTTAAAACAACGTAGTTTCAAAACTTAAACAGACGTTCTTTTCCTTTATATTGCTATTCCTTTAAGATTAAGTAGAAAATTAAATATATTTTCCTTGCAGACTTTGAATCCACAAATTATTTTAATTTGAAAAAGTTAATATTTAAATTCCAATCGCTAAATAGTAGTATTGATAGAAGAAAAATGATATTTTTAAAGAGAAAAGATTTTCTTTTTCTTTCGTTTTTTTTTTATTTTTCAGAGCACGAACGAATCTGCTCGTGTGTTATATAAGTTCATGTTTAATTCAACTATCAATTGTTCCACTGACATTAAGATTTAATAATAAAATAAAAAAAAATATAAGTATTTATTCTTAACTTCAAATCTGGCATTTTACTCAAAAGCTTAAGGTATATATTATTTAAAACTTAAATGTATATATAAATAGTACATATATGTTACATAATAAAATAGTCAAATAAAAATTTATATTTATAAATAATTTCACAAGAGATAAAACACGCTAGACTAATAATAATAAGTTACTATTATATTTCCCCTTCCCTTAGGAAATTTAAAATTTTAATTTAAGTTAAAATTTTAAACACAACTATTTTAGTATATTCTTATAGTTTAATTGCATTTATAGTTGGATTTTATGAAGGGTTGCATTTTTTTTTTTAAACTGTTATATCTTCCTAATACTTGGGCTATTTTATTTTTGTGATAATGATCAAAAAAAAAAAAAATTAAGGACTTTGATGGGTTAATATTTTTTTTTTTTAAAAAAAAAAAAATAAAAAAAAAATAATGTGTTTCCTTCTTGGACCACAAATATATTTACTAGCCTTATTCCTGCTTCTTTAAGACTTATGGATTTGAAAAGGACTAAATAAATACTAGAGTATCCATCTATAAATATGAATTGACTCTATGGTTTTAATTATTTTAAGGCATTAAAGAATACCCTCACCAAAGCTAATGTTTTTAACTATACTTCTCTTTACATTGATCACTATTATTATTATTTTTTATACAACTGTATGGTTTACACTGCCCAATTCTTATCTTGGTCTTCACCTCATTTCTTTATAAAACATTATAAGCAGCCAAAATATGGTTTTAAAATTCGTGAATTGTATGTACCACGAATCTCTCCTTCTTGGTTAATCCAAAATGCATTTGGACCAGCCCTTTTAACGATAGTATAAGGTCCTTCATATGTATTGAAGAATTTATGGTATTTATTCTCCAATGGTTTACTGGGATGGAAAGTCTTTATCAAAACTTTATCTCCGATTTTAAATTCATAAATACATTTTTTTTCTATTTTGACTTCTATTATTTGCCATTTTAACAAGTTGTTTATGAGCTTGTAAAATATCATTTTCTCCATTTATTTTGGGTTCATTAATAATAGGTTTATATTTTTTAAATAATATAGGTATAATTTGATGAAAGTGTAGTCGGATGGGTGAGAATCCTGTAGATTCATTTAAACTCCAATTGATATAGTCTACTACACGTTTTGTCTGCTTTACCCAACCCTTGTGCTCCTCTTCTAAATAGGTCCTAAACAAACGTCCAAGCTCCCGCATAATACGTTCGCATGGATTTGATTGTGGATTCCTAATAGAGATTAGCACATGTTTTATTTTTGATATGTCTACCCATTTCTTCCATTCCCTAGATAGAAAAGGTGTACCATGATCAGTTAGTATGGTTTTTGGTTTTCCTATCATTGGAAATTGGAGAGTACTCAATACTTTGATTGTATGTTTAGTATTGGCTTGGGGTATCGGGTAAGCAGCAACATATTTGGAAAAGAGATCATAAGTGACTAATAAATATTTTTGTTTGTTAAATGGAGGCAAAGGCCCATAATAGTCAATTGCTAAGATCTCATTTGGTCTTTCTGGAATGATAGAATTAATTGAATTAATATAATTTTGGTTTACTGATTTAGCTCTTAAGCAAATTAGACAATCTTGGAGTGATTTCAAGATGTCTTTATACATTTTTGGCCAGTAAAACCAATTCTTTAGGGTGTGTTCTGTCTTATGAGCACCATAATGCCCGTATAGACAGTGTACGTATTTTATGAGTGGGTCACGTAAAGACTTTGGTATTATTGTCCTCCACTCATCAACGTTATCATTCACTTTATATAGTAAGACCTGTTGTTCTAATTTAAAATGGTTAAGATCTTTAGGTGCATCCAAAACTTCCTCCCCTAATAAAACTTTTATAATTGGGTTTAATTCTGGGTCATTAAATTGTATTTCTTGTAAGTTTTCCAACTTGTTCTCTACATTACTATCAGCCATCACATTGACATTTGTAATGTAGGCGTTGTCTACCATCAAATGATTTTGTTCTGACCTACATGGATTTCGACTAAGCACATCAGCCACGATATTCTCGGATCCTTTGCAATAATGCACAGTGTAATTAAATTCCTGTAGTAGTAAACTCCATCTAACTAGACGACTATTAGTCAGATAACTATGATTCAGGAATTCAAGGCTTTTGTGATCAGTGATCACTATCACCTCTGATCCGAATAGCATTTGTCGAAATTTTTGGAAAGCCCAGACTATTGCTAGTGCTTCCTTCTCTGTAACCGTGTAATTTATTTCTGGACCTTTCAAGAGCTGGCTTATAAAGTAGAGGACACCTGGTTGGCCATCCTCTTGGATTTGGGACAGTGTTACCCCTAATCCAAAACCACTACTATCTGTTTGAACAATGAATGGTTTATTAAAATCAGGGAAAGCTAACATAGTTAACTTTAAAAACCCTGTTTTAATATTCTCAAATGCACGGTCTTGTTCTTCAGTCCATTTCCAACGTTCATCTTTTCTAATCAATTTTAGCAACGGTTCCATGTGGTCTGAGAACTTCTGATAGAAACGGTTGTAAAAATTACATAGACCTAAAAATGATCTAATTTGTTTTCGGGTAGATGGTTTAGGAAAGTTTTGAATGGCAGAGATCTTCTCTGGATGAGGTCTTATCCCATTGCAACCAACAATATGACCTAAGAAGACTACTTGGTTAGAAACTAAAGTACTCTTCTTGAAGTTAATTTTTATACCTTTCAGAAAACACTCTTTAAAAAATATAGATAAATGTTGAAGGTGTTCTTCAACTGTGGTGGATGCAATAATTACATCATCCACATAAATAATTATGATTTGTTTTACCTCAGGAGATAAAGTCTTATCTAAACATCTGATTAGACCTGCACCACTATTTATCAATCCAAATGGCATCCTATTAAATTGGTATGTAAAACCCTCATAACGGAAAGCAGTATATTGGCGATCTTCTGGATGAAGTTCAATCTGCCAATAGCTGGAGGTTAAATCGAAAGTAGAAAATACCTTCTTATTTCCAAATTTCATGAATAAGTCATGTATGGGCGGTGGTATATTTCTGTCTGGGACAGTAATTTTGTTTAGTTGTCTAGCATCCAAACAAAATCTCATCGACCCATCTTTCTTCTTCACAGTTACTACTGGATTACAGTAAGGTGAAGAGCATTTGGAAATGATTTCCCATTCCAGCATTTTATGGAATAGGATATGATTTAGATTGAAATGGTTGATCATGAATTAATCTAATTCTCTGTTGGAATCCCTTTATCACTCCTGGTATGTCTGAGAAAATAGAATTAAATTCTCTTATAACAAATCGTAATTTTAATATATCATCACTTCCAAGCAAGTTGGATTCTGCGAGTTTACTCTCTAAAAGTGTTTCTGGAATGCTAGATGTTATAGAGTCAACTTCAATTTGATCATATCTTGGAAGCAATGTCATCTCTAAGACTTCATCATTAATTTTAACTGTTTTATTACAGAAATCAATTACACAAGTGTTCAAATGTAGGAAGTCTGCCCCTAAAATAACATTATGAATCAAACCATTCAAAATTAAAAATACATGATAGAGAGTTGTTTGGCTGATTTTAATCTCAACCCAAATTTGTTTTTGGATTAACTTAGCTTTTCTACTGTTAGCCATGGTAACCTGCATAGATTTCAGTGGTAAAATTTTGATATTAGGATTTATTGCTAAAATCTTTTGGTAAAATGTCTCTGATATCACAGAAATTTGGCTACCAGAATCTAATAATGCCTTAACCAGCAAGCTCTCAAACAAAACTTCTATCATAGGGCAACTTTGTAAAACAAAATTTGGTGTTTTATCTTCCCATGAACACATCATGTTAGTGATTTCTTGTGTAAAAGATTGATTCAAGTTCCTCATTGGGTATTTGGTTTCTTGAGGTGAGGAACATTTCCTCAAGTACCCTTTTAGTTTGTTTTATGTGAATCTATAGATATATCTTTACTACATCCCGGTTTTGGGAAATTTCTTGGATTATTAGAAGAAGTTATTTTTACTTTATTTAAATTATCACGATTTATTTTGGGAGAGGGGTCATAAGGTATATTCCTTTGAGATGTTTTTCCCTTCCAATAATTGGTATTTCTATTATTTTTCCTTCTATTATAAAATATTGTATTGATTGAAGCTTCCTCCTTTTTTTTTATCAGGTAATCTAATTGATAAATTGGTTTGATTCATATCAATACTATTTAAAAGTTCTACTATTTGTTCTATTTTTGTTATATTGGTACACAATAATGATTGTTCTATTTTAAGTGGTAAATTTCTTTTTATTATTCTAATCATTTCGCCTTCACTTAAATGATAAGTATTAAGTGTTCTTAATTTTGTTATTTGACGGCAAAAGAATTTGGTCAAGGTTTCTCCAGGTGTCTGTTTATACTTATCTTGGAATATTTGGTACAATAAAGCCTCTTGTTTATCACTATTCCAAAAATTTTTAATTAATAGCTCTTGATATTCCATATAAGTAGATGGAGTTTGTGATAAAGACTCCCACCATATCAATGCATCTCCTTGTAAGTGACTATATGCAACGATCACTTTTTCTCCTTCTGATAAACTATGGTTAACAGAAAAATAAAGATTAAGGCTTCTAATATGTTCTATCGGAGATTCATTATGAGATCCTTTGAATATTTTTAACCTAACAAATTGGTTAATTGTACTACTTGGTATTGAATGGTTGTATACCTTTTGTTTTTCTAAAACATTCAACTGAGAAGTTGATGTTTGATTTTCATGATTAATCCTATAAGTATTTAAGTTTAACCCTTCTAATTCAAAATTACTAGGATAATTTTCAACTTCAGGCATTATATGATACTGAAAATTTGATCTATCACCAGAGTCAATTACTTGTTGTGGATCTTTTTGAATGACCTCGAAATGATTTTCACCATGATTTTGTTTTTGATTATGACCATAAGTATTTACATTATTTTCAACCTGATGCATTTCTATAGTTGGTGTTCTTTTACATATCTGTGTTTCAATAACCAAAAATCTACTATCAGTTGATTCCTTTATTTTATTTACTCTATTCCAAGTTTCAGTAGTATCTTTCCTTAATTTTTCCAATACATTTTTGTCTATATTTGTATTAATTTCTATTGAATTCATTTTATTTTCTAAAGTTTTAAGTTGATGATCAATAGTCTCCAATACATTATTCTGAGATTCTACCTCATTATTATGTTTAGTAGATAGTTGATCTATTCTTGCTTGTGTTTGTTGTCTATCTACTTGGATTTCATTCCGTATTTTATTTTGTTCTTCTTTTACTTGATCCCTAAAAATTCCTTGATTTTTATACATTTCATCACATTTAACATTTAATCTATCTATTATGTCACCTTGGACCTCACTAAACCGTTGTTGACATTTTGAATTATTTTCATCAATTTCATTCTTTAAATCATTTAATGCTTGTTTAATTTCTATGTTATCTTTTTTAACATTATCCACATTTAAATTTAATTGTTGGATTTTTGTAGATAGTTTATTTTCAATTCCTGTTATTTCAACCTTCAAATCATTTTTTAAACTATCTAATTTTTTACTATTATTATCCAATTTTTGATTCAAATCACTTTTTAAACTATTAATATTATCATCCAATTTTTGATTCAAATTATTTTTTAAATCATCTAATTTATTTATAAACATTTGTAACATTTGCTGAATTGTACCAACATTAGATGATTGATTAATCTCAATTGTAGATGATTGATTTAAACCTTCATCAACTATATTTTGTGTTTGAGGTAACACTTGATCTAAACTCGGTGTTTGTTGAGGGTATTCAATTATGGTTGTAGAACCCCCAGGTGCTTGTACTAATGATGATTGTTCAATAATAATATTATCATCATTTAGTTCACTTTGCAAATCATCTTGCATTTGACTAGAGCATTTAATATCTTTGTTTGAATACATTTTCCCACTTCGCAGCATAACAAATTTTAACTTAATTCAAATATTACTTAAGTGTATATATATTTTATAACCAAAATATTATATCGTAAAGTTCTCTACCACCCCATGCTATTTATATATACTTATGATGTTCTAATAATATATGTGTATATTTTTAAACGTCTATGTCTATATAAAACTTTATCCCACTCAACTCTTGTTTAAAACATAATTTAATAATTAGTTATTCAAATATTGATCTGTCTAAATCATATTATATATATTACCATTTTTTTTTTTTTATATTAATCTTGCAATTATAAATACCATATATAATGAATCGAAATTATAGATTCAATGCCTAAAATGTCGCACACCAGATAAAACGCAGTCTACAGGGTATGAGATTTAATTAATCGAAGCCCTTAACGTTTGGGTCGCCAGATATAATGGGACACCAGATAAAACGCAGTCTACAGGGTATGAGATTTAATTAATCGAAGCCCTTAACGTTTGGGTCGCCAGATATAATGGGCAGTCTACAGGGTATGAGATTTAAATGTTCAAAGCCCACACATTTGGGTCGCCAGATATAACGGGACAGCCTATTTGATAGCCTTAGTTGAGGCATCAAATATAACGGAACGGCATTTAATCATCCCAGTTGATGTATTAATTGTAATATAATCAATTATATTTAATGTTTAGAAATCATTAACTTAATGCTTCATAGTTAGGTTCGCCAAATATAACAGAATGGATTATATTTAAAATCTAAGTTGGTCTTGTTAAATATAAAGAGATGATTAAATTCCTTAGAAAGAGGATACGCATTTCACTACAATCGGACTTTGGGTCTTCAAGTAGAATGCTAGAAATGAATCGATGAAATACCAAGTCCATGATTATATATACCTCTAATATGCTAGCTCATTAATCTTTAAATAAGTTTAAATACAATTTAGACCAGGACATCCATCTTTCATCCCTCTTTCAGTCACCATTATGCCACGATATTTAAACTCACGGAGAATTTGCAATCAGCTCTTTTCAGGAATAATTTCAAAAACAAGTTATTTCATATGCCTCTATATAAGCATTAATTATAACTATTATTCATATGACATTTATAATACTAGCATATATATAATATAATTCAATAATGATTAGACAAAGAGATCACGTTAACAAATCAATATTTAATAAACAATAAAAAATATAATAGAATAGATAATAAAATATTAATAAATAAATACGGATGAATTTTATCATTTTAAAAGAATATTAATAAATGATATTTTTTTTATTTAATACCCTATGATAAAACTCAATACTATAATAAACTTTCAAAAATTAAAGAAAATAGCTTAAATTAACAGATATATAAAAACAATATCTGGGTTCAAAAATTAATAATTTATGTAACTTATTAATTTATTTACCGTTCTTATTTATATGCTTCACAATTACCCATATATAAGTATTATTTGCCATTGTATAACTTATATATTATATGTATTTTTAATAAATAAAAATACATTAAACGTTACAATATTACGTAGTAAACACAATACAATCCTGTTTAAGATATCTGTCAAATAATAACTATTTTTTATATCCCTCATCTAATTTAATGAATTATGTTAAGCTTTCAATTAATTATATTTAATAATAAATATAATTTTCCTTTTAAGATATATATGATGCGATGCCAAATTTGAAATAAAGATAATAATAATAATAATAAACATATTAAAATAATATAAGCATTATTATAATATATGTAAATAAATAATAAAGGAAACTTAGTTATAAGAGAGTTGAGAGTAGATATTGAAGTCTATAGTTCATCATCCCAATGAAGATCTCTTACGAAGCATATCACCAATCCATTTAGTACAATGATGATTCCATTTATCCTTAAACGATAAACTGTTAATAACATCCAATGACCAGATTAATGTGAAATAAAATAAATATTCTTCGAATGTAGATGTTCTTAATCTTCATTTCTCTATTATCACTAGACGTTCTATATATTCAATATTTCAAAATATTTTAAAATACACGACGCTCTTCCGATCTGAAACCTTTTACGATATAATGAGTGTACTACTCAGTGCACATTGTTTTTTCCTTAATATATATAATTATCTTAAATTTATATATATCCGAAGAATAATGGAAGAGTTAAAACAACGTAGTTTCAAAACTTAAACAGACGTTCTTTTCCTTTATATTGCTATTCCTTTAAGATTAAATAGAAAATTAAATATATTTTCCTTGCAGACTTTGAATCCACAAATTATTTTAATTTGAAAAAGTTAATATTTAAATTCCAATCGCTAAATAGTAGTATTGATAGAAGAAAAATGATATTTTTAAAGAGAAAAGATTTTCTTTTTCTTTCGTTTTTTTTTTTATTTTCCAGAGCACGAACGAATCTGCTCGTGTGTTATATAAGTTCATGTTTAATTCAACTATCAATTGTTCCACTGACATTAAGATTTAATAATAAAATAAAAAAATATATAAGTATTTATTCTTAACTTCAAATCTGGCATTTTACTCAAAAGCTTAAGGTATATATTATTTAAAACTTAAATGTATATATAAATAGTACATATATGTTACATAATAAAATAGTCAAATAAAAATTTATATTTATAAATAATTTCACAAGAGATAAAACACGCTAGACTAATAATAATAAGTTACTATTATATTTCCCCTTCCCTTAGGAAATTTAAAATTTTAATTTAAGTTAAAATTTTAAACACAACTATTTTAGTATATTCTTATAGTTTAATTGCATTTATAGTTGGATTTTATGAAGGGTTGCATTTTTTTTTAAACTGTTATAATATATATATATGTATATATATATATATATATATATATATATATATACACCAACATCTGATATTCCTAATCTTCCAAACCTTTTCTATTTATGTAACTAAGACTTCTCCAAATCGTTTTCAAATATTAATAGATTTTGAACATGTTTTTAGATCTGAAGAAAATCAATAAGGATATAACTAATAAAATATTATGAACTTCACTAGGATAGGTGATTCTATGAAAGGAAAAAATACTAATATTTTTTTACTAAAATAAGATAGTTTTTGAAGACAAGAAACATGAAAATATATAAAATTGTCCTCATAAGAAGAATGAAATATATAGAGTAAAAAGTTGCGTTGATAAAATATTTATTTTTATACTGCTGCAATATTTATTGTACTACAGTCCGAAGTAAATCAGTCTTCACAAATTGCCATATAAAAATAAATATTTATCGATTAATTTACATTCCAAATCATTATATGTTAATTGCAGGAGGTTAAAAATGAGAAAAAATTTCTCACGCGTACTATTGAATTATATTTGTACAATTTGAACATCGGTGAAAAGATCAAGTATACAATATACTCAGGCCGTGAATAATGCACGGTAAGCAAAGGGAGGCTTGTTTATATATAAGCTTGAAGATATGTAAATTCACTTGATCTTTGAAATCGTTGCTTACGGGATGAGAGGTGTGACTGCGTGTGAGTGCGATATCGTGACAATTATATTAAAATGGCGCATGAATGAAGATTAATTTATTTTCGAATATATTAGTTTAAAAAGTTGTAAAAAAGGTAATAACGATATAAGAATGAATAATTGTGAATAAATAAGAAGATATATATAAATTAAAATTAGAAATGTATTAAAAATCATCTAGAGCATGTGGAGAAATTTATTTCTATAATAAGAAGAATAGATTAAATTATTATATTAACAAAAAAAAAAAAAAGGTATGAAATCATGAAATCTGTGGAATACTTCTATAAAGAATTACGTAATAATTCTTGCCTCATTTATATGTATAATATGTCACTGATCTATGTAATAATTCATAACTATACATACATCTATGTATTAATGAAAGTAAACACTTGTAACTTCTGTAAAATCTGAATAAAGTTCCCTTTTGAAAAAAAAAAAACAATTATGTAATAACAGATAACAAAAATAAAATATATTTTACATTACAACATCCGGATTGCGGAGAATATTAATTGAAGAAGTCAAACATTCAATTAAATGTTTGAAAGAAGATGAGCTTTAAGAATGGATGAAATTATAATTGATATCTTAAAATAAAAAGAGGATGAAATAAAAAATATTGTCAAAGTTATATATCAAATACCTGAATGATAAAGACGTTCTTGATCTTTGGATGAATGCAGTAGTAATATTTATAGTTTGTAAACAATATATTAAAAACTAAAGACATATTAGTTTTTATCATTTCTATACAATTTTTTTTCAATATTATTAAAATTCTTAAGGAGCAAACATTGAATCATAATCAACCAAAAGAATTAAATGGATTTGAAAGAAGTCTTACCACAGCGGATTATCAAAATGACCTATGCATTTTACAGCTACATTATAAGAAAAGCAACCTATTTTGTAAGTATTTCTGCAATGTTTTAGAGCATTGTATTATCAATACACAAAAGCAGTGTTGTTTTATTATATAGAATATTTATCGAAATGAAGCAGCAATGATTAGATAATATGGACACGTCTGATCAAGTGATTCCACATCTTCAAAACTTAAAACATCAGTTTTCTAATAAATATTTTGTGGTTTAATATGGGAAGATGGTGTAGGTATTTTGGCAAATAATATTTCAGTGTTTTGGGAAATGCTGCAAGAGTTATCAATGAAAATATGAATATCTGACAAGAGATAAATGCTAAAAAGACTACTGTAATGTTTAATTACTTTTATGAGAAATTCATAAAAAATACTGTTTGCATTACTACTATTATTACCAACTTCTCTTACTAGTACTACCATTCTGCTATTAATATTATTCATATATATTATGTGGTTTATTACATATACTTTATAATTTGATTTAATCGTTTTATATTGAGACTAGTTCATTTAAATATATAGATATAATACATAACCATAACACCGGTATATATTTGCAAACTAAACGATTAGTAACTATTTTCCGCGAACCATTAATTTATAGTACTCATACACCTATAAATATTAATGAATGTTATATTTTATCTCTTTACTTTCCGATTTGTAATTCCACAATGAAAATATTATCATGAAATTATAAAACTGGTATTAAGATATAATAATTGGGATGCATATATATATATATATATATATATATATATATATATATATATATATATATATATATATATTGTAAGGTGATGTCCAATTCTTGTAAAAAAAAAAAATAATAATAAGTAACTAATATAACCATACATTCATGAAGGAATGAACACATTTTTTTTTTTTTAATGTAAAATAAAATATATACATATACACATATATATATATACATGAATGTAGATTTTAAATCATGATGTGACAAAATAAAAAAAAGAATATTTAACATTAAATATTCTAGTAACCACGTTTCTTTTGTTTAAAAGAGGAAAAAAAGAGTAAACCTTTGTTGATTTTGGGAACGTGAAAAAAATATCTAAGCAACAGATTTTTTTTATTTTTAGTTGTTGTTGGTTTTTCTTGTTCAACTGAAATGCATGAAAGTAAAGTTGTAAAGAATATTTTAATTAATATATTAGTTATTAGGATTTCCATTCTTTATTAATATTAAACTATTTAATATTTGGAATTTTATTATTGATAACTGTAAAATGTTTTAAAAAGAAAAAAAAAACATTATTTAATCGATGAACTTTCGTTCGTTCAAATAAATGCTAAGAGCATCATAGTTATTTAACATTGTTAAAAAATATAATTGCAATCAAATGTTTCTGGGATAAAATAAAATCAACTAATGATGAAATAGAACTTTATTAACATTACTTTAAAAGTAAAATCTTTATCATACATTTCATACATATATAAATAAAACTGCATAGAGATAGCGTTCGCCTTATAATATAACGTAAGCTTTAAAAAAAGGATTCATATTTAATAATTTATATTGTGTAAATAAAATCTAAAAATGCACTTTTGCTAATTGAGTGTCAGGGGATTTTTCTATCCTCTTGGTGTCGTTGACGTGTGATGGAGGATCGTATTTATTGGTATATATATATATATTGTTTAAATCAACGTGGAAAAATCTTGTTATGGAATGGAAATGCATGGCTTTAAAATCAAACGCCGAGGAATTCAATTTCGTCATGGGAATTGTAATGCTTAAAACGTCAACATGATTTAATATACATGAAGGAAAGAAAGACATTATCTGCTAAGAATCCCGAAGCTGCTCTTAAAAATTTAATGTGCTATTGTTTTAAGGAATTCCAAAATTTCATTATATTTTATGTTTCAAATATATATATATATTTTAATGTATACTGAGAGTTGGGTTGTGAATTTTTCTCACTCTTTTATTCCAGTGTAGCAAATCTTTTTTTTTAAAAAAAAAAAAGAACCCATTTGTTTAGATTTTTATAGGGTGAGAGAGGTGCACAACTCAAACTATACATCAATATATTATAAATATTTTGTAAATAAAATATTATCATAATGGAAGGTTTAAAACTGGACAATGACTGAAACAAAAAGATAAGATTTTAATATTTACATTTATTAAATAATTAATACGATAAAATCAAACTAATTAATAATTAAATATATATAATATTTTCTTAACTATACAAAACACAAATTAGCAATTCATGGACATAACCTTGAGGTATATTTAAAGGACGAAAACAGAATGATAATCATACATTAGTAATATAATTTTATATTCAAAATAATTAATACATTATTGTAAATTATGCACTAAATTTTATAATTCTTATTTCAACCCATATTTTAATATTTGAATTACAGCTAGTCATATTGTTGTAGGGATGAATTAATGTTTTATAATAATCATGTATATATTCTGTTGATTTATAAATATTATAACTATAAGCATGATCTGTTAATAAATATTTATTGTTTGAAGTTAAAACCTTTGTTTCTCTGGTCTCTAGATTGTCAAGCATCATTCATACTTCACTCACCAGTATAGCTATTATACATGCATACAGATTTCAATTTATTATTAGCAATAGCCATTAAGGATCTATATAGAGGTCACATTATTGCCATCCTATTTAATTCCATCCTTGAGCAGAGTTAAAGGCTAATGTCTACACTGAGTTAGAACTCCGAGTAGTAATAGGACCTATAAGTAGAGAAGGCTCTGGGTGTACTATCCTAAAAGGTTTTACAGTCTGTTACATATTTTGGCAACCCAAACATTTGGGGCATCAATTAATTAAATATCTTACCCTGAAGACGCCCAGTACATTTTACAGTCCGTTACAATATATATATATATATATATTGTAAATATCGATAAGTCGATATTATATTTTAAAAATTTGTTATTTGTTATTAAAAAAAAAAATCTCTTTGAGTTGATGTTTACATATGAAATATTTAAATTCATCTTTTATGTTTATTAAGTATAATTATTATTTGAAGTTATTATTTTATTTATATGTTGATAGTACATCGTTATAAATATTTAATTATTAAAATAAATAAGGACATATAAATTGTTAATTATAAAAAAATTATTTTATTTATAATGATTATTAAATGTAATAAATAATTATTTATGTATATTTTAAAAGATGTCAAATTTTCAATTTAATATTTTTTATATATATACTTGATATTTTATTTTTATTTTAATGTTAATTGTTTTAAAAGAGAACATATATAACATGAGTTTTAAAATAGCATCTGCTGGCGCATGGAACAATAGCAACAACAATAAAGGAAGCCATTATTATTATTATTATTATTGGAATAGATATAGAACAAACAACTGAAAAATAAAAATTTTGTTGTACTTTATTTTTTTTAAAATTTACCATTCTTCAAAATACTGAAATAACATATATATCTTATGGTAAATACATAAATTATGTCTGGGTAAGAAAAATATATTGCAGCTAGGAGCTGCATCATCGCTTTCATTTATTCCAAAGCAATTTTCGATGGAACAACTAAGAAAATTTCAATATATAAATTTCGTCGCGTCTGGAGCTAAAATGTGATATAGCTATCTTAAATGTATAATCGTCAATTTAGTCATAATCTGGAAGTAATTAGAATTGATATGCTGGATTTAATATTTTAATTTGTTTATTTAATTTTTAAAAAGATAAAATATGCATATATCTAAGAATTAACAATTTTCCTTAATGTAATAATTTCTTCGCCTTTCGAAAGAATGCATTCTAATAATAAAAGCAAACGGATAAAGAAAGAACTCCTGGAATAAATTAACTTTTGAAAGGAAGATTATTTAAATGAACTTTAAAAGGTATTTAATAATTTTATATATATATAAATGATATATGAATATATTTTTGAGATTGATATATTTTTTTTTTATTTACTTTTATTTTTCATTATAAAATATAACGCTTTATAAATAGTCAATTTAAGCATCTTGTTTTATAATAGTATTAGACGTATAACAGATGTTAAGATAAATATTTAAATAATTTAAAATTTTATAATGTAATTTATAGGTTGAGGTTGTATATAAATTATTTTATTTATATTATAATTGTTAGGCAAAAATATGTCTTTATATATTTAATCTATATATACTTATTACAAGTATATACATATATTTATTCTTTGTATTTATATTTAAAACATCAATATTATTTAAAGTTAAACTATAACATAAAATAAAGGATGTACTATTTGTTTTTATAAATAATGCCTTTGTAATTATTTAAAAGAACGATAATATATTTTTTTTATTTTTTTTTAATGCTAAAGTTATTATAAACTAATTGAATTTACAATTTAATAAAAGATAATTTCATATTTCATTTATTATTTGGTTTGTAGGTCACTTATACATATTATTATTTATTCACATATTTAAAGGTACATAAATTTACATAATTAAATGTGTATATTTGGATTTAGTAAAGGTCCCTTTTGTTTATGATATATATATTTGATAGTTAGTCACATCAACCTTAAAAATAAGATACAATGATATATTTCATTGCTCCGTATGATTTTAAATTTGTTTCATGTATAGCTAGTCGGAATGGCATTTAAACAATTTATTTAAATATAATTGGAATAATTTTGTTTTCTTCATTCTTTAATTTAAATGGAATACTTCATATACGTTCCATTACATTTGGCTTGCACAATCGTGGGCTACCTTCTAGTTTCCATTACAATATATATATATATATTAAATAGGTAAATAGCTAGATGGATAGATAAGTAAATGAATGGATGGATAGATAGACAGGAGGACAGACAGATAGATAAATACATAGATAGATAGATGGATGGATAGATAGACAGATAGATAGATAGATAGATAGATAGATAAATAAATAGATAGATAGATAGACAGACAGACAGACAGACAGATAGATAGATAGATAGATAGATAGATAGATAGATAGATAGATAGATAGATAGATAGATAGATAGATAGATAGATAGATAGATAGATAGATAGATAGATAGATAGATAGATAGATACATACATACATAGATAGATAGATAAATAGATACATGACGAATGCTAAATGTTTTAATGGCTCGCTCGGAAATTAGGCATTTATGTTTGATTTATTTATAGCAAAAGGATTTACATTTAAAAGATGAAATAGGCTTTGAAAACTTTTGTAAAGCAAAGACTCTAGGAATCCTTGCGCTATAACAATTAAAAAAATGCATTCTTATTTTGAAAAATTGATTAGATTATATCAAAGCATCCATGAAAACTGATTTTGTATGTATAAATGAAAATATGAGGATGATTTTTTCTTTAACGTTCTAATAAAATAGCCAATCCCCCCCCCCCAAAAAAAAAAAACCTGGTTTTTATTTTATGCATATATTTACTATAATTTTTTCTATCAAATTTGCAAAGTCTCTCTTCATGTATATCAAAATGTAAACTAGTCAATAAAAGTAATTAAATTACATTAAATTCTGAATTAGAAATCTGGTCAAAATTTTGAAAAAAATCACAACCAATTGGTGTTACTACCAAGACAAACATCTAAAGCACAAAGAAACACAATACATAAAACAAACGTATAAAAAATATTTTTTTCCATAATTTTCCATGGCATCTCAATCACATTTATTGTAAAAAATACAGCAATATTTAAATAAGATAATAGCTCACTATAATAATTTTTTAATAATAAATATTTTTTATCCTTCCTTTAATTTATATTTTTCAAAGAAAAAAAATATTTACCTGCTCAAACATAATTTTAAAACTTGATATTTTTTTCATGGATTTATAATGAAAAATAAGATATTTATTAACTACCTTTCTCATTTGCGCTATGCTATAATAGTAAACAGTCATGTTAACTGCAAGAATACTCTTGCCCAGCCGCAAGATAAAGTTTTTGAGAAAATAAGAACTACTACCTTACAACCAAGCTCAAATGCACTTATATGAGTGAATCTTAAGTGTCTACAATAAGAGGGTCATTTGTAATTTCTCTAAGACTTTATCTTGTGGTTGTGTTGAGAATATCCTTGAGGTTAACATCACAGTTTAATATTATAGCATGGTGCTAGTGAAGAGAAGTTATTATCTTCTATATAATTACAATATAACACTGCACTTGTAAAATTTATTGATTATTAGACCATATTTTTTGTTATTCTTCTTTTATTAACTTGTTTTTTTATTTATGTTCTTGTTAATTTGAACTATATATAATTTTTTACAATAATATGTACTAATGCAAACTATTTCAGGACTGTTGCTAATTGCTCAACAATCTTTGTGATAAATGCTTAGCAAGAGAAAGCATTTAACATATCTCTATCAGAAACCACACCCAGACCAATGGTTTTGTACTTTGGCACTCCTCAGTGAGATGCTAGAATAGTTTCAGACACTATATCTAAAAATACTAACCCAAAGCCAACATTTTTCTAAGAGATAACCATTAAGTAAAAAATCTGAAATTTTCAGACACTTAAATGTCTTCAAACCCAGATATCTACCTCAAATAGCTATATGTGGCTGAGAAATCTTCAGCCAAACCATACATTAGTAGTCTTAGAAATATAACATCTCTTAAGATTTAAAGAAAAGACTGTAAATAGTCAATAAAAAATAAAAAGAGTCATATATTACATGACCCCACTTTTTTAAGCTTATAGAATATAACAAATATCTTTGCTAAATGCTCAACAAGCTTAGGGCTAAGTGCTTAGCAAAAGAAATCGTTTATAATATCTCTATCAGAAACAACACCCAAATCCCAGACCAATGGTTTCATGCTTTGGTACACCTCAGTGAAGTGCTAGGGTAATTTCAGACACTAGATCTAAAAAATACCAACCCAAAGTAAGCATTTATCTAAGAGTTAGCCATTGAGTAGAAAATCAAAATTTTATATTCTACAAGCTTAAAAAAGAAGTGGGGTCATGTAATATGTAATTCTATTTTTTATTTTTATTGACTATTTATAGTCTTTTTTTAAGTCTTAAGTGATGTTATATTGCTAATACTACTAAAATATTGTTTGGCTGAAGGTCTCACAGCCCCATATAGCTATTTCAGTTATATAGCTGGGTTTGAAGACATTTAAATGACTGAAAAATTCACATTTTCTACTCAATGGTTAACTTTTAGAAAAATGCTGGCTTTGAGTTAGTATTTTTAGATATAGTGTCTGAAATTACCATAGCACCTCATTGAGGAAATCATTGGTCTGGGGTTTGGGTGTGGTTTCTGATAGAGATATATTAAATGCTTTCTCTTCCTAAGCTTTAACATAAAGCTTGCTGAGCAATTAGCAAAGCTCTTTGTTTATATTCTACATAATTAAAGAAAGAAGTGGAGTCATGTGATATCTGACTATTTTTTATTTTTTGTTGAGTATTTATAGTATTTCAGGAATACTCTTATCAAGTGACTCATTTGCATTATTCAATAAATTACTTAAAGTAACATCCATATTACAATATATTTTCTTATTCTCAAACAAATTATAAGTCTTTTTTTTTAATTTTGTAATAATACAATTAACCTTTGTGTTGTAAAAAAATCTGTTTGACTGAGTGAGATAAAACTTTTGATTGGTCAATTACAGAATCAACAGTAATAGTATGTTCATCTTTTAATATTATATTCATTTTATTTTCATTTGTAAAAAGTATATTAATAATTTGTCAGATTATGAAAGTGAATGAAAGTTTTTCAAAAATAATTTTCTATTTATAATTATAAAAATATTCCATCATGGAGAACCTAAAAAGATCATTCTTAACCTATTACAAAGTGGTGTGGATGTAATTGATTTCTTTCTCAATTTTACATTGTGTAAAAGTAGATAATTTTTACTAAAATCTCAACTATTTTTTCAAAAATAATTTTATTTTCAGCATATTTTATTTAAATAATTTATAATATTTCAAAAAATAATTTAAAATGCTTTAAAACTTTCATTTTCAAACCTGAAACAAAAAAGTTTGAGTGATGAAAATTATTGACAAGCAGTCTCTTTTGACCACTATGAGCAACAACCAATCAAAGCCTACAAAAGACCATGTTCTTCCATTGTTAAAACTAAAATTTGAATATTATTGATTTTTTACTTGTAAAATAATTTGAGAGAAAGCAGCATGTTACGGTACTTTTTTTAAGCTCTAAAATGACTGTAAATTCACTATAGCAATGTCAATACTGGCAGTTTTCAACCTACTGGAAGCTGTGTACATCTATGACTGGCTACTTGTATATAAGGATTAGTTTTAAATAAGAATTATAATATATTTGGTTATAAAGAAATAGTATGGAGGAAGGATGTTACTTTCAATATTTTATTGAATAATAAAAAAGAGACATTTGATAAGAGAATCATTCTAGAATCATTTATATTATTCTTTGTAAGAAATTGTATATAGATTAAAATAATATGAGCTTAAATGAAAGATTGAAAGTTCATAAAAATAAGTACTTTAGTTATTTCATTACAAAACTGTGAAAGGAATATAGGCTATAATAATATGTATGAAAATATTAAGATTATCTTCTTTAAAATGTATGAAATAAAGCAAAGATTAAATTACTGTTTATTATCAAAAATTTATTATATTTAAATATTAACATATTTAAGAGGTTTTTTGATATTTAATGTAATTGGAATGTAATTAAAAATTATGGAAGATTTATATATATATATATGCAAATATATAAATAAATATTTTAAAATACAGTTTTAAAAGCTTATAAAAATATATGTATAACCGTCACTTAGGAGTGCTTACAACCAACTTGTGGCTTTGTCAACTATCTGTTTAAAATGTCAGCTTTCTCATAATTCTATGATGTCAACTTTCCCATAATTCTGTGATCTTAATGTTTGCTGCTTGCCTATTAACCAAATGTTGCTTGTATTTACATATCAACATCGCCTCTTTAATTTTCCTTTTATTATTATTTCTTTCAATTTCCAATATTTTTACGTTGTTATAATTAAAATCGAAACCATATATACATGATTTATTATGGTCATAAAAGACAGAAGCTGATAAATTATCATTATTTTTAAAATTTTGTTTTGTATTTTGAACCCTTTTAAATAACAATAAGTTTTCCTTTGTTCTTTTTTCCAACGTGCACCTCTATTCACCTATATATCCGTGGCCACACCCATATGTCCATTGTCCATTTGTAAATGATACAATTTTTATTTGTAAATAAAGTTTTATCCTTTGAATTGTTTATTAATGTATTTAATGTAGGTGGTGCACAAAATGCAATATCACATATTCCTTTATAAATTTTCTTAATGAAACTTGCCTGTTGATTTGAAATATATGGTATTGATATCCATAATTTTTTATCAGAAGAATTAACACTTTTATTATTTTTATATTTATAAGTAAAATTTTTAATAGTACAATAAACAGAATCATAATTGTATTCAACTTTTAACAATTCATTATAATAAGTTTCAATATTTTTAGTTTTATCTGATGCATATTTAGTTTTATCTGATGCATATATATATATATATATATATATATATATATATATATATTCTAACCTGCCATCATTTGTATATTCCCTTCCAGGCAATATATAATATTAAGTAAAAATGGGTTAGCTCAGTTACAGATTATGTTTGTTATAATGCAAATAATTAATGAATAAAATATTCTGCATTAATATTAAATGTTCCACTAGCTCAAATTTAAAAATAAGAATAAAGTTCAGTTTATAAAATAAATCAAAAAATATTTATTATTTCATGAGACTTGGAAGTGAAAATACAGATGACAAGATAAATTACATTGAGCCAATATCCCACAGGATACTACCTGAATGGTATAAGAACACTATCCCCTATTACTATCTCAAATAAATAAATTTATAGTATTCTTACAACTTTAATAACTCCTACTCATTAAGATTAAACTAATAATTAAATCTTAATCTCTATTTATTATAATTTAGCTCAATAAAATCTCAGGTTCATAAAATTATTCTAAGATAATCAAATCACTGTAGTAAAGCATGATAAGAGATTTTTTATGCCATACTCTACTACACTTAAACTAATAATAACAAATAATAATAATAATAATTTTCTTCATTATATGTACTAGTTCTGTATATCTTTACTCTTCACTATAATTTTATTACTATAGTAAAATACTATAATATAATATTTGATCTTCATATAAGAACGTAATAAATATGTGATAGTATTAGATAATCTGAAAATTCAATGTGTGGCAACTAATAGCATATAATTCAATGTATTATTATGATAATTCATTTATGACCATAAGATAATGTAAAATGAGATTACTTAAATAAATAAATACCAAGAAAATATTCGAATTCTTAAAATAATTCTTTATTTACTTCTGTGCAAAAATATTATGTTTAATTCAATGACTCTAGATGTATCAGGCATTTTAATTTGAAAAAGAAATAATCAAAACACACAAATTTTTTAAAAACAAATTTTAATAAATTTTATTATAACACTAAATACAATAATTTATTTATAATATTTACACTGGAGGTCCTAAATTTGCACCATTATACAATTTTTTATTTGAACCTAGTTAAATCTTTATTATGACTTAAAGTAATAATAATAAAACAATACAATTTTATTTATCTCTTTGAGATCAATCTTATGATAAAATTATATTTATTTAATACTTATTTAAAATATATTATATCTTTAACTATTATTTAACTACGCTTATTTTTTATTAAAACATCTATTGAAACATAGTACGGAAGACATAAAAAATAATAATAATCGAGAGTATGGATCTTTTCTAAAATAAACAATTTTCATTTTGCAATGTTGAAAAAATATTATATAAAATATCTACTAAAATTTATTACTAGATTGTGTGGATATCTTTGTTCACTACACGATATTTATTAAATATAATATATCCCATTTAATATTACTCTAATACAATATAGTTGTAATCATTGATAAATTCTTTATTATTCAATAAATATAAAATTGTACCTATGCTAATTATTGATATCGTTTTACTTTATAACATCATATCTTAAAAATATGCAATACTCATTTTAAACAAAATAAAGCATTTGAAAGTTATTTAATATTTTAAAGAATAACTTTGCTTTATATACTTTATTCCTGAAACTTTATTTTACTTCCAAAATAAAATCTAAAACATATTTTATGATTATTTTCCCTTTTATGATCCATTGGATTTTCAATTGCAATTTATACAAATTCTACTTCTTCTTACAAGTAAATGAACTTATCTCATTCAAATGATAGCATATCTTAAACTCTAAATTATCTATTATTTCTTTTGAAATATACCATTCTGTACGATGTAGTTACTTTGGAAATCTAGATAGCGAATAGATGTGTAGGCGTTAGGGAAGAAAAAAATAGAGTATAACTCATAGCCCATATCAGAGGAAAATACCATGGCACAGTGTATCTATAAGAAATAGCGGCATGACCTATTCTGTCTAATGTTCTCCAACTATCAATGATGTTAAAGCTATTCCTTCAGCTTTATTAAAACATTAATACTTAAAAAATAGACACTGTCCACAAATAAATATACAATTACAAGGCTTTGTTAACTGTTGCATATCCACTAAGATTATAAAATACTATTCATATTCCCTAATTACATCCTACCTTAATATGATCTCCTGGGTTCATGTTCCTAATACTACAAGTCACTATCTTATCATTATTTCCTAAAAGATTTATCAAATCTTACATCGACAAATAACTAACTTGCATATTCAAATAATAAACAAAATTCATTTATAATTAGAGCGATCTCACTAATCCACAAGAAAAGTTTGCATTACTTTCTTATTTTATATTCTAAACACATACAAACTAGTCATATAAATACTGTGAACATCCAATAATATGAAAGTTTTAAAAGAACCACATAAATACTCATCATCATATTGTGTTATATTACTAATATAAAATTAAAGTATGCACATTCCCAAAATAAATGCTAATCTCATAATTTAAATGTGTTTTACAAATGTGTTTGCATATAATTTAACATTTAAACTTCCATACATTATAATTCATAGGAAATCTGCAAAAAAAAAAAAAGAAAAAATATATACATCGTAAAATATATCAATATTCATTAACTATTACCTAGTGATATTGACTTATCATCACTTTTGCACTCTTCAATTTGCTATCAATTAGATACAACATTGCATACATGAAAAACACATCCATACTTTTATGTAAATGTTCTTATTTAAATTATTAAATTATTCTACTATAAGATTATAATATTATCAATAAATTAATATTCATGTTGCTATTCTTATAAACCAAAATAATTACATTTTAAAAAATAAATGAGTCAAAACTATATTTACTTATTCTTCAGCTGAGACAAAAAAATTTTTATAGAGTTCTAAATGTTTTTTTATTTTCTCGAGAGTTTTTTTTTTTAATGTTTTCTTCAAGAGTAATTCTACAACTCCCCCATTGCTACAATGGCAAACAAGACAGAGTATTTTCTGTGGTGGGCATTGTACTCTTTTCAGTATAAAAATCTCAGATTTCAAAAAATGAATAATGAAAAAAATAATACATAGCCTGGAAAATCTTGGAAAATTAAATAAAACAATCATTGCTCTGTCCTGGAACAGTTATAGAATAATAGTTTATGACTTCTATAGTCCAGAACGATGATTATTAAAATCATAACAAAATCATAACTTTTAAAATAATTTTGTGAAGCTTCTATACTATAGTAATCTGTATGGTGTATTGATGCATCATATCTCTTTAGCTTTGCTTGAATTATCCGGATAAACTATTTGCACAATATAAAATATTTTCATAAATCCATATTTTTATTTACTCATGTATTCTTTTCCTTTTTAGATTTCTTCTTTTAGTAAAATTTATTACTATTTATTATCTACTTTCAGCGGTTTCCTTATTATCTTAAAATTATTCGTTTTTAAATATTTTAGCAAAAATGTGTATAATTCTCTATCATTCAGGTTTTATACATACGCTTTTCTAAATATTTCCTCAGTCTTTATTTAAAATAACTTCTGGTAAATATTGTAAATGTTTCCTTCAAAAAGAATATATCATTTATTTCTCTAACATTATTTCCATAAAATTATATAATACACTTGTCATATCACTTATTAATCTTGGACAAGCCTATCTTACTGTTATATAAAATAATGCGTACTTTAGTTTTAGTCGGAAAATAGCTTTTTTATTAAGCTTCTTGTACAATGTCCATAAAAATAATTTATTCACTGAAATAGTCCTCTGCGTTAATATTATCAATATTATTTTCACAATTATCATATTTCTCATCAAAATTTCCATTACATACACTTTAATTATCGGCATTTTCATATTTTTTATTGCGAAGTAGATTAAGTTTCCGATGAATACTCCTGATAAAAAGACTTTAAAATTAGCATGCATAGTAAATGAAGTCATTAAACTATTTTTATTTTACACTCTCTTTGCAAATACTATAAATAAATATCCTATTAGCTTTGCAAGTAAATTATATGAGAGTACTATAAATTGGCATAAATAATAAAATTTAAAATTACTATCTTCTCGATAGCTAATGATATGATCTCTGATACATTTGGTCACCTTTAATACATTTTTAATCACCACTGACACCCCCCATGCAATTGGTATTTATATCTTAGAAAATATGTCATTCTATTGGTTGATTCTTACTTTTCATTTGATACCAAGTTTGCATAAAGTTACAATCATACACTATTAAATTTCAAAATAAAAAATATGACATATTATAACTTTAAAATATTATTTAAAATATTACTTTTAAATCAATTATTACTTTACTAAATTAATTAAATATTTAAAATGATTTTGTTTAAAACAATATTTAATAAATTTATCCCACTCTTAATATTTAATTTATCTATTTTATTTTAAAACAAAATATTTAACTTTTTTATTATTTCATCTTATAATCCTATTTAAAACATTTTATACAATAGTTAACTTAATATTTGATATTTGCATTTATGATAGGTAATAAATATATCCAATTTTATAATGCAATTTTAAAATATTTTGAACTTTACTAATCTAAATACTAGCAAGCATGTGTGTATAACCATATATTATACGAATCACATGATTAATAGCCAAGACAGACTGTCCGATTTTCTGTCTGGGAATAATAAAATGCAACACTTGTAGTATTAAATAAAATAATACAGTAATACAAAATTTGGAAGAATAATTTGGAAAATATAGAATTAAATACAACTTTCATGACCATAAAGCTCACGTTTAAAATATATGATATTAATTATAATTATTAAATATAATTTATAAAAATAAATATAACTTTTATTTAACTATAAGTTTAAGACTATTAAAATTGAAGTTTTTAAATATACATTTAAATATTTATAGCTGCATTATTTATTATGGCCAGCTTTTGCAACCATATGTAATTAATATTTTTAGCTTTACTTAACTATTTTAAGTGATTTATCATAATTTCATGCTATACATAATTTCATTTAGCTTCAAATTGTATCTTTAAGATATTATTAATACAATATAATTAACACATAAAGAGAACATATTCTAAAATTAAAATTTTTTAATAATTTTCTGCGATGAGCTGATTCTGACCTATAGAAAAGGGCACAATATATATATATATATATATATATATATATATATATATATATATATATATATATATATATATATATATCACCTGAAATGTTTGACTTGACAGTGAAACTAATTGCTAGTAAAATTTTAGTTTTTAAAATTTTGGTTAGATTTTCAATTCTGAATTTGTGATATCATTAAAAGTCAATCAACACTTAGGTAATATTATTATCATTAAAAGTCAATAATTTCAAACTGTTGTCAAGGCATCCTTCTTTATATAATTAGAGGAGATTTGAACCCAAGCTATCAAACTCCCTGTAGTCATCAACTACATATAACAACACATAACCACATACATGCAAAAAAGATAAATAATCTCCTGTACATGTATTTCATGCTCAATAGCACTCACCAGTGGATCCAGATCATCATCTTACACACACATATATAACCAGTGCTCATTTTATATTAAGATAGTAAATCTTCGAAATTTAATTGACAAGCTTTAATTTTCTCCACTCTTCAACTCTTCAGCCATCCATGTCATTGAAAATCTGATGATGGCATGTTCAAAGCATGAAATATTTATAATGGAGATTTATCTTTGTCACATGTATACGGTCATGAGTGGCAATTGTATATAATGGAGTGGATGATGAAAGAGAGCTTGAAAGTCTGGGTTCAAATCCTCTCTAATTACTCCAATATAAAAGTATATGTAATATATATATATATATATATATGTGTGTGTGTGTGTGTGTATGTGTTTAATATTATGAAAGTAAATTATTCTTAACACATGCTAGAAAATTGGCACATATTCTTCTGTCAATAAATATTTTAAAATTATATATTTGATGGAAGAGTACTTGATAATTTTTTAGCATATGTATGAGAGTAGTTTCTTTGGAGAATATTACTAATATATATATATATATATATATATATACCGGTACAATATATATATATATATATATATATATATATATATAACAGAGCTTGGTTGAAAGATAATATGCATCCTAAAGTTTTATTATTATCTAAAAGATTGCAAGAAATAACTGGCTTAAACATTCTAAAAGGATCTGAACAACTTCAGGTAACTATATTTATAAAATATTCTAATTTTGTAATCAAGCATGCAAATAATTAAAAACTAGAATGGAAAACTGAGCACATTTCATCCAGCCACAGTATAATTTTGTCTGATCTTTTATAAAGTAAAAACATATTCACTTTACTTTCTTTCTTCATTTTAAAATAAGGGATGTGTATCAAACCTCAATATTATATATAAAAAAATTGAAGTATTACAACTTTTAACACTTTTTCACAAGTACCCTATTATCTTATATATATATATATATATATATATATATATATATATATATATATATATATATATATATATATATATATATATCAAAATACAGTAAAATTTCAAAAAATATAAATTCTGATGTTATAAATTTTATTATAAAAGTATTGCAGTTTATTGATAAAAATATTTATGTTAATATTAATAATGAATATTATAAAATGAATTAAGGATGGCCAATGGGTCTTCCTGCTGTTGCTCAAAATTGTAATTTTGTTATATCAGCTTATGAAAGTAAAATTTTAAAGCAATTGAAATATCAAGAAATTAAAGTATATCATAGATATGTGGATGATGTTTTAATTTGTGGAAAACAGGATTTAATAATCAATTTATTTAATGAATTAAATCAGATTAAGGATATAAAATGGATTATAACTGAAGAGAAATACAATTCCATAAAATTATTGGATATTCAAGTTACACATAATGATTACAGTTTGGATTATCTTATGTTAATTAAACCAATTGAAACTAGAGGTTTTATTCTATATGAATCACATGTACCTATGTATCATAAGCTGTCTGGATTGAAATCATTCTTATTTCGAAATGAAAAATTGTGCAAATATCCTAGTGATAAAATAAAAAAATGTACATTTGTTTTTAATGACTTGTTAAAAATTGGTTATTATAAAAATGCTATTACTAATATTATTAAAAAATTTAAAAGGAATCAACAATATAATAAAATTAAAAATAAAAATAATATCAAAATGAAATGGATTTCAATGCCATTAAGAATTTATAATGGTTTGTGTCATATTGCTTTTTTCACAACAAATAATATAAATAAATTACTTAATAACTCTAAAATTCAAAATTCAAAGTTTAATCAAAATTTTATTATATATAAATTGATATGTGGATGTGGCTTACAATATATCAATGAATCTAAATGTACATTTGAGAAGAGAATAAAAGAGCATATGCTTTTATATAATAGAATTCAATAAGAGAAACAATCTGGAATAGATGTAAATAAACATTCATCATCTATTATATTTGATCATAATAAATCTTGTCAATATGGATTTAAATTTGATTATGAAAATATGAAAATTATTCAAATTGAACGTTGTCATAATAAACATAAAATAAAAGGGCTATGTTGATTTCAAGAAATCGTTAAATGCTAATCAATCACCAGTCATCAAATATTAAGATAACAGAATTGTGGGAAATCTGAATTGAACTATGGGTATTGTTAAACGTTGTCTTGTATGGATTATTCAGTGTTATATGTGTGGTAAATACTGCAAAATGTATAGCCAAAAGTACTTCTAAAATAATACAATTTATGTAAATTTTACTATATTTTGATATATATATATATCTTGATTTCTGTATTACATATATTGTGGGACGAATACAGATATCAAACTTAATTTATTATATATATATATATGCGACTTTTTTCACATAAGTTAGTGAAACTATAATTATACTATACTGTGTAATATGTCTGCTTAGCGCTTTCGAGATTTAATGTTCAAATCTCATACTCATAGCTTTACAAATGAGGACTGTTGTGATTTATTGTACACATATGCAAATAAGTTTGAATTTTTAATTAGTTAGTCCATTGTTTGGAGAGAGCAAAGCATGCTTCTCTTCTATTAATGGCACTGAGATAATTTGCTATGTAAAAAAGGTTCTTTGATATTTCTTTTAGCATCACTCTTCTCTGTGCAAATTATTTGGGCAAAACTGGGTTCGAATACATGGCCCATAGCTACTTGTTGGTCCCAGAAGACTGATGTTCCCTCATTTTTATTTTTAACTCAGTTGTATGCATATCTATGTTGGTAAGTTCTTGTATTCAGAAAAAAAGTTCTGAAGAAGATTGTAGGGGCAATCAAAACTTTTGAGGTGAAGCATGTTATGTAGGCATTTTACAATATATATATATATATATATATATATATATATATATATAACGAATTAATTAATGGTGTTAAATAATTAGAATTTAGGACAATGTAGGCAAACAAGTGCGTATGTAAATTGGTCAAAATATTAACAAATTATAAACAAATAGCTAACCATTTTATAATTACAAAGAAAGATCTAATAAGATTAATTTTTAAATATTAAAGCTATCCTAAACAAACTACATAAAAATTGTATATTCCCACTAATGCATATAGTTTTTAGCTGCCCTATTTTAATATATTTTTTTCAATGTTAGAAAGATATTTTTCAAACTCTGTCTCCCTTTTTCTATCTGTCTACCTATTTATTTATTCATCGATCCATGTATCGATTTATCTATATATTTATCTTTCTATTTCTCTATCTATCTATAATTAAGGCATTCCTATATGTATGATGATCAGTTTTATAATTTCATTATAGCACTTTTATTGTGAAATTATAAATCGAAACTATACAAATAAAATATTACCTCTATTAGTAATTACTATATAATTCTAAACTGTAATAACTAAAAAATAATTATATATATATATATTCTAACCTATTAAAAGATGGACGGAACTATGTTCCTATCCCCTATATGGAACGTACGGGCTATTTCTACTTCGCCCGGCAAAATTAATGAGAACGGCTTCTATTAAAGTAAATCCGGCGGGTAGCCAACCCTCTTTTATTTAATCTCAGATAATATTTATCCATATCATATTTTACAGCTCTTCGTTAGGTTAGTTATATAATTCGGCTACAGAGATATGCAGCTCAGACAGAGATAGAATAAAAAATATAATTATCATTAATCAAATAAATTTAATAAAACAATTTAGAATAAAATAACATTCTCTCTCTCTATCTAAAATACATTCTCTGAGCTATAAGTACTTGCACTGTTCGACAATGATGATGATGATTTTATTTCATTGTTAATATTACTGACTAAATTAAAACATTCAGTAATTAGCCCATATGCTCTCAATATTTTATTATTATACAATTAAAATTTCCATCTCTTTATCCATGCCACACTTGTAATATTAATCATACTGAATTAATTCGTTCTTTAAGAGCACTTATATAACTAATCTCAGGGTTCTCTGTTATATTTACTAGAATTGCTCGGCAGTATTGTGTTGTCCACTAGAACTGATACTCTGGTTGGCTATTGAAAACATTTAACTTATTTAAATTCCAGGTGTCTTCATCCACATCTGAACTATTATAATATTAACGAGATGATGACCTTATTCAATGACAACGCATAATTTTGAATAATACTGCCAATTTATAATGCAGAATCTCGGTGGGAATGATGAAAAGACAAGGGTGCTTTTGTGTCCTTCCATCACCCATGACAACACAATAATTAACTAAGATTTAATACTTATACACTTCACTTAAATGGGTATCGGACAATATGCAATCAAATATATTAGTTTGGGAATAAAGTAATTTTACACACACATAAATAAAATGTTTTGGTCTGAAGTATCAATTCCATAAATAATTCTTATTAAATTAAAAATATAATGAAATATTCTGATCTGCAATATAATTGTCTATCTAGTGTATTGAATTTGAGATTTCATAAATAACTTTGGACTCAAGAAAGTATTGCAAGTATTATGCAGATACATTTTTATTAAGCACCCAAGAAAAATGACTCAAACAGCTTTTAATAAGACTATATTTATTATTAAATTTCAACAATATTCCAATTTATTCTTACAATTTAACAAAAACAATCCGTTATGATTAACATAATAAACAAAATTCACACTTTAGTTGATCCCATATGGATAAAACAAAATAATAACTAATAATAATTAGTCTATGCTTTTAGACTTAGATTCGAACTACTTCTTCATCTTTGTTATACATTGACTCAGATTAATTATAACAATTTAAATATTATGGTCGATACACTAACTTCTCAGATTAATGTATCGTATAAGAACGGCTGATTAACTTTATTAACTACAATTTGTTTTAAAATAAAAATAATTGGATTTTAGGCAATGCGTACAAATGATTATTATAATTATATCGTTAACTAAATGATAGTTTTTCATTTAGATAACTCATTATAAATTATGGGTTATTTATCAGAAATTACACTTATTATTTTTAATGTTTACCTGAATAACAACGACAGTTGTTATACACTCTGTTCTTCTCCATATAAGTTATATTGTGAGTGCAACTTAACAATTAACTTGAATTAAACCTAATATTTGAACCCTCCTTTGGCAAATAAAATTTTATAAATCACATTAAACTTATTCTCTCCATTGACTTATGTGTGGATTACCTGCGCTATTCCGACGCACAATACAGACATTGATCATATATACTAGCACTCTATTTTTACTAAATGGATCAGAAGGAATTTACCTCCAGTATACCCGTTATCTTGCCATAACTTTTTAAATAAAACACAATATTCTACACCTTCCGTGGTGGAATTATCTCTATTTTCTCATGAGGAAAAGGGAGTAATACCGTAGATACAAAGAGTTAACGACTATTAAAATAGTTTGGTGGGTCCTGGCCTCTTTCTTGGGCATATTAGGAACACACACCAATATAATCCTCTCATGGGATACTAACGAACGAAATATACAACATACGGTATAAATGGCTGATCGTCCTGGCTCTGGGAAGCGATCGCTTGGGTTATAACCATACCCGAATGCTAGATTTATTTATTCCCCTCATGAAAAATAAAGCTTTTGGGGAGATTATTTTCCATCCCACAAAATAAATACACACAATTATTACTAATGTGAATATTAATCATATACTGATGCTATTCAGGGCAAGACAAGTAAATACACTAATTACACAAAATTGATATTCCGGGGTATACTTAAATCAACGTCTGTAATCAATGGATAATACAAAATAAACATAATAATTTTCACTTTTACCAAAGAAACATTGAACAAGCAATTGGTTATATAGTATTTTGTACTAAACTAAGTGAATGCGTTCATACAATATAATTGGGACTAATTCCGCAATTAACCTAGTATAAATTTGTTTAAACTTTAAATAAATAAGATTCTGTATAGCACTTCTTTTTAATTACTTCTGATAATTTTAACTATATATTTTATCTATTAAATAACTAAACATTTCCACTTTTACGCATTTAATATATAAATTTATACCCCTAATTGCCTATAATAAGTAAACACATTTTATAAAAAATATTTTCCATGTCAAATATAAATTGAACTTAATATAATTAAAAGAAAACATACCTTTATGATTACAAGGTCATTTAAATACTACGTGAATATACATCTTTTAACCTGTTGATAAAAAAAATATACATAATTTTTCAAATAAAAAATATTACTTAACAAGTGTTTATTATCTTTCTAGAAAAATGTTTTTCCGTTGGGCACTTTATTTAGATGAAGAATTTGATCCTTTCGTAGTTCACGAAGCAAAAATTTAAAACAAGAAACACATTTTATTATATCATTTCTATGAAAGTTGCATCCATTATAGTGCATTTAATAATTCAAGCAAAGAAATCAGATCAGCGTTGGGTATTAATTCTTCTTCGAATTAACTTATATAATTTTGGGATCCAAGAAAGATAACACATAACTTAACATGACGAATATTTTGACGCTTGACGATCACATATATATACAATTCTTTTCCTTTTAAATATTGGCGATACGTACCATTTTATTTAGCTAGCTGGTTTAAGAATAAACTAATGCGCGACTTTTATGAAATATTATTATTATAAGGCTGCAGTTGACTTAGATAGAATTTTACGGACTCTAGTTGAGAAATAATACAACATATTATTTTAAAGTTATAATTAAGTCACTTATTGGTAATTTTTATTCCTACTTTATGAATAATAAGTCTTCTTTAATAATGAATTTCCGTAATATGCACGCATATAAAATTTTCAATACTTGCCTTGAGAAAATTTATATTTTCCTTTTAAAAATCATGCAGGTGCATACGTAAATATCCTTTATCATTCATATTATTTCCATATAATTTTCATTGAATAAATTATATTTTAATGTGGGAAGCTTTCCTTATTTTTAAATGCAGACAATGTCTATTTAAAAGAGCTTAACTTTACTTGGCTTTTATAATAGGTCTTTTAAATTATAATTTTTTTTTTTTTATACCACGAGAAAATTATCACATAAGGTAAAGTTAATAAATAATTGTTTATTTGCTGGAAATTATTTATATTATTAATTTTCAACATAATGATATTTTCCGTGATTGCTGTAGTAAAACCGATCATTTTGAACTCTAGCACACGATAGTATAATTTATAGTATAAAAGCTTTATAATGGGTCGATGGACATAGAAAAGCAGAACATCCTATCAATTAAAATTAGCCAAACATGATCTTATCAAACATTTATTGGACTGCTGTTTATTTCTGCAATAAAAAAAAATATAAAATTTGTTACCGAATTCCAGTACTGATGTCTTCTTGGACTAAAAGCAGACTAACTTTTTTTCTCCAGTTTTTGGCGGTCTTGTTTTTATTTTTAGCGACCTCTTACAGAAAATCATTTAATTATGCATAACAAAAGAAAGGAAACAAAAATAACTTATTATTACAGCTATTTGTCTCTGTATAATTTAAATGGATTACAGAGTAATTTAACAAATAATGAAAAATAATAAATACACTTAATTAACACTATTTATTTGTGGTGTATATTTCTGTATACATTATTGTCTACATAATTTAAAAATAAAATTACCAGAAGCTATTGTATTATGATAAGATACTCATCTATTCCCCCCCCCCCCCTTGTCCATCTAAATCAATTACTGTTTATAATTTGTGCTTTATACTAGATTTAATTGCTCTTATAGTTAATATTTTTACTTAAATTATTTTTGCTCTTTTTCAAAATGACATTAATTATTAAATTTATTAGTTATTGGCTTAAAATACGTTAAAGTGAGTAATAGCCTATTTTATTAATCACTTAATATTATTACTATTTTAATTTTTTATTTTCCAGAAAAAGATAGCATTGTTTTTCTGTGGAAACGATGCTAAATAGACCAAGTGTCTATTAACACTAGGTTACAATATATATATATAGTGTTTTATATGACTATGTCATCGCGAGTTGGTACTGCAAATAACTAATAATTATCATTGCCAATTAGATGATAAACAGTCTAGTGATCGCATCTTGATTGTAATCTTAATATTTGAATTAGTTTTCATACTCTTTCTATATTTTTCTGTTATAGTATAAATTATATATATATATATATATTGTACTGGTCGGTTTTGTCTGTTCATATAACAGGCAAAAGTACTTCAAGTCCAATCATGCGCAAGATACATAAGTCAAGAACACTCATGAACTCTGCTCTATTTGCCTATTTTCCAGATCTACCAACTTATGAGCAACAATCTCAATGATACTATTCTCATTTATCTCTCTCTGCCGGCATTGCAAAGCTGAGACACAAAAAGACTCTAATTTGAAATTATATACAGCATATTTTAGTATAAAATAGAAGTTTGACTTATCTAAAGGTCATGACCTTTCACATCAATTATTTATAAAGAGGATTAGTGGGAGATCATCTAGTCAGAGTGAACATACTTTAATAAGTAAGTTATTAATATTTAAGTAAAAGAAAACAATGATTCTGCAAGTTTATGATATATATATAAGATTTATTAATTTAAAGAAATATGAATAAATACTTGTTTTATTATTTTATTAATCATTGACCTCTTGACATATATATAATTTGATTGCTATTTATATAGTAACGGGTAAATCACATGACATTTGTTGATAACTTAGAAAATGACAGATTTCATTGATTACTTTATTTGATTTATTATTGAGGCTAGCTCATATGCCAATAATGAATAACTATATCGATGAACAGTTGATTTAGCACTATGAGGAAATATATTTGAGAGATACCAATCCACCCCCAGAAATAACAAATTATAGCAGTTAACCGTTTAGCTTACAAAGATTATTTTATGATTGAAATATTAACTTTATTACAAAAATGCATTTTATTAATAGGTGAAAGGATCTCATTTTTACTAAGTGAGAAACGTGTGTGGGATAGCTCGATAACATATATATATATAATGGTGTTTTAAAAAAAGATGCGCATACGAAATTATTAATAAATATAATAAAGATGTGTTTAGTACAATCATAATATTATGGTTTATGGACATTCATAGGTTTCAGTTATGGTGAAAACTTGAAGAGAGAGCGGTGTATGCATGGTGGCAGAATTAGATTATCCAATCTTGGATTTGAAAAATGTGCTTCCAAATCTGAGGACGAAGAATGGTGACTGAATTCCTCCACTACTTTGGCAGGTTTGGTTCACAGAATGAAGGTGTCAGCTATTAATAACAATAGGCCAAAGTATTTCCCAGAGTTACCCTATGTCAATAGCTCACATGACAAAATAAGTCCCATGGGGGGGGGGGGGTTGCCAGCCATGTTCTTGGACTTGAAATGAATATATGGGATCTGGATTACTGAAAATCCTGGGGAACAAAGCATGAAGACACACATAGATGTATTTGAACATAGAAGCCTATTTGCATACAATGTTAGGAATGAGAAACATATATTTTAACACTAAGGATGAATGAATTATAACCTATATATATATATATTGGGAATGTCCAACATAATAGTATGACTTAAATACTTAACAGAAATGGATTATTTAAACTTACTACTAAAGTACATAATCATTAGAATAGACTCCCCTTTCCCCTTACTTTAATTTATCTATAAACTTCCCACAACATTAAATAAATATGAGAATTTGTTTAATAAGTGCTTTATATTATAATAAACCTAATGAAATACATATACAAATGGGGTGGTGGTTATTAATTTCAAAATAACAGACTTAATTTCATACAACAAAATCCAATTTAAGATTAGTGCTTATTATTAATAAAAAAAAATAAACTTTTATTAGAAAAAACAGATTTTTACACTGTTTTTCTACAATGACTTTAGATAATTAATTTGTTTTTCCCCAAATTCACAAGCGTTTGCTAAGATAAAAATGAGACTTTTTTTATTTACACTTGGTCTAGTCACACCATAAAGTAGAGAAGGGGAAAATAAAGATAAAAAGGACTAACTGGCGAATTTGAGGACATATTGGCATATTCAAATATATAAATGAAACACATTAATGAAATTTAAAAATATTATTGCTGCATAAAGGTGAAAGAAAAATATTACAGTTATTTAATAGAGGCTCAATGATAATAGAAATTAAAGAAAGTTATATAGAGTTATATACAAACTAGTGGTAAGTAAATTATAAATCATTTTAACACAATATTAACTATCTAATAGAACGACATCTTAAATTATAGACAGGGTGATTAAAAATAATTACGGAAGGCTGAATTTAGAAGTTTAGTTATTAGGCAGCAGCTAGAGTTCTTTTACCTTTATAAAATTAGTAGCGATTCTTGATGATTCATTGTCCATTGGAAATGGTGAACTAGTTCTAGGTTTGGTCAGTCATGCAGGTAGCATTTAATTATTCAGTCTTTAAGCATATTAAAATTCATGGGTAATGGGATCCTGAGTGATGATTGTGGGAAAGAACATGTTTGAATGGAGAGAAAGGTGAAATTTCCATTGCTGTTTAAATATTATGTGTCTCCTCCTGGATTCAAATCTAGCAGTATTTATACTATTTTTCCGTTGATATTGGAATGCACTTAGCTGCTAGATCTGAGGCACTTTATCGCCTTAGCAGATCTGGAATTTTCAGACCGGATGCATCTTTTGTTTAAGTAAGTTTTGAAGACAATGCAATCCTGTTAAGCTTTCTTGAATTGATTGTTTTAAAATATGATCTATCATTTACATTTGAAATGAATACAATTCCCATTAATGAATTTTTACATTATTCTATAAAATTATCATATATTTTAGATTGACTAATTGGGTTTCTGGTAAATTGTCTAATTACATTCGAGAATATTCTTACAAGGATTGCATCATTATTGACCACCATGATTAAAATAAATAAATTAAATATAATTTTAAAAATATACATTAATATAATACAATTTTCATTTATATAGATTTTAAAATTAATCTTCCCTCACCTATAATATGTACACATCCATTACACATGCATATGAGTTAAAATCAAATCAAATATTTATTTATTAAAATGAGTTACATTAAGATATCTATCTATCTATCTATCTATCTATCTATCTATCTATCTATCTATCTATCTATCTATCTATCTATCTATCTATCTATCTATCTATCTATCTATCTATCTATATATATATATATAAGTTATCATTTTATTAGTTAAGCTACAAAATATATGTATTAATAAATATGTATACATGTGTAAGGATAGAGTTTGAATATGGTTTGGTGGTGGGATATTCTGAGTGGGCTGTGAAGATCAATCTGAGTATCAGGTCGACTGCTTCATTTTTATGACTTATAAGGAACAAACAAAAAAACACGTTTTTCAAAAAAATCTTTTTACTTGATGCTTTGGTGATAAAAGAACAACCAGGTTTAAACTGATGACATGTATCTTAATTTTTTTTTTATCTTATCTTACTAGCATTGACTTGTTTATTGATTTACTCCTTTTATTTTTCCTAGCTGCTGACATTTTATATGTTGGTAATATATATATATATATATATATATATATATATATATATATATGATTGTTATGAAAAAAAAATCCATTATCTTTATATATTTAATGGTCCATCATTTTATTTACTTATTTTTGTTCCCATAACCCAATCTATCCTTATCCATTTTATTTATTTTACTACACTAAATATAACCGAAATAGAAATTTAAAACTACATTACAATTTCTTTTTTCTTCTATACTATTGTGATCCAAATTCTTTAGTCGATTTCTATCCATTTATTTGTTTTTATATGTACTGTCCCTCTTACTTGTCCAGCTTTATTTTTAGTCTTTTCCTCAACCTGGAGGTACATCACGTCTCATTGCCTTTTCGACTGGCTCCGGATCAGAACTTCGATAGTCTATTGATGTAAGAAAACTCATCATGTCTACTTCATCAGTAATTCGATTCCCTTAATAGCAAAAAATAAAATTATAAAAAATTACTGAGGACATCAGTAGCAGAAAACAGTCTGGGGTTGAGGATATTCTGCAAAGCTTGCTAAGAGCTTATGTCTGAGTTCTCTCTCTCTCTCTCTATCTATCTCTCTTTCTATCTATCTATCTATCTATCTATCTATCTATCTATCTATCTATCTATCTATCTATCTATCTATCTATCTATCTATCTATCTATCTATCTATCTATCTATCTATCTATCTATCTATCTATCTATCTATCTATCTATCTATCTATCTATCTATCTATCTATCTATCTATCTATCTATCTATCTATCTATCTATCTATCTATCTATCTATCTATCTATCTATCTATCTATCTATCTATCTATCTATCTATCTATCTATCTATCTATCTATCTATCTATCTATCTATCTATCTATCTATCTATTGAAAATGTTTAGGGCTATATCAAAAGCTTTTGAGTGCTAAATTGGCCCCAGGATCAAAGGTTCCCCATCGTTGTTTTAAATAAATAAAATATATTGTTTATATGATGCTTGAATTACCAGTGCAAATAAATCACATGAAATCCATTTTTAACATTTATTTAATATTAAATTAAAGTAACGCCAGTTTAGATTGAAGCATCTGAATTAAATGGATAACAAAATGCAAATATCCAACCTAATTATTTGGAAGAAAACGAAAACAAAATATGAATTGTTAATATAAAATAATAATATAATGAAAACATGAGAATTTCAGATTTTTATGTAATATTTGTTTATGACTGCAAGTTATCAATATGATAATGTCACTGTTTATAAAAAGATAAATCTTTCGGTTATAAAATACCTACTGAGTCAGTTCCAAATAATCTCTTATTAAATTATTAATTTTATGATGATATGTTTATTATCAAAACATGCTTACAAAATATAAAAAATATTTTGATTTTTGTCTTAGGTAAATAAAAAAAAATTTTTAAATGAATCTTTATAAATGTAAAAATTTAATAATGGAAAAATAAGAACATCATGCAGTAATAAAGGAAAATATTTTTAAAAATAAATTTAAAAGCAAAATAAATAAATGAGCAAATTTATTATAATTTTTCTTATATTAAATTAAAGTAATAATTATATTAGAGTACTCATTTTACAATTATAATATATTTTCCTCATTCATTAGAATGACGATAATAATCATATACTTTTAGATGAATAATTTAATGCTTCATTTCTCAACTACAGCTTTATTTTTGTTTTGCTAAAATTAATGTTATAAATCTATTTAAAAATTATATTATTTCCAGAATAAAAATTAAGTTTACACAGAGATTAAAGAATATGTTTAGAGATTTGTGTATAGTTTAGTAATTTGCCTCAAGCCAAAATATAGAAATTAAAATAACTACTTCCAGAGGTGTTATATTATATCAAGATTTATGTAGCTCAAAAAAGAATAAAAAGATAGAACGATGGAGACTATCTTTAGAGGTATGATTCTATCTTTTCATTTGTTTTTGATACTACATAAATCTTGATGTTACATAACCACGGGAGATACTTTCTTCCACTTTGAAATTACAGATATTTAGAAATTATGATTATTTATTTATTAAAATAATATTTAAAAAGTTAAAATAATATTTCCAATTCCTACCAAAATTTTAAATTTACTTATCCTAAACTAATTTTAAAAGATATTTTTGATATGAAAACTAAGTGTCAAAATAATTATATGAAAGAGTCATCAATTGCCTAGTAAATTGTGAGATAGAGATAGCAATGTTTGGATTTACAAATTATTTAAAATTTGACATTCACCAAGATCGTTATTAGTAATTTATTTTATGGAATATATGTTTTTTTCTGTATTCAATAGGTCATTGTCTTACCACTTATTCGATTAATAAGCAGTATTAGCATAACATTATAAAAATATATTAATAAAATGATTATTTATTATAAAGCTACCACCAGGAATGTAATTATGTTCATAATTTTGAAAAAAAAAATACAACAATAAACACTTCTGTGAACATATTAATAAAATTCAATAAACATATTAAAAATAAACACAAATAACTTTTTTTTATATGTCAAAGTGTCAGCCAGGAAGCGAACCCCAGGACAACTGCTTGTAAGGCAGATGTGCTAACCACTCGGCCACCAACGCTTGACAACACAAATGATTTTTTATGGGAATTAAAAGATAGCATCAAAATAGTATAACTTAAAAAGGTTATTGTTGATATGTTAAATCATTGGTTTAAATTAATTTTGTTATTAATAAAGTACTTTAAATAATAGTTAATCTTTGCAATATTCAAAACTAGTTTTTTTTTTTTATATAAAAAATATTAATAGTATACTGTTGTTGAATTTTTTTTTCTAAAGATGAACAATTATGGTATTGGAGGTCATTATGAACCCCATTGCGATTTTTCAGTAAGTATAATTTGCATTTCACTGATATTCTGATTACACTATTAGTAAATAGAAATGAACTTATGATTTAATATAAATTACTAAATTTTATTGCATTTATTGTATCATAACCATTAAAAGCATATATATATATATATATATATATATATATAACTGATAAATGCCAGCCCCCGATTTTCTCGGATACTGTAAGTTGCACGTATTAGCTCTAGAATTACCACAGTTATCCAACTACGCCCTGACACAGCAGAACACGGATGGGCAAGTGAACTGTAACCGATTTAATTGTATTCATTCATTCATTTATTTAACAATTTAAATACAAGTCAAAATATATTTACACAAATGCAAATGCCATTTTTATTTTATTATGACCTATTTGGCTTTTGCGTAGAAAAAAAAAACTTTCATAACTGTTTATATGTTTGCATTTTCTCCAGTTTTTAACCATAATATAAGATATGATAATGATAATAACATGTAAAAAATATTAATTATATTAATCTCATATATACTTTGCTATATGTTTTTCCTCTTTTTTTGTCTTCATTAATTTTTTAATTTGATTTTTTATTTCTATATAATGTTGCAAGCGTTTTAATTCAATAAGTAAATTATTGAATAATTTAGAAACGAGGTGATGATTTTTTTAATAGTTCCATACAAAGTATGAATATGTACGTTATTCTTAGAAACATTTTAAGCTGTCTTATATATGATTTTTAAAAAAAATATTTACTTTTTTTTTCTCTGTAATTCATGAAATTGATTGAATAATAAAATGTTATTTATGTATCGATTTTTTTTTTTTTGTATAGTTTTCACCTATTAAATCAATTATTCTTTTCTGCATAATGTTAATATATTAATATTAGAAAAGCTTGCAAAACCATGAAGTTTTATTGCATTTTGATAAAGATTTTCTTAAAAATTTATGTGCAATAATACGAATATTTAAACGAAAAATATATTTGATTTTGTAGAACATTATTTTAAAATATTTAAATTTATTAATTAGTATAATAATACGATATCACAAATATATTCTGTCACGTGTCATCATTCCAAGATATTTAATATATTTGACCGGTTCTACTTTTATTCATATATTATCATTACATGTTGCACTATTATCATATATATACATTGTAGGGTATTGAGTTCAAACCATACATCATCAACCATAAGAGCTCCAGAAAAAGGATAGATTTTTTTCTCCTCAATTGATAGTTAATAAATTAGGTATCTATAGAGGAATTAAGATTGTAAAAGGAAGAAGATAAATGAATTAAAAGAGAGATATGGTTGTAAAAATATTAAGCATGGAATAAGAAATGGAAAAGATTTCTGAAACTTTAACTAGTTAAGATAACAATGTATATATTTTGAATATTTTAATAGTCTAGTGAAAAATAATTTTTTTATAGGGATATAGGAAATTATTGTCTTAATTTTAAATTTCTCATATATCAATAATTATAAGTTAGCTCAGTGGTTTATGCATCTGAACATATTTCTATCTAAGAGTTGAAGGTTTTAAACATATAAACAGTTGTTTGTAATTGTAGATTTTGTATATCATTTTTCTAAGCCTATTTAGTATTTTTTCTATTTCATTTATGTCTAATAAATTATAATTTTGTTCTTTCATTATTAGTAGTATTTTTTAATACTTTTCATTACTAACTTAGTATATGACTTTTATTCCTAATAGAACTCATATTTTTTAACTTTTCATATCATTTAATTTGCATTCACCGATCATCTATTAATTCAATATATATATATATATTCTATCTTTGCTTTGGCTAATTAAGCAAGTTTTATCTATGTGAATATATGTGTATATGCATGCATGTATATATGTGAACGCAAATTTAAACACTGAAATATATATAAAAATTCTTTTTTATATATAAAATTATATTTTTTTGTAATAGGGCTTTTTTTATATATTATTTATTATTTAGATCCAATTTTTTTAAAAGTATTGAAAAAGAAAGAGATAAGGTTCAGTCTTAAAAGATCTAAGTCTGATGTTAAAAAAAAGAGAGAGAGATATATATAAAGTTCAATTCTAATGATCTAAATCTAGTGTTAAAATTGAGAGAGAACGATAGAGTTCAATTTCAAGATAACTTCAGTGGTAAAAAAGAGGGAGAGTGGCAAAAAGAAACCCATTATTAAGCAATTTAATGTTTAAAAAAATGCTAATCATGTTAGACCACTCAAAAAATGATTTAAAAAAAAAACAAAACAGAAAAAGTCAAAAAGATCAGATAGTTATATCGCAGATGTACACCTAAAACATTCCAATAGATTCCAATAGATTCATGTGCTGTGATGTCATTAAAAAGCCAGAACATATATAGTCAGAGAAAAAAAATTTAGTAGATTGTTAAGTCTTACTGCTTATTGAAACCAACACATTGTTATTTTGTATAGATTTCGAGGAGATTGTACAGCAAAATTCAGGGCTAAAATTGCTATTTTGTTGGAGGGTGCCTTTGGCTCTCCAGGAACTCTAGTACATCTGAAAATTGAAATAAAAAATTAAGCTAAGAAACATCTTATGGCTGATCTCCAAGGTCCAAAGAAGCCTTCATTCTTAGTATTGTCTCATATCTCCTGTTGGTGGATCAAATAAAACACAGAGGGAAATGTCAGAAGTATATGAAGAGAATAAAAATATCCATTTTTTCTACTATTATGCCTAAAACAGAGCAGAAGATAAAGTAGAAAGGAAGAACCCATCGCAATACTAGAGCAAAGAGTGCCTAAAGAAATGCATACTGTGCAACAACGTTATCATCATCGCAGTAAAATAAAAAGAATTACAAGCCTGAACTTAAAAGGAACTTTTCCAGCTAAACTACTAAAATATATCTACGTGTGTCAGGCATTGTGTATGGCTGAATTCAAATTTCTAATCTTGATCAAATGTTTGCATTGACTAAAATTTATTAAAATAATTGAAATAGTTTCTACATTGGAAATAGAAGTACCTGATAATATCAACATTTTTTTTTATTTTCTGAGTAACTCATCAATTTTCTTTAAATGCATTTTTTCTCTCTCTCCCCCTCTCTCTAAAACATTAAAATAATCATTAATTATTAAGAAAGAGAGTTTTCAATAATAGTGAATAATGACGATATCAAGATTATATTATGCGTTGTTTGATTGTCATTATATGTACCCATATATATATATATCATTTTCTTTTTGTTTATTAATTTTGGTATCATGAGAAAAAAGGAAAAGTTTATATATGTATATTATAATTATTATATTTAAAGATCGAATACAAAACTTATTAATAGTGAAAATTAACACACACATCGTGATGTATATGTCTGCATGAATATGTGTTGGGTATGAATGTACAAATCCCAAGAGAAGATGAGGGTAAAAATTTAATATAGGGAGAAATAGATTTAAAGTAATTAGTAATATAGCTTAATGGAAATTGGGATGAATGAGGATTATAATTGGTAACAGATTTCTTCTTAAATATTCCTATCTTTATAATTTAAGTAAATTTTCTCTACCTATTTCTCGATTATTCTTTTTAAGATTCAAGGCATAAATATGCAAATATATGCGTGCTTCGGGTGTTTATTTATGAAATCTAAGTTTTTCATGATCTGTGATATCTTTACACCTATTAAATACATTAACATTCTTATATCATATTATATGTTATTAACGATTAAATTTAAATTTATTTGTGGAGGGGGGAGTTGAGAAAAATTATAGTTGTTATTAATAACACTCTGATGCGTTGCGGTGAAACTTTTCTATATAATAATTTCTGTAAGCTTTCTATATCATGCAGAAATTATGATATAGAAAGCCTACAGAAATTATTATTATATAGAAAAATTTCACCTCAACGCATCAGCCTGTTATTAAGTACAAAATAAAAGTGAAATAAAATAGTTATTATAGTTGTTATTGTTACTGATAATTAGTAATTAAATAATCTTTGGCCAATATGTAAATTTTTCTATGTATATTGACAAATAACCAATAATAAAATTTAGTTTTCTGATTAAAGAAGTGTATATGTTTCTTAAGAATGATTATTTTTCTTGTAAAAAAAATAGCTTAATCATCATTATCACTCCTGGATTTCAATCATAAACATAGTTTTAAAATGAGGTAGTATAATAAATAACTAAAAGTAGGAAGCCACATATTAGGGAGGCCATGCATATTGGTTTATTGTCATTAAAGTATTAAATAAATTATTGAAGATTCTTATAATATATTGCTCCATACAATAGCATCGTATATCAGTTCGAAATTAATTACAGACGTGATTTATGTTATTTGTGATGTTTGTTATAAAACTGTGGATGGAAGTATTATCACCATAATCATCATCATCATTTCACCATAATCATCATCATTATATTAATTAATAATCTAAGGATAAATATGCTAAATGGCTATACAAATGATGGTTTTCCTTTTATTTGCTTGTTGTTTGTAAGCTGGCTTAAGGGATATGACTATCATTGATAACCTATAAAGATTTAATGAATTATAAAGACTTATTATAGTGAGTGATTAAATATTTTCTATAAAGAATTATGGCATTGAATGATTAAATATGATTATAAAGACTAGTATAAGAAGTTGGCTGCTCAATTGTGGACTGATGACAATCATGTACTAGTGACCATTACTACAAAATTGCCACTCAACTTGATGTCAACTATAGCTAAGAAAATTAAAAGAACAAATTGTGTGTAACATTAATTTTAAACTATTCCAGTATGAATTTGTCATAGAGTTTGTGAACAATTTGTCTGCACATTTGTGGTCTGATGAAGATGATTTACCCTCAACACAGGAACAAACTGTATACTGTTATAAATGTTAAAACTGCATACTAGTATAAATGGTGTGCCAACTAGGGCTAAATAATTACTGTTATAAATGGCATACCAACTCAGGTTCAAACTACTTACCTTTAGAAATGGCTAACCAGCATGATTTTTTCTAAGTTTAAATAGCCTAGTGGCACCTTAGGAAAACATTTAGAGATGAAGTGGGAAAATTTAATGTCACCATTGGTGTGCTCAACTGAGGGCTTGATGGACATTATTTATTGTTTGCCAAATAACTTGATAATAACTTATAATCAGTTACAAGTAAAATGAGCATAAAATACCTACCATCACAGATGGTGACCAATTTAACTGGATAGAGATCCAAACTATCTATCTACTATTACAAAATAAGTTGCCCAACTGGAGTGTAAATGAAGTACATAGTTATAAACCAAAAAAGTGAACAATATAATGTTAGGATATGCATACATATAATTGTGGATGTATATCATTATTTTTATATTTCATGTAAAAAGAGCATATTAACATATTTTTGTTTCTTCTCCCTTCATATAAATTCCTCTCTCCCAGCTCTTAAGGATAATTTTATTAAGACTTTCTTGATATTCCTTAACTGTAATATCAATATTGTTATTTAAACTCATAATAAAATTATCATTTGTGTATTCATATACTAATCCTTCAATATTAATTTTGCTAGATGACTTATGAAACTAAATATTGAACTTTGAAAAACTCCATATAAGATTTATGCTTATTACTCAATATTTGATGTTTTTGATACAAAATATCTATAATTTAAGTAATTTTTGGAAAAAACGTAGCAATTGTAATTTCGCAATTTTCTACACTGTTGTCTATTCTCAGTAGTATCAAAATCTGTATGAAAAGTTATTTTTAATGCACTGTTAATTTTATGTGAAAAATTCTCCAATAACATAATTTTGTTTATTACTTTTACGAATCCATATTGAATTTTACTAAAAAAGTAATATTTCTATTTAAAAAAATTTAATTTTTTTAGTAATATAATTTTTTATTATTTTAATTATAAATTTATTTAAACGCACATTGATTACTAAGCAATATTTACTAACACTGTAAACCTCAAGAATATGCGCATGAAAATGCGAAGGTAGGGACCTCTACAGGTCTTAACCACAAGATTGTGGTTAACCTGTAGAGGTCCCTACCATCGCATTTTCATGCGCATATTCTTGAGGTTTACAGCCTTAGTAAATATTATTTTAACAATTAAAGAAAGCATAGATGTAGCTCTATAATAATCAAAGTTATTTTTAATATCAGATTTATAAACTGGTCTTACTATTTATGCTCTGTAATACTGTCAGAAATCCAATACTTTCCATTATTTTTTTATGTTTGCATTCTGATTTTATCTGTATTTGACTAATATTAACTCTATGTTCTTTTATTATTTCATATAAATCTTTTTCATTTAAATTTAATATAAAAATTGAATGAAGTTGGCTATTTTATTTTTTAGAATTGCATTAAAATTCTTTGCTAAAGAATGCTATAATTGATATTAAATCTTCATTGTTAATAGAACTTGATTTCCTTAGTATTATTTTATTTATTTTTCTCAGGTTTTTTTTTTTTTGTCATTTTTACTTTCATTAAAATATTATAAACGATAGTATCTCTGGTCTTATCATAGAATTAACTTTATTTAAGAAATACATCATGATTTTTTTTAATTTTTTAGATTTCTTCCATATTTTTTGTAATAATTTTGATATCTTTTTATTTACTCAATATCATCATCATCAACCATTATCAATCCACTGCAGGATGAAGGTCTCTCCAAGTTCAATCCATCTTTTCCTATCTTTAGCTTCTCTTCTCCACATCACCCTGCACACTTTCTTATCTTATCCATCCATCTCACATGTGGTCTCTTTATGGGTCTTTTACAATCTCTTGGAATCCAGTTTGAAAATTTAATTGTTCATCTATTATCATCTCTTCTAGCAATATGTCCAGCCCAACTCCACTTCAGTCTTTTAATTTTTTCAATGAGGTCAGTAACAACTGTTCAATATATATTCCACTTTCTATTATTTTCTTAGCTTTTTGTATATCTCTTTGAATATTTCTATAAACCTCTCATACATAGTATTAATTGCATTAGTTTTTTTTTAACTTCATTCGAGATATATATGTAAAACATTAGTCAGAAATTAGTAAAAATATTATTTTTCTTTAGGCTTGTATTATCAACACATGAAGAAACTACATTATTCCTTATAATTTCCTCTCTTGTAAATGTATTAGAAGGACACAGTACCACATAAAAGCTAATGTATTTATAAATCTTTAACAGTTTCAGAATTTTTACATAAATCAATATTCGTATTATATTATTTCATTGTTAGTTTATTTAAAACATTGTAATCATGATTTTAATCCATCTATAAACATTATCTGGTCATCTGGATGATGCTGGTAACATACTATTTTTGTTATTTAATTCAAAAATTGTATAAATTGAATCAAACATATTAAAATTGACTTATAGTTTTTCAATAAAAATATTTTCTCTAGTATACATCAATATACATCTACGTTTTGCATGATTTCTATCAACGCAATATTTCCATATGTCATAGCATCGGCCGGGGGGTGAACCCACAACCGTCTGCAATCAACTACTTGCTTGCAAAAGGCTACGATGATCTCTCGGCTAACAACGCTTGACATCAACGCAATATTTTTATTATAAAGATGAAATTTTTTATACATATTTCACATAATATTAGATAACCAGTTAGAATATCGTAATAGTATATTGTTACAATAATTCATCTAAATTTGCAATTAATGTTAACTAATATAACTTTTTAGCATGTATAATAAAACCACTTAAATGCATTTATTATCATATTTCCTCGGGCATATACGTCTATTTTTTAACATTATACACATAGTTCCATTTTTTAAAAAAAATCGTTTTCATGCATATCAAAATATTTTGTATGAACAGAATATGAATATTTATATTAAATATATTAAAAATTTACTAAGACTGCTTTCTTTAAATACGAATACACAAACTGCTTCTTAACCGATTTGAAATTAATAAACAAAAAACAATGTGAATTCTTGTTGTTTTTCTGAAGGTTTGTGATGGTAGTATTTTAGTTGTATTTATATGATAGACTATTTCCATTATCTAATATTAAAGATTGAATGTCTTTTAAAAACTAACATTACTTAAATTTTCCAATTACACTTCACTGTAAGTGATAGCACACAGATTAATATATACACACGTTACGAGTTGTATTATTATTCCATTTTCTTTAGGTGTTGCTGGGTTGACCAGTGACAATACTGGTATGGGAAGTTTAAATTTTAAGGACACATTCTAACTAATTGAGTCATCCTGCTATAGACAACAGTCAGTGGAAATTTCATTTATTTACCCATAAAGTTCCTCTTGACTTCATGGTATCTTAAAAGCAAAGTTGAATAGTGGTTTCTAATCATTATGTATAGACATAGTAAGTTGACTTATGATATTATTTGCCATTATTTTGTGAGTAGCTTCTTTGAATTTTCTTCTTTCACTTTATTCAATATTATTGTATTTTATCAAATGAAGATACATTATTTGGTACATACATGGTCTGCTACCTTAGACACATGTTTTCTCTTTTTTTGCAATTGCTTTTCAATGTTACAAATGTTGACACCATTATGCATCTAATTTAATATGGTATTTCAGAGATGCAGTTTTTTCTCTTCAGCATTTCACATTTCGGCTTTGTAGATGTTAGAATTCCTGATAGAGAGTATGAATCTTGGAAGCTGTTCTAATATTATACTAATTTGAGATTTTCCTTAATTTGTGTGCTCCTATTGATATGTGAGGATCCACTACACCACCAAAATTATTTTTACCATTTCTGGTTCGTTTTGTTGTACAGTTGAAGGTTTTCTTAATATCAGCTGATGAGGAACTTTTTATTAAAGGTTGTTCCACATAGACCTTTCCTTTTTCCAAATCACTGGTTTCTGAACAAACTCCCTTTGCTCTATTCCATAGTTATAGTATAACTTTATGTTTCTGCTGTGAGTGAATGTATATGTTAAGTATTCCCCTATATATGTGGGTTTTGTATAAATTGTAGTGCTGATTTTGCTATGAGGGAATCTTGTCACAAAAACATCTAAGAATGTCAATTTCCGTTCTTGTTTTGACTTTAATATCAGGTTAACTGAAAGGGATATGTTAAATGGATATGAAGTAGTCTTTATGGTTATGGCTTCAACTTCCAAATAAATATTGCTAATCAGGGGTGACAATGGTGAGCACCATATACCCCATTTTTGGAAGAATTCTGTCATGCATTGAAAGTATGTTGTTAATATACAAAATGTCAATTGTTTTATTACACTCTCTATAGAAAGAATTGTTCTGATTTGTAAATTAGTATCACCATTTAGTCTTTTCCTTAAAATAGACAATGTTTTATCATATAGTGCATAAACTTTATACACCAAAGTTCATTACTGTGTTAGTTAATTCAATTTTCATATTTTTTTATAAAGTGTCTTAAATCTCTGACAATGGACTGGGTCTTATATACCAAAGGACAAAGAACTTTGAAATTTTGCCAAGTTTTGGGTAGATAAATTTCTAGAACTAACAATAGGTCTTAATAGAACATGTACCTTATGGATTTTAGGTAAAGCATAAAGTTGAGAAATTTTGCTGAAATTTAATATTTTTTTTTTTTGAATCACTGAAATACCAGTGATGCTTTCTATGTAATGCTTGTAACTTTGTTTCTATACTCAGTAATTCATTTGTCTACATGCTTCAGTTAATATTAGATAATCAGTTAGAATAATTCATCTCAATTTGCAATTAATCTTAACTAATATAATTATAGATTTATTTACTTTGAGAGATTTAATGGCTTTCCTCTCAACATAGCTTCAATTTTTGTTGCATCTTAATAATAGTTTTTATTCTCTAGCATAATTCTTCTCCTTTTTCTAAAGGCAAATTTTGAATGACTTCTTCAGTGACACCCATTATATCTAATTAAGGATTATTATGTAATATGATGGCAAAGTTTAATCTTTTTTTATCAACAAAATTTTTACCATCTGTTAGATGTTTATAAGTAATATATTTAACAGATGAAGTTGCTACACTGCTTGGTACATTATGACATTTAATATGCCAATGTAGGCTTGCAAATTTTTCTTTAGGTATTATTTTATTTTTTATGCAAGGTAGAATATGATTTTCTTTATTGCTTGAAAAACACTTATGAAGTCTTTATCACGAACCTTCAAATATTGATGCAATGTAAAGTTTTATACTTAAAAAACCTTTGAATATTTATGTTTGCCTTAACAGAGAGTCATTTGCTCTTAGAGTAAATTTGTCAGCTCTCTGGAAGTTTTAGTTGCAGCCCTTTACATTTTCTTAAGAAAGTTGCATATTTTTTTCTACTTTGGCCAATTTTAAATATCAATTTTCATAATGTCTAAAGTTTGATATAGTATCAAGCCCATATTAAATACTTCATATTTTCTTAGAGATTGTATTAATGGTATTTTAACTGTGTTTATATGTTGGACTATTTGAATAATCTAATATTAAATACTGAATGTCTTTGAAAAAATAATTTAAAATTTTCAATTATCTTCAACTGTTAGTAATAGTACCTAGATTAGTATATACACAATGTTTAGCATGGTTTTACTCTCCTTCCCTCTTTTTATGTTTTGGAATTGACCAGTGACAGTACTAACATTGGAATCGATGTTGAAATTTTAGATTCTTGAACATTGGATTGTAAAATAACACTCTAATTATATGAACCATCCTGCTAAAGACAGCCATCAGTAGAAATTTTATATACATTTCTATGACATTCTTCCTGATTTCTACATTTTTTCTAAGAACAAAGTTGATTAGTGGTTTGCTGATATTATGGATAGTCACATTACGTTGACTTATGATATTATTTGCCTCTGTCATAGTAGCAGTTTCTTTCAATTTTCTTCTATATACATTTTCATCTCTATTCAATATTTTTGTTTTTTTTTGCCAATTGAACATATATGCCCATTTGTACATACATGATCTGTTAACTTAGACATGTCTGTTTTCTTTGTTCTAATCATCAGATTGCACTCTTGTAATTGCTTTTCAATGTAATAACTGGTCTCATTAATACACATCTTTCCAAATTTACATGGTGTTTCATAGATGGAATTTTTACTTTTCAGCTTTTCAAATTTAGATTTTAAAATCCCTTGTAGAGTGGTATCCCTCTGGAAATTGCTCTGATGTTATTCATTCTACATAGCAGCACACTTTCAGTACAACACAGAGATATTGCAACATTCTCACCATTGTCACCCCTGATTAGCAATATTTATGTGGAAGAACTACAGCCATAAAGAGTACTCCATATCCACCTAAACTATAGATTTGCTATGTTGATTATACATGTCTTATATGACTACATGGTGAAACACTATTACAAACTGTATGGAAATGCATTGTCAACATAACTCCTTCAATTAATTTCACAATAGCATTAGAACAAGAATAAAAAATTGGCATTCTTAGATGTCATGACTCATTTATGACAAAATCACAACTACAATTTACAGAAAAGGAACACATACAGAAAAATACTTAGTATATAGATATAATCAAACCAAAGCAGTTATATTATCACTACACAACAAGGCAAAAGAGGTTTGTTCAGATATCACTGATTTGGGGGGAAAAATCTATTGGGGGGAAAATCTATATAAAACAAACTCTCTTGAAAAATGGTTATCTATTAGCTGTCATAAAGAATATCTTAAACCTATTGTTACTATAGTGTGTTTATACAAATCAAAAATATTAAACAAAGTAAGGGACATTTTCAATCAGTATGATGTCAGAACAGTTTCTAATGCAATACCACACTACAATCCATTCTAACATATACAAACCCTAAATATGAAATGCTGAATTTGAAAAAACTGCATCTATGAAACATCATGTGGATATGAACAAATGTATATTGCTGAGACCATATGGCCAATTGCAAAGTGATTTCCAGATGATGATTAGAAGAAAGAAAACAGATGTGTCCAAGGTAGCAGACTATGTATGTATCAATGAATGTATGTTCCATTTGGGAAATGCAAAAGTATTGGATAGAGAGGGAAAGATATAAAGAACAAAATTCAAAGAATCTACTCACACAACAATGAGAAATAAATCCATTATTCGATTTAGTGTTACTATTCAGATGTATATAAACCATTAATCAACTGTTCGGTGCTAAATCAACAGAAAATATGTATATCGGACATTGTATATCTTTTTTCACATGTATGTGGATATGTATATCAGTTGTATAAGATGGAATAGATAGGAGTAGAGCTTGAAAGTCTGTGTTCAAATTCATTCTAATTATATATATATATATATATATATATTGAAGCGGAATCTGTTGCACACATTCAGATTCACTCTCTAATAATGTTTGAAACCTCCAAACATGGATTCAAACCTAATCATTTAATTATAGATCACCGGGGAGTGAAGGTATACCAATGCGCATGATTGTTTATGTATTTGTAAACTTTAAATTCATGTAAAATTAATATGCATAAAAAACAAACTATATTTTCATTATGGTAAACAATCGTGCGTATGTGTGTGTAACAGATCAACTTTAATAATTTAAAGTGTTGCATAATGTATATTTTATTCATACATATATTTTCATAGAGAGAAAGTTCAAGAGGGGAAGGTAAAATTAGTAAATAAACGACTTACCGTCTTCCAAATTATAAAAGAAATTTGTTTTATCGTAATATAGATTCATTTAAGCATCATGATTAGTTAACATTGATTCCGCAGGTCTATTTTCAGCTTAAAGTAGACCAAAACCAACTCTCGAACTTAATCTCGTTTGTAGTCCAACATATGCTGTATCATTGTAGTTATTAAAACATCCAGGAATTAGATAAAAGCTAACTCTCGAACTTAATCTCGTTTGTAGTCCAAAATATGCTGTATCATTGTAGTTATTAAAACATCTGGGAATTACCCAGCGGCGGTGATAACGAGTATAAATACAACCACATTTTCTAACTAAAGGAGTTGACATGTCATTTTTCTAACGCATTGCTAAGGGGAAGTCATGCCCCTCTGAACGGCAACATGACGGGCTAATAAAACATAGATTTGCTTCCCCGGATCTCTCCAAAAATCTAACCGATGTCTAAATACTCGGAAACCATCGTTCATCAATTGCTGCCAAAATGAACTTAATATTGAATAAAGAATGGACCGAAACCTTAATTTCGTCAATTTGTAATAAATTAATTCCTTTATCAAACATGGAACCAACACGTGCGCACCCGGCTGGAAATCCATCGGAAAGAAAGGTAATTCCTTGCCGTATAAATGAACTTTCATCTTAAATAACCTTTTTCTATTGTAAAATATAAATGTAATATTTTTAGTTCTGAAATTTCTCCTAATATAAAAATGTAATTACTTATTTTGTGATCGGTAGTGCTAAGTCGATTAACTGCCTAAATAATGACATCTTTTCTTTGTTTTATTATTTCTGTTTGTTGTATATTTCAACTGTAATTCTCACTTTCTAAACTCGATTGCTAGGTTCTCACTTTCCTTGTATTTTTATTTCAATGCGGCAATGTTTATTTAATATTATGCAAATCATATCAATTTTTAGTATGCTAATAACTCGATCTGGCGAATCAATCCTATTTATTTTTGCTATTCTGCCATTGCGTAATATTTAATCGTAAACGTAAGAGTATTCACATTATAAAATTCGCCCGATCGAGAGATTTTCCTAAATTGTTTTAATAATGAATATTATGCTTTTCACTACTATTTAAATAAATGATTTACTATTGCTCCACGCTATTGATTAACATGATGAAAATTGATTATTACATAACTTTAATTCAGACCCTTATGTCTAGATGATTCATTGTATAAATCACCCCACCATCTAACGATAATTTAAGTCACTTAGTTCTCGGGTGGGTTAATATGCGTTTAGTGAAGGAATTTTAATGTTTTAATATTTATCCTTAAGATTGACTAAATTCTTTAATTAAGTTATATGCCCCGTTTGGGACTGCTTTTAGATCATTATTTCATTACGTTAGACTTAATCAGTATTTTAAAGCTGTATAAATCAGGATAAATCAAACCTGACAGTTTTCGTAACGTGTCCCGGTGACAACATTCCTAATTCAGAAATGACGTTGTCATGCATTTTCTCGATAATGGAATACTTATATAAAGCACAATTCTCGACAGAGCGTGGAGGCCCCAGCTCTTACAGATTGTCTTAGGTTGAGTAAGCACTGCTATAGGTTAACATCCTACGAGTTGGAACCATAGTATCCTGCCAACCAATTCCCAATGCTATCCGTCACAAGTGCGGATAAGATTAATTTTCTTAGCTCCCAAATAGATGAAGCTCATCGTCCACTCAGGCCTTATCATGCTGTTCACACGTTATCGTTCTTATCCTTTCATATAGTTCAGATGTCTATACGCCGTAATGATATAAGTTCCCTAAGTCATCCCAAAATTCTCATTATAGTTTAAATTTAATTAACTTTAGTATATATACATTATCGCTTATTAGCGCTACCCATCCTTCGTTCAATCGCTATTAATACATCATTAATTAACTATTGAGAAAATCTATAAATGTAGACTCGCACGATAATATCAAAATGATCATTTTTCCCTATTTCTCTTCATAGATAAGAAATAAATGAATCATCTCATAAGGTTCCACAATAATTGATTTATAATTAATGTACCTTCCATGAAATCCAAATGTAATCATATGTTGAATAAAACAAACCTTCGTACCATTATTAAGTTTGATCATATTCTGTGTAATTTAAAATCTTATAAGCATTCATTCTAAAAACTATTGTCATGGGTTAGTTTCCTTAACTTAGAAATATCATAGCGTGAGCAATATCAACCCATTAAATCACATTAGCATATTAAGCCACAGCTCTCAAATAATTAATTTATCATTATGTATATTTATTGGTGCATATCCATCAAACCTTGTTATGTTATCCGGTTTGACATCGAATGCCCAGGTGACTATAAGTGAAACCTAAATCGAGTGTTCAAAATATATATATGTTCTAATTCATTGTAAATCTCCATATCTAGTGATTCACATAATTAATCAATTATTATTAATCTCAAGTTTAATAAATTCACATTTAATAAGCTATTTTTTGGATATTTTTGTTGGTTTGTGTGTGCAAGTCTATCATTACTTTGCGTTATCAATTAGTTAAGCCGTAGGTCTCTTGTATCTTTGCTGAACCTTCCTGGGCTGGAGTAAATTGAAGAGTAGGCTGCTATCATCAGAAATGTTGTTTGTAATGTGATAGACTTGGGAAGTGGGCAATAGGGCGGAGTTCATGAGTATCCCTGACCTGTGTATCTTGTATATGATTGAACTCTAGGTACTTTTGCTTAGGTCCTAATTCTTGTTAGACGAACATACAATTCTGACCGGTACAGTGTATATATATATATATTGTTATGGCCAGAATAACATAATTCGTCTATTTACATTTTCTCTATTTATTTACATAAATTACATATGTGCCAAGAAATAAACCAATATAAGTATACATTTAAAACAAATATTTTATTTAACCAAATAACAGTGACTAGCACACAGAGTATCTATTTGTAATCGTAGACTAGATCACAGGGAACATAAGTTACTCCCAATGTATGAGAATAAACCATGTAATCTTACAATTGAAGAAAGTTAAATTATATAACAGTAGTTTAATCTTGAAATATAATCATTAATTAAAATATAATTTATTTTCTATTAACAAAATTAGGTATTATCTTTACACATTCTTGATTAAGTATATACACAAGAAGAAAAGACAATTATTACTCATAAATGTCCACGGTTTTCTTATTATATTATTTTTAATATTTATTAACTTTAGTATTAATGAGTAGTATATATGCGGTATATATTTCTCACAAATAAAATCATCTGTTAAACAAATAAATAAATTACAATAAATAAATAAACAAACATTGAGTTTATTCAACTGAGTACTTTCGAAGGAATACCTTCATTATCAAAGCTGTGTGCAAAATAAATTGCGGAGTAAAATTATTAGTACGAGAATTGCAAAGGGTATGCAAAATTATAAACAATGAGGATTTCCAATTCCTATACAAGCTTTGTGATAAATGCTTAGCCAGATCCAGCACTTAAAATATCTCTGTCAGGGACCCCTCCCCAAACCCCTGACCATGGTTTCGTGCTTTGGCACTCCTCAGAGAGGTGTCAGGGTAGGTTCAGACACTAGATCTAAAAATACCAACCCAAAGCCAAGCACTTATCTAAAACTTATCTATTGAGAGGAAAATCTGAATTTTTCACACATCTGCATGTCCTCAAACCCAGTTATCCAACTCTATATGGGGCTGATAGATCTTCAGCCATAGCATATATTAGTAGTCTTAGCAATATAAAATTGCATAAGACTTATGGCAGAGACTATAAATAGTCCAAATAAGAGTCATAGATCACATGACCCTATCTTTTAAGCTTGTAAGTTATAAACAATGAGGATTGCCAATTCCTCTACAAGATTTGTGATAAATGCTTATCTATGACTCTTGTTTTGACTATTTATGCCAAATTATGTTTGCCATTTTTTTGGAGATTGCATAACATGAGTCTCTTTTATTTATCACATTACAGTCCAGATTGATAAAATAGGCAGATAATCTCCATCTTTGCACAGCATAGTACCTCCACAGAACACCAGTGCATTCCAAACAACCCTCGAATCTTATGCAAAGAGCGCCATGACTTAATGAGAAAGATCAAAGAAGCCTATATTATCAATCTGGACTGTAATGCGATGAATAAAAGAGACACGTATTATGCAATCTCCAAAAAATGGCAAACATAATTTGGATACACTTTGCATTTCTTGTACTAATAATTTTACTCTGCAATTTATTTTGCGCACAGCTTTGATAATGAAGGTATTCCTTCGAAAGTACTCAGCTGAATAAACTCAATGGTCGTTTATTTATTTATTTATTATAATTTATTTATTTGTTTAACTGGTGATTTTTTTGTGTGAAATATATACCGCATATATACTACTCATTACAAACATGCACACAAAATGATTTTTAGTATTAATATATTTATAGATAAATAAGTACATTCATCATGCATCAAACCCCGACTTCAATAAATTCAAAATACAGTTTTACACATCAACATCAACTATTATAAATCCACTGAAGGTCTCTTCAAGTTCAATTCATCTTCTCTGATCTTATTCCCCCTCCTCTCCTCCACATCAGCCCTGCTCACTGTCTTATTTCATCCACCCATGTTACATGTGGTCCATTTCTGGGTATTTTAAAATCTCTTAGAATTCAGCATAACATTTCAGTTGTCCATCTATTATCGTCTCTTCTAGAAATATGTCCAGTCCTACTCCACTTCATCTTCAATGATGTCAGTAACACCTCTTTGTTTTCTTACCCATGTACAGTGTTTTCATTCTCTTCTTGTTACTCCTAACATGCATCTCTTCATAATTCTTTGAGTGGTCCTAAGTCTTTGTATTGCTTTTCTATTAAGGGTCCAAGTCTCAGATCCATAAGTAAGAATTACTAAAACATATTTATTAAAGTCCTTCCTTTTCAAACACATAGGCACATTTCTTTTTAATATTATTTCACCCAAAACACTTCAACCAAGCTTACTTCTACGATTAATTTCATGCATTATCTTTCCATTTTAGTAATAATCTAACAAAGATGTTTGTATTATTGCTTTTTCTCACTCATCAGAATCAATCTTTATTTTCATATTTGGAAAAAATCCATTGGACATTACTTTACTCTTTTTAACATTTATCTTTAGTCCTGCTTTCTTACTCTCATCCGATAACTGGTGCAATATTTTCTGAAGCTCTAAAGCATTATTTGCAAAAATAACTACATTACATGCAAAATATAAATGATTTAAATAATTTACTTTTACACCTTTAGCTTGTAATTTTAATCCACAAAATATGCTTTGCAATATTGTTGAAAAAAGTTTTGGAGATATGGAATCGCCCTCTCTTACATTCTTTTTAATGTTAATCTTTCTATTATCATTAGGTTAACTAATTGTTGGTGTTGCATTTTTATAAATATTCTTCAAAATATTACACTATCTTGTGTCTATACTTTGATGATCCCATACTTTAATTATTGAATAAATGATTATACAAGCAGATGCCTTTTCCTAATCTACAGATCCACAGAATAATAGCAACTCATCTTCATTAACCCTTTCTATCACTCAAAACTTGTTAATTGAGATCACATCCTTAGCTGAATTTATTAAGGACATTACAACCTTGAAATATGTGTTTTCTCTATGTCAACATATAATCCCATTCTGCTGTATCTTCATTTTGATGCTTCCATATCCATTTCCTTTTAACATTTATCTTAAAAACGGAATTCATAATATAATGTTTTTCTTTTTCTGTAACCTCTACAATTGTATGTCCTCTCTCATTTTTATTACCATAAACAAATTTACCTACAGCTGTTTCATCTTGCATTAGTTTACCAATTCTAGCATTAAAGTCTCCCATAACAATATTAAAATGTTGTTTAGTTTGATCAAAAGCCTTTTATACATCCATATAAAATTTTTCTACTGCTTCATCACTATGAAAACTTGTTGGGGCATAAACCTAAATTATTTCATTTGTTAATTGTTATTAAATTGAAACACTAATATTGCCACTATCTCCGATATACCATCAATCTCCACCATACATACATCTACTTTTTATTTATAATGAATCTTAATCTACTTGTATTTCTAATATTTGTTCCTTTGTAAGAGAATACATGCCCACTTTTTAAATCATTTGTCTTTTCACCTTTTCTTTAACTTCATAATGTACAATAATGTCCCATTCAATATGAGACAGTTCTCTTTCCAATTCTTGCAATTTTCCTCCACTTGAAAGTGATATGCTGTTGTAAGTATCTAAATAAAATGTCATCATCAAATTTCAACTTGTGTCTACAATCAGGCAATTATTAACGTCATTCACCTTTGTCCACTAACTCGTGTTTTGGCTGGTGACTTTACAGCCTCCTGGGAAAAAGGGCCATGATTTATTTTTATTTTTTTATGATTGTATTTGTCTATAAATCTTGATGTCACTGTATTGTGCTTTTAAACTGTTTAGTATCAAAATATTTTATGTAGAGTAACGTTATCCAGTCAAGGATCAATCGGATGCATGAATTAATACAAAATGCCCCTGATTTACACATGCAGTGTACCACCTAATGTTAAGCTAATATTTTAAAAAGCACACTGATAATTATAAAATAGACAATAATGTTATGTACACTAGGATAAGAATAATAATGATACATACTCAACTCTCCGGTTAATCATAGTAATGTAGAAAATAATTTGTCTAAGAGGGTCAGCAGTAATATATATTTAAACTTAAATTAATTAATGTGCATGTTAATACACATAACAACTTGAGAGTTTATAGGTAAGAAATTGACCTTTCACCTGTACTGCTAATTTATACATTGTCTCACAAGAATAACTGCTGAAATAATTTTGCATTGTGATGGCTTATATTATTTATATTTGAATTTCAGCTACTGTTTGCATCCTATTCTCTCTTTCTTGGTGTGTCAATAGTTTTTAATTTGTAAATATTTTATTTATTAAAAATTAAAGAACCGTCTTTATATACTTATTATTATTATTTTTAAGGATTAATTATTTTACAATTAATTTACACACGTTAATGAAAAGTAATACTTTACATATATTTGAGTATTTTATAATCTCAAAAAAAAACAAAAAAACAAATTGAACTTAGTAGGTTGAAATACAATATCGTTGAAATTTTTTGGGTGACAAATTGATAGAAACTAGATATTAAAAAAAACATCTTGGTTTATTTCTAAATGGATTTTTAGGTGTTATTTAATGGTAATTGATATGTTGAGATAATGATGAATATAATGCTAATACATTGAAATTATACTGTTTTTAAAACAAATATTAATATAAACAATAAGGATTGCCAATTCCTCAACAAGCTTTGTGATAAATGCTTAGCCAGAAAGAGCATGTAAAATATCTCTGTCAGGATCCCCCCCAAACCCCTGACCATCGTTTTATGCTTTGGCACTTCTCAGAGAGGTGCCAGGGTAGGTTCAGACCCTAGATCTAAAAATACCAACCCAAAGCACGAAACCATGGTCAGGCGTTTGGGGGGGGGGGGTTTCCTGACAGAGATATTTTAAATGCTTTTTCTGGCTAAGCATTTATCACAAATTGGCAATCCTCATTGTTTATAACTTATAAGCTTAAGAGAATAGGGTCTTGTGATCTATGACTTATTTTGACTAAATATTAATATACTATGATATAGTTTTATATTTATTATATATTTCAGACTAAAGTTACAAAAAAGGACAAACAAGGAAATAGAATCGCCACAATACTTATATATGTGAGTTTTATTTTAATTTTCCAAAAATTAAATGTAATAATTATGTATTGTAGTAAGTTTTTTACCAACACTTCTAAAATGATTGGGCACAGGTAAGCATAGTTTATAAAATAAAACTGAATTAACATTATTATTATTTTTCCTATCATCCTTTTACTAAAATTTATTAAAATATGTTAATTAAAGGATTTGAATTTAAGATATTTCTGTCTATATTCGTCTTCCACGTCATCTCAAGCAACCAATATACATGACCACATACATAAGAAAAAGATAAATGATTCCCAATACAAGTATTTTGTGCAAAACCAACACTCATCACTTGGACCAGATCATAATCTCTCACACATATATACAATCAATGCTCGGTTTATATTGATATAGCAATTCCTCACATTTTAACGGATAACGTTTCAATTTTCTGATCCTTCCAATTATTCACTCGCCCATTTCATTAAAAATTCAAAGATGAAAAGCTTAAAGTCCTTATTGGATTTAATATTGGGAATAATATATCTTTTTCACGTGTATGGTCATGTGTATCTGTTGCTTAATATGGAGTGGATAACAAATATAGAATAAAAAATCCTAAGTTCAAATCCCTCTATTATATCTATAAGAAACATTCCGCATAAGCAATTTGGAAAACATGTTAAATTTAGATCATTTCTAAATGGCCATTAGATTTTCCAAAGGAGATTAAACAATGAATATAAAATTTAATTTACAAAATGCATATGACAACCATAAATTATAGTAACTATTTTGTAACTAAAGTCTTTAGCATGTGATGAACAGCTAATATATCTAACTTTTTTGTAATGTACTGTATTTATTTATTTTATTTAGAAAGTATAAATTGATACAGTCTTTTACAAAGTTGCATTACTTTTGTTGCTTTATTTGTTTGTTTCCAAATAAGTAAACATATCAATAATAATATATAGGGTATATGTCACAGACTTTCACACGACCCACCACTCTCCACACTATCTCATAAAACTGATACACTTGAACACAAATATGTTGAAAAGATAAATAATCACCAATATATGTATTTCATGCTAAAACAGCAATCATCAGTTGGTCCAGATTACCATCTCTACACATGTACGCTATAAGTGCTCAGATGTATATTAAGATAGCCAATCCTCATACTTTAATGGACAGGCTTCAATCTACTCCATACTCCAACTCTTCAACTGTCCATCCAATTGAAAATCTGATGATGGAATGCTCAAAGGCCACCCTGAGGCCAAGATTTTTGTACATATTTAGACACAGGTATATAATAAGCCTGTGTGTTTCAGTTATATCAATAATATATATATATATATATATATATATATATATATATATATATATATATATATATATTACTTTTGGAAATGGTATATTGAAACAACTGCAATATTCTGTCAATATTCTTCTTTTGCAATATGAGTAATAGGGATAATTTTCTAAACTTGAATATTTGTACTAATCTAATGTTTGGTTGTTAGACTTTATGAGTATGAAGAATTGCATTTCACATAGCCATACAATAGACATTTTTAATATAGTATTCACCCTAATGAATTCAAAATATTCAAACATTCTAGGTGTTAACAAATGACAATTTTGTGATATCTCTGCTGACAAAAAAATAAATAATTTTGGTCACTTTGGATAAAAATAATCTCAGCATATATAACCAATTGGTAAATAAAAATGATATCAAAAACAAACACCATGATTACCATAGTTTTATTCAAAATTACTATAAATAATAATCATATATTTAGATAAACTTTCAAATTATTTACATAAACATGTTATAAAGATCACATACCATCAGAAACCAAATTTTTGTATATATATAAATTATAACTTTTTGGGCTGTACCGTGTATTACTTTCCATTAAACACCAATATTTCGACGGACTAGCAACCGCCATTATCAAGGTTAACTTTTGAAAGAAAAACCGTTAGATCTTAAAAAATAACATGACTGAATGCGAGATAAGAAATGAGATTCAAGTTCAGCATTCACAATATGAGGCTTATCAAAATGTTTATTTCCCTCAGTATTTTTACCCTTTAATTTTAAGTTAATATTAGATAAAATGAAAGGTTTCCACATAGCTGGAATACATTGCACTTCATCAGCACTATTTAAACCAATAGGCCTCTTTAATATTTCAATTGACTCTCTAATGGTTCTTAAATCATATTTTTCCAAATTAGCAAGTATTTTTGTATTGTCAAAATTAGGTTTGTGAGCAGTTTCTAAATAATGGGAAGTAAAAACTGATGTGCTAATTTTTTGATAAAAAGCATTTCTATGTTCCTTAATTCTGACATTAATTTGTCTATTAGAATGACCCTCATAGCTTCTTGAGCACTGAAACATGGAATTTCATAAACTCCTTGGTGTTCCAAAAATATTCTGTCTTTAGGTACAGCCCAAAAAAAGTTATGATTCATCTACATCATATAACTGTGAAAACATTATATATATATATATATATATATATATATATATGTTTTCACATGTGCTATATATATATATATATATGGTATGAGTCTACATTAATTACAAGTAATTCAACTTTTGTTTTATTATATACAATATTCTCTATTATAATATTATGTGTTTACTGTTAATTGTTAATTATATTTTATCCAGTGAGCAGATTCCGATGTAAAATCTATACTGTTGGACCAATAACTGTGTGAGTTACAATTTATCCAAACCACTTTGAACACTTTTTAGCAAAACTCTTTATTTGTGCATATATACATACACATATATTATAACTGTCCTGCAGTCTTCTTCAGAGCTATGATAAAACGAAACAAAATAAAATAAAATACATTACCATATAATAATACCATAAGACTGCAGGACAGTCAAAATGTAGGTGCATGTATACATGTACAAATAAAGAGTTTTGCTAAAAAGTGTTTGGAGTGTTTTGGATAAATTGTATTTATAGGGTATTACAGCAAAATAAAGAAAAGTGTGATTTTAATAATATTTCTGAGAGTGTGTGGTGTTTAAAGTCATAGAATAATAGAATACTTCTAATGATTAGCAAGAATACTACAGTAAAAATAATGCTAAAAATTATAATACTGAATTGTTGGTATTGGTATTTCTTTTCCACAGATATTTTATAATAGAAACATTGAATGTGAATTACTAACACTACAACAACAAAAACAATAACTACAATAATAATAATAATAATAATAATAATAATAATAATAATAATAATAATAATAACAATAATAATAATAATAATAATAATAATCTGCCACTAGAGGGCGAATACCTTAGATCATCTGGTATTTAGTAAGATATTTTAGAAGCTTTAAAATATTATTTTCTAGAAGAAATCACTGATTGAATCATACCGAGTGTATTTATATATATATATCGCAGTAAGAAAATCAATAGTTAAAAAGTGCTTTTTTCACCAACTTTTAAGTTTTACTGAAATTTTAATTCAACGTGATCTAGGAGAAAATGGCTACAATTAATGAAGCCATAAGCCATTTGGACCATCTTAGTGAATATAGTAAAAATCCTCAATTATAATGCAAACCTTGACAGAGACCGTGAATCAAACAAGAAAATATCTCTGCCAAAAACCAATAATGCTAATAAAGAACGGACCGAAGCAAGATTTCATAGATTCATATTAAATGATTTTTTTAAAACTAGATAGGCTGACTCAGACTTCTGAGCCCCATAATAACGTTATCAAAGAGGCCTGATGAAACTCAATACTATTTTGAAAAAAAATAATACTACTTTGCCTAATAAATTGTTTGCCTCAATCAAACGTTTTTTAACAGATTGATCTATAGTTATTGCTGTAACTGATATAGATTGCTCACTGTACCATTATCCAAAATAACTTCTATTTGAAGCTTTAAGCTCTAATGACATGTGGGGCACTATTTATAGAACTGCTGATCATCCAAACCCTAGATATGTTATTCTTGAATTTCATAATGCTGAACAAAAAGACAAATTTAGAACAAATTTCAAAGTATTAGATATGTGATTATCATAAATAATCAGAATCAAGATAGATATATTACCAGCTTTCTAAAGAATTCTTATTTAGATTATAACATTGATGCCTTTCACAGGCTAATTGAACCTTTCATCATAGTGATCATTCTTCAACCCATGTTACTAAAAATACACCAGTTCCAGTATACAGTAACACATACAAATTTAAAGTGAAGCTTCACAAAGACATTAACCCCAATGAAATCCCCCCTTTGATTATGGACCAGGAAACCATGCTTTTTTTGCAAATATGTTGTTTTAAAATGCAATGTTTTCACTGTAAACAATGTGCCACATTGTCAACACATGCCCTAATTTTTGTGTAAATACTGTAATCAAATTGCTACATCAATGCATCAATGCTCAATAATAAACTCGAAAATAATAGAACCATTGGGAAAAAACATTAACATGGAAAAAACAAATTGTCACCAGAGAATGCATGAAGAATTTCGGGTTTGGAAATGTAAGTATATGTCACAATATTATCATAGTGAACCATCAGAAATTGATGGCATTTCTGATAAGAACCAATTGATAAGCCTCCAGAATGAACAAGATGCCATTGTCATAAATAAATTGAAATAATGAATAAAGCCTCAAAACCTAATAAATCCAAGACTAATAAGATTGCTGATAATCACATAGATTAAATAAAAACCTGGTTGCCCTGTTAGGGTAAAGCATGGTAGAAAGCCTGCCTCAGAAAAAAATGACAGTGATAATGAAGAACTTATTAATTCTAATGAACTGATTAAGAAAGTTAAAACTGTGCATGAACAAATTCAAGAGTCTGAAATGGAAAATGTTGTGATAGATGAACCAATTCAAATAAATGAGGTTAGTACACTATGTAGTGTTTCAGATCTCGATTTCGGATCAGGTATACAACATGAAAAAATATCAGAAAGCATTTTATTTTTTTGTAGAACTAGAGAAGAAGCTTTAGTACTTGCTATTGATATTCCTTTTATAACATTTTAAAGTATAGAGTAAACTAATATATTGGGCTGTTTATTTAGTAAGATTGTAGATGTAAAATCATATGCATACTTCCTTTGGGTAGTTTTTTTAGCATAAATAAGTGAAAGATACAGAGTTATATATATATATATATATATATATATATATATATATATATATATATATATATATATATATATATATATATATATATATATACAGAATAAGATACGAGCAATCTAACATATATCATACCTGTTAAGTGTAAATCATAAACATAATATATTTATGCACGTTTTTTTAAAATTTAAATGTAAACTCACCTGAGCATGCATATAAATATCGGAGCTCTTAACATCAGAGGCTTGAACTCTGAACAGAAAATCCATCAATTAATTAAATCATATAAAGTAGTCCAGCCACCATATTTGGCCTGCCAGAGACAAAAATATATTGCAACTCAGTTACAGATCCTTCAAATTATCTACACATACGAGAATTCTTAATATTTTTAAAAACATCTCTTACACCATCTGCAGGCATGGATATTATAATATCTAAAGCTTATCTATTCAGGACATTTAATATTGTATATCTTGATGCACATATACTAATTATCTCATTCCATCACAAAGCTTTAGTTTTAAATATTATATTCGCATATATACCTCCAGGGCCAACAATAATAAATAGATTAATATTAACAGTTAATTCAATCCTAGCTTCCTTTCCCTATCCATTTCTGCTACTGGGTGATTTTAATAAGCCCTACAGTAAATTTTTATCTAAGTGGCGATATAAGTTTGCTTTTCCTCTTATTAGTAGAGATGGATTTCTACCAAATGATTCTGTATCATTCTATAATGGTAAACACTCTTCACTAATAGATCTCATATTCTATCCACTGATACTGTATCATCTAATTAGACAATCTCTAAAAAATTCAACATTATCTGACAATTTAGCATTGTTTGTAGTTCTAGATCTATATCTCACATATATAAAAGTACTGACAGCTGAAAAGACAATAAGAGTATTACTTCCTAGCAGGACTAATACTTTTTTATTTTCATAAATCTATATAGAACTTTTTAAAATGGATAAAATGAAGTTAAACCCTGCACAAACCTGGTTAGCATTTGTAAATGTTTGTTCTTTTAACATTTATCGCTTAACCTGAACATCCACATCTCCTACTAAATTATTAGCTCTTGCAGATGACATTCATAAAAAATAATATTCATTACCAGACCAATGAAAACAACTGCAGTAAAATAGCTGCCCTATAAAACTTATACAACAATACCTGTGAAACTCTGAAGGAATACATAGTAATTTTAAAAAAAGGCTTTTTCTGGATCATACACATTCATTCTCTAGACATTTTATCTGCTAGGCATTACCCTCCCCCCTCAAAAAAATATCTACAGAAATTAGAATCAATAATGAAATAATTGCTGGCAACAGCATGCTAACTCCATTATATGATGTTTTTAAAAATAGTCTGCAAAACAATAGAGGTTGATGATACCTTTAAAATAAATGATTTCACCAAAAAATTCTAATGTCCCAGACACCTACCACCTGGGTATTCATGGAATTCCAAAATTTGTCCATGAATATCTAAGCTTTTTTACTACTACTTATTTAAGGCATCTAGACAATTTATTATCCAGACAAATCCATCATATACCTGGATTGTATATAATAATGCTTGTGCCTTTTCTTAAGAAATCTGAATATATCACTACAGTTAAAAATATACGTCCTATATCCATGAGTCCACTTGGCATCAAGATTCCTGAATCAGTGATCAAGGATAAACTTGAATCCTTTATCTTACCAACAATAACCAAAATGCAATTTTCAAAGAGAAGTGCTTCTACTAGTTTAGCTGGAATTGTTTTTAAGTCCGTTGTGGAGACTGTTAGAAAAGAAAAAAATATATAGCCCTATTGCTATTCCATTGAATATAAAAAAAGCATTTGATTCAATTTCAATATACCAGCTTATAAAACTCTTAATAATGTTGTCCATTCCCAAATCATTTGTCTATATACTCACCCATCTATTGATAAATAGAGAAATCCATGTGTCAATGTATTGAAAATACTTACCAAGATTTAAACATCATTGCTCTATCCCTCAGCGTTCCCTGCTTAGTGCCTTACTGTTTATAGTGTACATCAATTTCTTCCTTAAAATAATTGAAAAATTGATATCAGGTATTTCTGTACCACAATTTAAAAGTAACATTTCATATATTGCTTATATTGATGACATTATCATTTTTTTATCATCACAAAAACATGTTCCCAAATTATTACAAATTTTAGACCAATATTCACAGGAATACAAACTAGAATTAGTTGTCAGATATATACAATCTATCTTTAAAGAAAGCCCTGCCTCATTCCTTGGGTTTTCCTTCCATCTTAGTAGTATTGGAATGAGAACAAAAATACAGAATTCTCTTAAAGAAAAAATAGAAAAAAATATTCTCTCCCTTTCTAAGTCATATCTTTCAGTTTTTTCTAAAATCATATTGTTTAATATACTCATTATGACAAAAATTACTTACTTTAGTCTTATAATCATTTACACTAAAGCCTTCACTTCGCATGTTTACTCCATGCTTAAAGAAACTTTTGTGAGACAGATGCATTGCCTCCATCTCCATTAAAAAAATTTCAAAATCCATTAATTCATAATGGGCTAGGACTACACTCATTAAACATATTTAAAATACAGAAAACATTTAATCTGATTACCTTGCTGTCAAATCTATTTAATCACATTGCTATATCATAAAAAATTACACCAACTGATAGACCTCCCCCTGGTTCTGGTTATTGGGCTGATTTAATAAAACAACTATTGTGCATAGATAAAGTAACCTCTGTCACCTTATAAATAAGTATAAATATTGGCAAACATATCTCTTAATAAACCAACCAACACTAAATATTCAAAGCAAGCCCAACAATCGGCAACTTGTTAGAAGATTTAGATTCTGAAAGCTTGAGCAAAAATATTTTGATTTACTAATAAAGCTTATCTTGAGATCATTACCAACATTTTATTTTTATAAATATAGAAGACATTGTGTTAACATAGATGCTTTTTGACCACTCTGTAAAAAAGATTTTGAAAATCAACAGCATATATTCTATGATTGTGTTATGATAATATACACATTGCTCTTCCCAATCTATTTAACAATTCTGAATTTAATATTGTTTACATTTTTAAAACCTACACAATAGGAATTTTTGCTAGGATTAGAGCTAATACATTCATCTTGTATGCATTATGGTGTACTAGATGCATTTTATATATAATAATAATCATAGAAGGCATCCTAATACTTTTTGGATTGAAATGGAGATTATTAGGGAAAGAGACAGAAAGTTTGTCCCCTTTGACATTTTTCATGATATCTGGTCCTTAATGAATCAAGAACTGAGACAGCTTTAAGGTGATATAGCCTAATTGCTACAAAATCTTTATCATTTATATATGTATATAATCATAAATGCTTTGAAAAAAATTAAAAATTGGATACTAAAGAACGATATAACATTATGTAACCTGTATTAATTTATGTAACCTTTTTTTTTCTTTTCATATATGTAATCATAATTAATGTTTATGTAACCTTTTATATACTTCCTAATCAGTTATATGTAACTATATTGATATAATAATAATAATAATAATAATAATAATAATAATAATAATAATAATAATAATAATAATGATGATGATGATGATGATGATGATGATGATGATGATGATGATGATGTATTGTAGTTATTGAATTAAACATTAGTAATACAATTAATTAAAAGTTCAAAAAGTTGGCATCTTGATTTCTACAAGTAGAATAGATTAGACATATTTCTTTAAGATTTTGCATTATAATTATGATATATACAGAATATTTCTAAATTAAATTATGTCTAATAGAAACTTGTAAACATTTATAGCATGGAAAAAGAGAAAAAAATGATTTATATTAAAATATGGGACTTATATAAATAAATAAAAAAAACTAATTACGACAATAAAAACTACAGACCTATTTTAATATTCTATTGAGAGAATTTTGATATTTACATTATCTACAAGTACGTTTAAATATATATATTTAGATAGTTTGTAATATTTTACATAATGTGTGATTTTTTTTTCTATTCCAATCAAGAAAAATGATTGTTAGAGATATTTTTTTCAAAATAACATTGTTATATCAAACTACATTTATATATTACGAAAATATATTTCATATAGATTTCTAATAAACGTGATTCAGTTTAGTATATAGTAACTTAAATACTTTATTGATAATTTTGTATCATTCTAAAGAAAATAATTAGCAATCAACAGAAGATTGCCTATGAAAGGACATCCACAAAAATAATTTTTAATTTTGAAGATGGGATTATGGAAATATGGGTCTTTATGCAGCAACAATTATATTGTTTGCGAAGATAAATTTAAAAAAGTTTTCATATTTTTAATTACAATAATATAAATGATAAAGCTGTCTATTTATTTTTCTACCAATGCATTTCGTTAACTATTTATCTATTTATTTATATACCTTTCTACCTAAGCATCTATATATTTATAAGTTTTTTTTTATTATTTAAGAATACCAAAATATCAAAAGACAAAAAAGACAAACAACACTATCTGGAATTAAATTATAATCTAAAAAAGTGAAATAATGGTCTGATAGATGCTGATTCTTATTTTGGTTGAGTGTAGGATTAGTACACCTGGATCTCATTTTATGTGGTACATAGGTTCCTCAAAAACATGCACAAAATAAATTGCACAAAAATAGACTTAACTTACCTTGAAAAATGGGGGATAGGTTCTGTAATTTTTCAGAAATCAGCATAAAAGCAAAGCAACAAGGAAAAATTACTTTAAAATTAACATTAAAAAGTAAGGAAATAAGGTATGACTAACAAATAATTTCAAATATTTGAAAAAAAAATAGTACAAGACAAACTTTTTTTACCTTTTTTATTAACTACAGTATTTAATTTTACATTTTTTCATACATACTTTAATCATTACTGCTATATGACAATATGTGTTTCTTTGGGAATTAGTAAAGAAATCAGATTTGTGATGTGATGTATAACTAGCACCACTTTCAGTCTTGTGCTGTGTTAATGGTTTTCTGTTTCTATATTAAAAAATGAGATTGCAATCAAATCAAAAAGATTATACATTATCATTAGAAAGATTATTTTTAGTTTATAAAATCAGTAAAATCTTCATTATTATTTATTTTAAAAATCTAAAAAAATATTTATTTCTGTTAATATCTAACAAAATATGTTTTAAAAGTTTAAAATTTTTGAATATTTATTGCAATATTTTTGAATGTACATATACACTTATTATTATTATTTACTCATTAGTATAAAATTATGTACATAGAAGCTAAGATTCTAAATACAGCTTCAGGCCATATTCACATTAGCTGCTAATATAATGTTATATCTTTGAAAAAAAGTATTTCAAGTCAAAATAAGTTATTAATAATTCAAATTTCTTGATATCTAATAAATATAGTGAAATATAAAAGATATTAAGAAGAAACATGAATTGCATAAGTTCAAAATTACATTACAATAATCTGCATAAAACAAGACCCAGGTGTACTTATAACAAAAAAAAATGAAACTTTGGGTAAGTTGTGAAGCAAAACAAGTAAAAAAAAACACCACCATTTATGGGGGCATAAAAAACAGCAGCCAAAAGTAACATGCAAATAAAATAACAGGGAAGCCTCAAAGCTGTAAGTAATGGGGATTTTGGAGCCTTCAAACCAATAACTTTCCTTATGCAGACCTACATAGGTACACTTGCAGGAGTTTTAATTTCTGGGAAAACACAATATGGTGCATCCACTTGTGTGGCAGGCTGGGAATTCACTCAGATTTGATCAATTATGACAACTTGCAGATGACATTTGACAGTTCTTGCATGGATTCATATGTAAACGGGCATTTTTGTGTGAAATTGGAAAAAAAAACTGTGCTGAATAGAAGAACTTTTTCAAGTTGTGTGCAGTTCAAAAGCATAGGGATGCATGTGTGATGACATGACAATCTTAATTTGGAATACAAACTCCACTACACTTTCTAAAAAATTTCCAACAATGAATTTTTGCAGTTTCATCTCTTTCATATATGGTCACCATCAAATCAGACCATAGCCTGAGTTCAAGAGTGCTCACATGATGAATACTGTCACAATGCAATGGGCGTTGTATTTTATTACATAATCATAGAATACATCACCCTCATGTGGCCTGTTACAGCTCAAAAAACACCTTTTGTACTGTCATCCATAGGTTAAGGCTGCTAAAATGGCATATTGATGTGCATTTTGTGAAAAAGAGTGCCATCAGATGGTGGTTCAGTTTTTATACTATTACCAACAAATGCATAAAGACAGAATTAATTAAACACATTCTCAATCATCTAAAGATGAAAGCAATTAATTTTTAAATGAATATTAGATAATGTTCACATCAGGAGAAAGTTATTAGTTAAAATGTTGGTTTGTTATGTAATATTCATTTTAAAAATTGTTTTCGTTTTTAGAAGATTGAAGTGTGTTTAATTTGGTCTTTATTTACACATTTTAAGGTCAATAGTTGATAATATCGCAATCAGGAAAAAGTTGTTGGTCAAAATGTTGGTTTATTATTCAATATTCACTTAAAAAAATATTGTTTTCATTTTTAGAAGATAGCAAATATGTTCAATTCAGTCTTCATGAACACATTTGTTTGCATCTGCATATATATTTATATTGTACTTATATTGATATAGGCATATATAATTTTATCTAAAATTATATTATTAAAATAGTCTTTCGTTAAAGAAAAACATAAAATTAAATGTTGAAGAGTTTATTGCAGCTTGTTTTCGAAAAAGATAAGAATTAAATAGTTTTCTAGTGTTAGTTTTTGAAATAAAAAAAAGCTACAATTAATTAATCAAAAGGGGGGAGGGGAGTCTTGGTTTGAGAAATAAAACTAAAGGTTTACAAAAGGAAATAAATAGTTTTTATTAGTATTTGTAAAAATATAATTTAAAAAGTTAAAACATACAAATATCTTTTCATTCAAGTTTAATTAAAAAAAAAAAATGTTAAAACTAATATTTGTGCGTATATATGTGCGATTGTCAACAATAGAATAAATGTTATTATAAAGTTAAAGAAGATTATTATTAAAAAACACGGCAATGGTTATTAATTAAAATATAAAACAACATCTCTGCATGGCTATTACTAATTAAGCAACCTTCCAAAACATGTTTATTAAATGATTATCAATTCGACAACAGATCTTTGCCGGGAATATTTCGACAACACGTTGCAGATATAAATAGACTCTTTTTATCGGACAGTAATCAGTTCCACAAATTAATTGAGTGAGTGCAGTTCAGAAATTAATTGTGCAGTTAACAAACAAAATGCAGTGTTGAGAAGATCTTGGGAATGAATGTTTATCTCCAGCCCAGATGTCCGAGCAGACAGCAGATCTGCCCATGATCTAACGTCAGCTTAACATCTTAGAAAATCTCCGTCAGTATCTATTTGTCTTCGATAGTAATAATCGTGAAAATCAGGAAACTCAGCAAGGAAACGTCCCAGCTGGCTGGTAGCATTCATACTGGAACCATTCACACTGGAAGAAACAACAAACAAAAAGAAAACAAAGTATTAAATCTACGTTCAAAATCCTAGGTAAAACATTTGCATATTTTCGTTTATACTGTAATAGCCATTGCATTTCATTAATTCATGCGAATCCTCCAAGAGTCTAATTATATGAACTCGATATCATACATAAATGAACTATTGATATGTGTGTGATTAAATTTCAAATGCTATGTAGTCCTTTATTATCATTATTATGTGTGTGCATAAGTTAATATGTGCATGATCATTATATCAATGTTTATTAGTTAAATTAGAGTGTTCTGTTATTAAATCTATAGGAATATTTAAACTATTTAGAAATGTTAATTTAAAATATGCGTGTGTTTTATTAGAATGTTTAAATTTAGTAAATAAATGTTAGTTAATAAATTATCTTTAAAATTAAACTTTATTTGTCGGTCAATTCTTTTTATCAATTCTTTTACCAAATTCTTTTTATCAATTGTTTTACAATTCTTTTATCAATTCCTTTTATCAAGTCTTTTAACCACTAATTATGTATAATCTATTAGTGATTACAAACAGCTGAGCTAGTCGTGGATTTAGGCGTTGAGTTAGTTGCCACTATTCAAAGTGTGTTGTCTATTCTTTTAGAATAAGCAGCTGGCGCCCATGTTTATACACAAACAAAAAAAAAGTGCTTTGAACTTGGTGTTGAACTCGACAGCCGAGAAGAAGCTATGTCCTGGAAATGTAACGCTAGTTATATACTTTATAGCTATCGTTTGGGCATACATACTCTCCGAGTATGTTCTTCTCTGCCTAAGAGCCCGGTGATTCAAATCCACATATTCGAATACGGTTCAATATATATATATATAAGTGCATAATTTTTACAATGTACAAAATATTGGTTTCACTTACCATCTATCGCTGTATTAATATATATGTGAAATCTCACTTCCAGGCTAATATGTAAGTACCTAGAAAATAAATTACGATCGTGGTTCCAAATTTTGTAAACACTGAGTATAAAATATGACTTAGTAATTAATAAAGTTAAAATAATGTTTTTAAATAAAATATGTATTTTGATATAAAAGCATTTAAAATATTTTTTATTTAATATATATATATATATATATATTAATAATTTTAGTTAAATAATGTGGAAGAAGGCGGATCAACGGTATTTCCACGTTTAAAAATTGGCATTTCTCCGGAAAAGGTAAACAAATAAAAATATTAATGTTGTGTATATATATGTGTGTGCATGCGTGTGAATTATTATTATTATTATTTGATAAATTACAAAACTTACATCTTTAAACATTTTCTTAAAAGCAATTATAAATGTAATATCATAAAATAGTATTATTGATTACTATAAAATTCTATCAATCAAAGAGTGTATTAAGGAAAGAGACTTTCCCATCATTAGAATGGCAATTTTCATTACATATTCAATCAAGGTGACAAGATGTAAATTGAAGTTTAGCATTCCCCAGCTGGAAACAAGCTTTTTCTTCCTTGGAACACTTTCAAAACTACAAAAGAAAGACAAAATGCTGTCCTCAAATTATTTACACAAACATACATGGAAACTGTTCAAAATACCTTACCTACAAAATGACTCAAATCCTAATGATTAGTAAACTGTATAACAGATCAGAGAAACACTCAAATATCTCATTAAAGTATAAACATAAATTCAAACGTCCTAAACACACACTAATTTTTCTTTGACCTATGATCTGACTAAACAAACATATCAGATCTCGCCTCAATCTACACAAACTCTTACATAATTTATAACAATATAAACATTTATAACTATTGTAGAAGACCTTTGTATATACCTATTATCAATAAATCTCAAATTAAACATTATGGATTATATAGAAATTTATTTGCTATATATCTAACTGTTTTCTGAGCAGGTGCTGACATTTAATTTATTAGCAGTAACACATTTACCATATGTAGCTAGTTGAATATTTATCAAATACCATTTTAGAAGAGACATTAAAATTTTTAAAATATCTACCCACGATATAATTAAAATAACATTAATAAATTATATATGCTTACATATACATTATAAATTCAGAGTATAATTAGGTTTTGTCTCTTCCTTCTTATATTTTTAGAAAATGATATAGGAAATATACTAATAATAATTAATAACATAAATAGCATTAAATTTAAAATTTCAAGGGTACTTGTGGATAATTCAACTGATGAAGTATTACCCTGAAGGCATATCAGTCTAATGTTGCGATTTTTAAGATAATGTCTCCAAGTGATCTGCAGACACATTTAGTCGCTAAAATGTGTCCGCAGATCATGTGAACATGGTATGTTAAAAATCGCAAGATTAGACTGACATGCCTTCAGGGTAATACGTCATCGATTGACCATGTGATAAAAAACATAAAAAATAGATTAAAAAAAAGGTCACGCGACAAAATACAAAACAACGGTCACATGACAAAAATATAAAAAAATTAAAAAACTTAAAAAAGGGTAATACGGTCACATGTTTTTTTAGATGGCATCTTGGCAGGCAGGAAATGAACATCACCATGTTTCTTGGTCCTGAAAAAAAAATACAAAATTAAAAAAAATACAAACATGCATTAAATACAAAATAAGGTCAATACAAAATATAAAACCGTATTGTATATTGCTAATTTGATTTAAAAAAATATTGAAATATTTACATGCATTAAATACAAAATAAGGTCAATACAAAATATAAAAATATAAAAACGTACTGTATATTGCTTAAAAATGTTTAAAATTATTTACAAATTAAACATAATTAAGTGGAAGTTTGATAAGTGTAGAAATATTAACAAAATAAATTTGTAAATTAAAAAAAAACAGATAAAAAACACTTTACCCCAATTAATGCGAATCTGGCATTAATGGCGATCTTGTATAAAATGTGTTATCACATGCCGTAGTTTTACATGCATTTTTAAAAATGTGCTGTATATTGCTAATTTGAGTTAAAAATTTATTGAAACTTATTTACAAATTATATGTAATTAAGTGGAAGTTTGATAAGTGTAGAAATATTAACAAAAGAAATTTGTAAATTCAAAAAAAAAAATTAATGCGAATCTAGCATTAATGGCGATCTTGGAGAAAATGTGTTATCACATGCCATACTTTTACATGCATTTGGTAATTTTAAAAACATACTGTATATTGCTACTTTGATTTAAAAAATTATTTACAAAGTAAACATAATTAAGTGGAAGTTTGATCATTGTAGAAATATTACCAAAAAATTTTTGTACATTTAAAATAAAGATTTAATACTAATATGGCATTAATGGCGACCTTACTTTTACATGCATTTGGATTACTTATTGTCTATATTTAATAATATAATTAATTATAAAATTATAATTATTAGAAAAAAAAATTAAAATTACTTACAAATAGCGCTCACTGCGGAGGACTGAATTGGGATATATGTTCCAAAATCGCAGTGAAAGGATCAGCTTTATAAGACTTCCTCTACATAAACTCGCTCAAATATGAGTCCAGGTGCTGATGTGCTGTCCCTCTGTGTTTTTTAGTATGCCATTTGACCAAACCCCACAACCTTTCAACATTTTGTGTATCTATGCCAAATTTGGGGTCTACGCAGTTGTATGTGTGATTAACACGATGGTGTTCATATCCAGCCTCATCTAACTCTTCGCTCTTGTATCCCTTTCAGCAATCACTGTAGATAGGCGAGCCTTCGTGTACATTTTGCAAAATTTCTTGCATGAGAGTAGACACACTTCTATCTTAAATGGCTACAATAAAACATTCATCAGTCTCTCTGCATACACCACCAAATAGCCATTGCTGTGGTAGGACTCTTCTGGCATTGTTTTTCCATTTTGTGAAGACGCTTTCGTCGATTTCCATGATTGTGTTGGGACCTCCAATTTTCCACCTTTCATTTCTTAATAATCTCCAGGTACAAACTTCGCGGAGGTAGTTGTTCCAATTGATAACAGTTTTGTCTGAAATATTCAATTCCTCCGCACAAAATGTTATGGATGTTAATTGTTTGGACCAACTGTAGATGAAACGAATAGCGGTCACGAAAGTCATTTTGGAGCCAATGAACCATGTGCCTTTTCTCATTGCGATTTGGGATAGACAATCTTTCAAGTGGCATCGCCATTGTTTCACTGAATTGGGTCCCGAATTGTGAAAATACTTTTTCATTTCATGACCATTTTGACACAATTTCCTTTTGGGGAGAAGTCCACGGTCTTGTAAGTGATAATTGCTTCTTCCTCCATACTCGGTAAATTAAATAAGGTTGTTGTAGCTTCAGCCATCATAAATGCAAATAATGCAAATATCTCAAAGTAGAAGAGCTCAAAAAAGTCACTGTGATGCTGTGGATAGGAAAATCACAATAGACAGAAAAATAAAAAAAATTCCCAAACCTCTCAGAATTTTAAATCTCACAGGTAAAAAAAAATTGACTATCTGATGAATTAATCATGCCAGTCACTTGGTTGCCATGACAATGTTGTCATGCAAAAAACGTCGATGTCTACTGGAAGGGAAATCGGCAAGTCAAATACGTCATCGGTTGAATTATCCGTAAGTACCATTTCAAGACATAATTTATAATAAGCTTATAAAAAAAATTAAACTTCCTGAAAATTTAATTTCATAAACATTTTAACAAATTTTAACCCATTTCACAAGGCCAGTTTTACAAAAATATTTATAGAGTTTAATAAGTAATTGTTTTTAGTGATCGAGAATTCCTAAAAAATTATAGTGCCAGAATTACCAGCACCGTAATCGAACCAAGGACCCAGTATCCCAGAATCTAAGCTCCACCACTGAGTTAGACCTCACAAAGACATAGTTGAATAACAATAGAACTAAAATTAAGTGATTCGTCTTATAAATAAGGGAATATGATTTTTCAAATATATATTAAAAAATATTGACACATCCTTGTTCCAGTACAATAATTTTCTTCATTACATTTTTTCCTCCTTTTATTTATTTCACTGATCTTTAAAGATTCATCTCAGAGATGAAGGAATGATATTAGGTCCAGGAGAAGTTTTATAATATTCAACTCAACCAGTAACATTATTTTTTCCAAATTACAAAATTATTTATCATTACTTGTGCTGATTACTAACAACAATTAATAACGTTCATAACACCAAACTCTTGCACAGACTTTTTATTCATCTCTTTAAGATTTTTATCTTCCAGCTTTTACGTGTCCACTAATTACAATGAATCAATATTTTTGGGGTTGTTTTTGGTAAATCTAAAAATAAATAATTGATTAGTAGGATAATATATATGAATTCTTAGTATGTGATAAACAATAATAATATTGCTTTTTCATAGGAAAACATTATAAGATATTTATTATAAATGTGAATATCATTTTCTAGGAAAAATAAACATATTCATTTATTATTATATAACTCCATTGTTAATTAGTTACACTTTATGATTTAGTACAATTGTCATTTATATCTATTTTTGTAATCGTTACTGGGTAAATATACTTAAAGAAAAAACACTATTTGTGTTCTATTTATAAACATGTAATAACTACAATCAAATCATATATCATGTGACCTAATTTGATAAGCTTGTAATTATAAACTAAAATAATAAGCATGCTGATAATTCTAACAAGATTTATCGATAAAAATCCATTTAAAATCTCTATCTATAAACTATTCCATCCTGGAAACCGGTTTCAAGCTATTGGCTATTCTCATTGAGGCTCTAGAATATTTAAGACATTAGATAAGTGCTTACTTTGTTTTGGTATTTTAGATCTAGTGTCTGAAATATCCTAGCACCTTACTGAGGATAGCCAATAGCTTGAAACTGATTTAAGAATGGAGATAGTTTCTAAATAGAAATTTTAACTGCTTCTCTTGCTGCAATTTGATAAAACTTGTTAGAGAGATATATATATATAGACATTCTTTCTCACCAAAAATTCTTCAATTATTAAAAAAATTAAAAACAATTATTAAGTGTTAATTATTTCTTTTCGATAGTAGACTGTTGTCATTAGCATATTTATTAGATGTAAGATATTAATGTTTGATTTTTACAGTTTTTTAAGTAATTACAAACCATCACCCATCTGTCATTATATATATATATATATATATATACATATGGGTGATATATATATATATATATATATATATATATATATATATATATAATTTTAGGGATCTGCTGTTTTCTGGTACAATCTTCATAAAAATGGAGAGGTCGATAATTTAACTCTACATGCGGCTTGTCCAGTGTTAAGTGGCAATAAATGGGGTAATTATAATGTTTATATTTTTTATTCAATTTCTGATTAAAAACAAAATCATCTTTGCAAAACCATATTAAAATGTTATATTTTAATCATTTTGAATACATATTTCATTTTTATACTAGCATAATTGAAAACTTACAAGATATTTGTGCCCCAAGAGGCATATTAAGCCCAACAATTCCTCTCAATTTAACAAAGTAAATTTATTATTATAATTATAATTAAATAAAATGCAATTAGTTATTGCCTTACTTTGTTCTATATTTTGTAATCACAAATTTAATTTAGAAAAATAAAAATTAAATTTACAAAGTAAATTTATTATTATAATTATAATTAAATAAAATGCAATTAGTTATTGCCTTACTTTGTTCTATATTTTGTAATCACAAATTTAATTTAGAAAAATAAAAATTAAATTCCAGTGATGTAAATAAAATAAAACTCTGCAAACTCATTAGTGAAAGAGTTATTAAAATCGTCATTATATGCCAAAGTATGACGATTAATAACTATTTTCTTGTTTTCCACTATTTTGTTAGATGCTAAACATACATAAAAAGTAAAAGAGTACTTTGTTTTTGTTGTATCCACAAGTTTTTAAGCATAACTACAATAATTAAATAGATGTAATAAATACATCCATACTTCCACATTCTTTTTAAATTCACTTAAATAAAGATATAATAAAAGGCGAATGACCCCAAGATGCATTTCGTGCTGAAACAGCACTCATCAGTTGGCCCAGGTCACTATCTCTCATATACATCTTTATTATATGTAAAGTATTTATCTAGATTAAAATGTCACATTTTCATTTACTATTGTCATACTTTCTCCATTCACAACTTTGATGACATTCATTTTAGATAAATACAATAACGACAATTAAAATAAAATAAATAAAAAATCAGATATATTAATCTTTAACTGAGGTTTAAAGTTTATATCAGTGCTCTAGTTAAGATAATGATTACAAATAGTTATTATTCTATTTATCTGAAATGGATGGCATCAAAATTGTGAGTGGAGAAAGTTTGACAATGGTAAACGAAAATGTAAGCATTGGTAGTCAAGAGGTCAGCACAGCCGCCTTCAAGCAGTTGTCCCCGCTTAGTGGCTTCACTTCCCGGTGATGCTATGACACATGAAAAAACAACAACAACATACCATTCTAAATTGCTAAAACAAAATTTATAAAAAGTACACTAGAAATAATTTACTAATAGCCATACAAATCAATGTTAAATCTATATACAATGACAAAATAAAATAGATGTTATATTATTTACAATACTGACTTTGAAAACTTTTCATTTTAAAAGGCTTCAAAACAGTATTTAATTATAGTTCTCTATTGTATTTTATCTTCAACCATATCTTATGAAGAAAAATTATTTATATTATATATTTTTTAAAAAGTATAATATGCTTTATCATAAGATGTCTTCTTCAATGCAAATAATTCTAAGGTCCTACAACACAAATGTGATTTTATAATAATGAACTCCATTGTAACATATCCAAAAATTTGAAAAGAGACATGAATTAATTGTATAACTTGCTATTGTATTTTATTAGGATTCTGCTGAAGCATTTTAAACTACTTTTTCTGCCTTTATATAATATCATCTTTCCATAAATCTAACTAAGTTAAAATAAGTTATCCATACATATGTATCTTTAAATGGATATAACCCAACTATAGAAAATTTCATTAGTATTACATGTATTTACGAACACAATCTATAAATGATAACTTAGATAAAACAAAATTATCTTATCTAATAGATGAAAAATTGTTAAGTGTATTGATTGGAAACACCAATTTATGGTAACATATTATTTATTAAATGTGATTTCTATACAGAACATGAAATAACTTTTTTAATTACTATTAAGATATAAGCTTGTTTAAATTTGGTTTGAATTTTAAAAAAAGTCATGGAATTAATATAGAATAAAAATTAAGAGATTATTTCCATGTAAACATAGATAACTTCATCTTTAAATATTGTAAGGGAACTATTGATTACTATTAATTGTCAATCCTGAAGTTAAATTTTTTTCTTCATTAATATATCATAGAAATTTTGTTGGATTTAATTGAAATAAAGGGAGATTCTTCTCTTCTTCAAACCCAAGTTCTTATAATGATTTAAACTGATAAAGCTATTTTTGTAGGTGTGAGAATGGAGAATACTTATTTGGCCTCATGAGAATTGTCAATTTATAGTAATTGATAGTTCCCTGGCAGCATTAAAAACTGAAGTTATCTCTGTTTATATGAATGTAATTGCTTATTTTCTATTTAATATCAAAATACAAATACATAAAAAAATAGAATTCAGTGTATAGAATTAATGTACTTAATAATTTGCAACTCATTAGATAAGAGGGTTTCTACTTTGTGTTGATAATTACAGGCAGTTCTATTGAACTTTCTAGAATGATTTGTATTTATTTATCATTTCTAGTTTCATTTAATCTTATGCATCCATTGATATATATATATATATATATATATATATAGTAACCTTCTCCCAAGACCGCTGTACTATAAATGAATCATGTCACATGTTTTAGGCATCATAATCACTACTGTACCCTAGCTACAGCCAATCATCATGCCATCCACATTGGTCAGCATAATCGCAACTGTAACCTGGCAACAGCCAGCCTTCATCTACTAAACAGTCATGTCACATTGGCAAGTGCCATAATCGCATCTCTAACCTAGCTTCATGCTCTAGCTGGTCATCAACGAAACATACCGCACATTTAGTGATTAAATTCTCTTATGGAACCTAACATACTCACACGATCAAGAATATAAGCAATGAAGAAACAAAAATGCAAAACTAACGAAATAATTCTTGGATTGAATAAAACTAGCATGAAACTGTCGATCTAAAGAAGATCACAAGGCGACTAATAAAGATAAAAACTTCTGGTCAAACCAGCTTTAAAATCCACCCAAACAAATGGTGATGAGTTAAATTTGATATTCAGCAAATTAATAAAATAACTAATAATTATATGCATGTCTTGAGTGATTATGAAATTAAACTTATAAATGAAATGATAAGTAAATTATGATGTAGATGACTAATGGATGATGGAAAGAAGTAATAATGGAATAGTGGAATGAAAGGAATCTAAGAGTGAAGAGAAAAGAATGACTATGTATGAGAATAAGGAATGATTAAGAGGATGATAAAATAATAGTTATTGAATAGTGAAGATGATAAGTGAATAAAAGTTAATGTATGATTAATCAATTATAATAATGAATTAATGTCAAATGAGAATGAATAAATAAAAGAATGGATCAAGATGAAATTGAAGAAAAATGTTAAAGATGGAGACTGAAATCTTAAACTATAAACTAATATAGTATTAAGTGATAAAAGTAGGGATTTCAAGCTTGACACAACCAGAATATTATCATGAAGTTAAAACAAACTATACATTTTATACAAAAAAAATATTTTGCATCTTAAAGATTAGTTGACTTTGATAAAATAGTGAAATTAATCTATTTTAAGTTCAACTATAATAATTAACAAGATATAAACTTTATTACAAACTTAAATTCTATCTTGAAATTTAACAACTAATTCTTCTCAGGGTTCAAACACTCAAAATCCTTATATAAACTATATTTGGGTCAGTAAGAAGGATTTTACCACTATCCAAAACCTAATGCACTAATAGATCTCAATATAACGTAAATTAAGAATTATATTTAGCAATTACACATAAATTTTATAACTAACATTACTTTAAAATTTATGAAGGGAAATGACCTTTTGATAATTAAAAACAATAACTTACTACATTCCTCTTCTCATATAATTATAAACCATGTGATCGAGATCAGTGAATGATAGCTCTGCAGATTTAACTAAATCAATATTATGTTTATATTTAATCTATTATTTGCATTAATATGTGCTCTAAGTTATTAACATTTGGATTATTGTGTGATGATGCATTAGATGTACCAATAAATTATAAGGCTTACCAAAATTATTATGATATAGCATAATATAGTTACTAGTACTATATTGGTTAATGATGATTTCATTTATAATCTTCTGGTAGGTTGATACCAATAACAATAATAGTGTATAGATGTGGTAATTAGCAATAAGATTACATGCAACTGCATACATTTTTAAATACAGCAAACTTTATTTACACTATGTACAAATTTTTAATTCACAGATATGGCATGAAATAAAAGTAATCTATTTAAATAATTTATGGATGGGACAAATACTTAATATCCCCTTGACCATATACTCAACAAATGATACAACCAAATAGAAAATAATGTTCAAAATATCATTTGTTACTCTTTGGCATATTTTTAAGAATCAGATAATAAAACCTATTTAAGCTGCACTAGCACTTAAATTACATAATAGCAGTATATTTAGAAATTTAGGATATGCACAAAGTTTAAATTTAGAATTCCAACATTATAGAGTATTGCATTATCCCAAAGCCCTATCTTTTATCAGAATATGATAAGGGCAATTATCACATTCTGTACAATTACTAACTTATTTAACTTTGAAATGAATAAGTTTAGTACATTAAAATACGAATAGACATTAAAAGTCAACTACACACTGATCTCACTAAAACAGTAACTATGTACACAACTCAACCCTTGAATACATAACTGATCTTACAATTCTATTGTCACATCATTATTTGATGAAAATGAATCCATTCTGCCAAATGTGCATCTCTTATTTTTACATTTAAAATTTTCTACCATCATTAATAGATTCTGGTTTGGTCTGTCAACAACTGATGATGATCCCACAACATCATAAACACTATTTCGATTAAGAAAACACTATGCTAGATGAGTGTTCCTGAATTTAATATTATTTTATACTTGCTATATGATCTGGACCTATTATACTTCACCATACATGGTGGAAAAACTATCTCCATATTATCATGAGGAATTTAATACTAAGATGGGACACTTTATAAAACAGCATGACAGTTGTATAATAATATATGGCTGATTCTATACCTCTCTATGGGTATACATATATGTGTGGACATTGCCTCACCAGGAAAAGACTAGAATTCAAACCATAGAAATCCTTTCTTTTTAGGATTATTTATACTAATGAGCATTAATTACTACTCAGATTCTATCCATCTTTTCTCTCATGAAATTAGCCATAGGCGACACTCCATCAGCCTATGCTCCATATAAATATTAATATATTGGATGCCATTCAACTGGAACATTCTATTAACTCAAAACTATAACTAGTCATTCTCAATATCATAGCAAGACAAAAACAATACCAACAATAACAGTGAAAATCTACATATTCCATTTTATAACGTAAAATCATTAATGTATTAACAGCCAAACCAAAATACCTATGTCCAATGATCGTTAATCATTTTAGAATGACAACTATATTTTTATTGAAGAGAGCACGACAGATTTAAGCAATTAAGATCAAACCTGCATTTGTATTCAAAGTGGACACATTCACTTCTATAGCAAATTACAAAATGGAAAAAGGTTTATATCAAATTTTCTTTATATCAGAAAATAATTCAGTCATGCCAATATATATATATATATATATATATATATATATATATATATATATATATATATATATATATATATATATATATATATATATATATATATATATATATATATTTGATAAAAATGTCTGTACATTTACCTCTTTTTAATATACCTTAAAATTATTTTTAAACTATGAGAGAAGTAAATATTTTTTATCACTCTCTCTAAATAAATGATATATATATTCTCCGGTTTTCTCTTAACTAAAAAAAAACATACATAAAATAGATATATATTTTACACATTTTTTTTAACTTAATATATATATATATATATATATATATATATATATATATATATATATATATCTTTCATGCCACAGTAAAACACAGATGTTTTAAAAACAAAATTTCTAAGAAACACATTAGGTAAGTAATAACACAGCAATGATAAAGAAAAATAAAAGCACATTTTTATCCATTAAATTTTATACCTGGTTCATCCAAGTTATTTATCCTGGTGAGTTAGACTAACAAAGTGACTCTTAGGAATAAATATTGTGGTTAGCAAAACATTTCAGATAACACATATATATTTTATTTTGGGTGTGAAATGAGCAATTTTTAAGACTTATCCAAAAGTAAAATTATTTAATGGTTTTAGTATTGATAATTAACAAAGAGATTAAAATTCATACTTCCAATTGTAGCAGAGTTAAAAAATAAGTTTATCTAATTTTCTCTAGATAATTTTCTTACAAATAATTCTTTAGGTTATTGGAATCTTCAAAACAAACTTTTTAAAATCTTTATTGATTTATTCGTAAGTGTTTCAAATGAAGCATAACAAAAATCATTTATTACATTTAAGATCAAGATAATTTTTCCTTGAAAAATTAATGGAATTTGATTGAAAGTAGCATATTTATATTTCCCTTTCTTTTAAAATTGTGGGTTAATTTTATTTTTCCCTGCACAATAATACATATAGGTGTAGCTGTGTTTAAACAGTCGGGGCATATTCCAATATTGTAAACATTATTATAATGGCGGCATATATTTCTCAATAAAAATTCAAAAGTAAATATTTATTTCACTTCATTCTTATTAGAAAAGTATGATATGATTATCAATATAAATAAAATTATCTAATTATCACTTTGACATTTTTAGCATTTTAATCAATTGGTAAATGATCATTTCTTTCATTACATAGGTTTCTGCGATAAAAATACGCAGACAATATAGAGAATGAAATCACGCAATTATTTTCATTTTTTTTTTTTTACTTTACTAAAAGTTAGATTATTTCAAAATGACTTTTAAATTTATTTACTATATGTTATATATAACACTTGTTTTAAAATCATTTCAAGTTATTATTTTTTTTCTCTTGATATTTTTACTTTATAAGCACAATCTTGTTCTGCTGGATAACAAAACTAGCACGCAAAATACAAACATTATCAATTTTTTTTAGTCTACTTATAAATGATTTGCGTGTCATTTCTAAAGAAGATATTTTTAAAATATACATAACATAAAAGCAAAGGCTTACTTTTTCTTGAATTTTCCTGGGTTTAAAGAAGTACTTATTCAAATAAAAACTTATCTCCATGGTTTTAATTTCCTTCTCCAGTATGAATCCTAGGAAATATGCGGTCATGGAAAAGGCTTAAAATGATAGCAAGGTTTTAAGATTTTTTATTCAAACATTTTTAGACAGCAAGGTATTCTACTTCCATACAATTAGATTTCATAATTTTGTTGATTTTTAATTTTTTTCTTATTTTAAATCAGAACTGAGGTTTGTGTTTACTTGGTTCTTGTTTTTCTTAATTAGTCCACCCCCCCCTACAGCTTTGTTAAAACATATATAGCTTTTATTATAATGCATTCTGGGAGTGAATTAGCCAATAATTTTGATATGCATAATTAGTATTACCCCCTCTGGCTTTATTTTTAATAACTATCCATTATTATTTAAGACAGTTTGTGTTTAGTACTAAAAAAATATGCTTAAATAATTTACTATAATGATTTATTTTACAAGATTTATACATTTGATTTAATTGTTTATTCCTTTCAATTGCTATTCAAAACTAATAAAATAGCAATGTATTTATCTACCAAATAATAATAATAATAATACTTTTAAATTGTTATTTTAGTCTAGTCAGAACCTAGACTGGGTTTGAAATCTAATCTCCACTTAAGAAAATTTCCCAGTGCATTCAAAACAATCTCTATTGAAAAACACTTTTGTAAAATTTTAACACCAGATATCTTATCATTTTAAATTTTGGAATTATTAATTTAGGGACCTAAATAAAAGGTCATATATATATATATATATATGTGTGTGTGTGTGTGTGTGTTTCATACTCTGTTGTCAAGTTACATACTTTAAGTGTCCATATATATTCAATGGACCATTAGTAAGAATGGATTTCCATTCTTGCCATTAAAAGGTGAGAAGGTTCCTTGACAACAGTGAGTAATAATGATTACCATCTTTACTGTGCATGTTTAGGTGATTACTAATTGGTATATATAATAGACAGGGTATGAGCACAGACTTTCATATATATATATAAGCTAATTTAATTGGCAACTAAAATGAAAAAAATATATATTTTTTATGTGTTCTTAAGATGTTCAAATATGTTCAAACGACATTGTGTGTTCATAAGATGTTCAAATGACAAAGTTACAAAGATGATTTGTGATACATAGACTTTCATTTTCAAAAGCTGCCAATTTACCAAAAAACAAAACAGTATCCAATTTTCAAGAAAGTGGAATATTTAAATAGCTATTTTAAATAATTAGTACTTCATTAATAATTTCTACATCAAACCCAACCAATACCATGCTATGAATTTGGTTTTCTGAGTTATTTTTTTTAGTATACAGAATAGTAAATAATAATTATGTTTCTATAGATAGTCATTAGATAGGCTTCTGGTTGAAAATTAAATATTAATTATATAATATTATAAAGAGCAACATGGTTTTGTAAAGGAAGAAAGAAAATTTCAAATCAAATTTAATGCGACTAAACTGATGTATTGTAAAAAAAAAACTGATATAAGTTGGAGAAAATGTCACTAGAAATATAAAATGACAAACATGAAAGTAAAACAGAATATTCAGAACAGGGTATTATTTATTAAGTGCATATAATCTTCAAATCGAGAAAAAATCCATTTATCCAACAAATTGAATGTATTCAAAAGTTTAATATTAATTAATGCACTGTACACCGTGCAATTGGTGTAGTTGGCAAAGAGTCATATTTGGTTCGGATGATAAAGACAGGATCAATTCTTATGCTTACAGGTTTGGCACTTGAGTAATGAAGCCATATGTATCTTTTTATGTATTGTACATATTTCTGCTTTTTTACATTGTTTTAAATCATTTTGAACAACAAGTGCTTCCAAAATTCTAAAGAGCAGCACCAAGGAAAATTTATATTAGATATGTGGGTGACATATTTATAGCAGCACCGGAAAACACAACCAAAGATATCTTACATGAAATCCACACTCTTTCTAGCCTGATTTTTAATTGCACATATGAGGATGAGCAAAATCTAGTCAAGTATCTTGATTTAAAAATCAACAGAAAGAATGCTGACCTCAACTATTCCATGATATTCAAACCATTGTGCATTAGAGGTTACCTCCACCCACTCTCAAAATCCCCTAAATCACACAAACTCACAGGGCTAGCTGCCTTCTTATTCTGTAATCACCATCTATGCAAATTAGAGCCAGACAAGAAAAACAACATCACCAGCTACATCAGGGATTTAATAAGTGTGGGCTTTAATCACAGAACAATAGCCAATAGGATTGAAGGCTTTTATAAAAGACTTCAACAAAATATAAAAGAAGACAGACAACATCTACATTAGAAAAAAAACATACCTACATTAGAAAAAAACTTTAGTAAAATTTACAGAAAGAATTCAAACTAGGTTTTAGAACCCCTCCAAACACCAATAGGCTTATTAATAATGCCAAAGATAAAAGAAACATTGCAGAAAACCCCCAGGTGGTATGTAGAATTGTGTACCCTCAAATGGGGTGTGATTTGGTTTATTATGGAGAAACTCGTGCTACAGTCGGCAATAGATTGGCTCAACACAAATACACATATACAAGAGCAATAACCAAAAAAGAAGGCAGCTCTGTACTTGCTGACCATCAACAAGATCTCAATCACAGATTTGAACCCTCCAAGGCTGACATTTTATGCATGGAAAGAAATGATATCAAAAAAAAAAATTAAGGAAGCTTGTTTCATCACCAGCTATGCCAAATCAATAAATATAAGAGACACTTGTTTTGCCATTTCCAAAAAATGGAAAGTATAGGAGGCAATTTTACATAAAAAAAAAAAAATCGTATTGTTAATTGCGTTACTTTAAAATAACAAGTTATGGAAAGTTGAGATTTAATTGGAAGAAAAAGTTTTGATTAATAATTATACAATAGAAATATAGTAAATCTTTGTTGCAGATGATCAGATAAAGTTTTTACAAAAAAATATTTCTGTTGAATAAATTACTGGAAAATAAAAGTATTGTTTAGATAAAAGTAATATTTAAGAAAGAAGAATTGATAAAATTTAAAAAAGTGATTCTTACTAATATGCACTCAATTTTCTTTTACATTATCAAAAATTGAAAGAAATACAAAAATTATTATACACAACACGATAGTAATCCCTCGCGATATGAGAGTATATGTTAAAAGCTCAGAATAAAAGTAAAAATTTATATATGAACCGTATAGTTTAAAATTAGTTCCAAATTAAGGATCAATGGCAAAAAAAAAGCTTTGTAAGTGAATATATATTATTCAATAGCATATGTATGACAAATATAGTTTAAGTAATATATACGATTTGATATTTAATATTGAAGTCTTATTTTAAATTTTTGTTTAACAATATATATCTTTTTCACAGTGTTAAGTCTTACACTGAAACAATATTAAAAAAAAAAACCCAAACTAAACAACATTGTAAGGCTATACATTTACTTATTTTATATGCATTTTTTAAGAATAGGATTGTTAATTTTAAAGTATTTGATATACATTTTTTTTAATATTTTTTGTTATGTATGTATGTATGTAATATATTATTACAGTTTTGTAATCTTCATTTTTTTCGTATTGTTTACAAATAATTAATTTTATTATGTTTATTTTTAGTGGCCAATAAATGGGTTCGAGAATATCATCAAGCATTTTTAAGAAAGTATGGAATGAACGAAACCGATAAATTTGAAAAATGACATATAAAATATATCTATCTTATTTAATTTTGTATTTGGATATTATTAATAGAATTTTGTAACTAACTAAATAAAAATATCTATATCAAGATAAAAATTATTTTTCCCCAATATTCTTAATGTGTATTGATATATACATATATATTATAATGACGTATGCTATTTTCTAAATGTTCCATTTATTATTAACTTTAATTATTATTTTGCATTTGGTCAAAAATAATAATCCAATATATTCTTTATCTTATCTTTCTGGTTGTGTTCTGATCCATCGTGTCAGCCACGGGATGATGTTGATGCTAACAAAAAACACATTAATATAACATTCCCGGGCTAGCGATTCTCTATTAATATTGACTTTTTTTTTTGTTTACAAATTTTACATTCTTTCGTTTATAAATTATTTGGGACAAAAATAGTTTTTTTTTAATTTTTATTGACAAGAGGGTCTTTTGTAATGTATGTTCAAATAATAATTTGGGTTTTTTAAATAGTATTACTGTTTTTTTAAAATTTGATTGACAAAATTCAAGAGATAATGGGTTTTTTTAAATGTATCTTTAAATAATAATTTACGTTACTTTTATTGGTTTACGTTTGATTTCCGATAACAATTAGTGAGAGTGGTGTTTTTGTGTATGATTAAATAATAATTTACATTACTTTTATTTTACATTTGATTGCCGACAACAATTACTGGAAGAAAGGGTTTTTTTTTTTGTTGTGTATGTTTAACCCTTAAACCGCTAATTATATTATTGGTTGTATGAGGTAAAAATCAAATCTTTTAATTGGCCAACTCACAAACTGAAGACAAAGCCTATTGTTAAAACATATTCGCCTATAATATTAAATTCAACTCAGATACGTTTATAAAAAGTATATTACTAATTTTTCAGGTTATGAAAGAGAACGAAAGTTCTTTCAAAAATAAATTGCTATTTATTTATTATAAAATATATTCAATTTCATCAAATATAAAGTGAATATCTAAACAAAAAAGTGCTGACGCAAACGCTTTTTTTCAATGTTACGTTATTGAAAAGTAAAGATTTCTTTTTGCTAAATCTTAAATATTTTTACTAAAATCTTCAACATTTTTCGAAAATAATTTTGTTTTTTTAGTATTCTCTCTGAAAATCATTTGTAATTACTCAATATATACTTAATATTCTTTAAAATTATATTCGAAATGAAAATCTCAGTGTTTTTCTTTATTTTCTTTGATCAGGCGGTTTCTTTGTTCTTTCCAGCCAATCAGAATGTCTTTTTCAGCTGAGAGCTCGCTGACAACCAATCACTGACAATGTTCTTTCTTTGTTTAGGTTTAAATGAGGTTTTTTTGATTTTTTACTTGTAAAATAATTTGGAAGAGGGCACCATCTTACAGAACTTTTAAAAACCTAATCAATACCTGTCAAACGAATATTCTAGCATAAAAACTAGCAGAGTTAGAGTGACATCAGATGTCGATGAGTGGCCTTGTAAGAGGTGGGAAAAGGGTTAAATAAAAATTTTGAAGTTACGTTTATTTTACATTTGATTGAGAACCGATTTTATTTACTTTCTTTTGTTTATAAATTATTTTGGTTTCCCAAATAATATTTTCGACAATGGGACAATAATAGTTGTTTCTTTATTTTTTATTGACAAGAGGATCTTTTTCATGTATGTTCAAATAGTAATTTGGGTTATGTTTAAAAAATAATTTACCTTACTTTTATTGGTTTACATTTCATTGCCAACAACAATTATTGGGAAAAAGCTTTTTTTTGTGTATGTTTAAATAAAAATTTTAGTTACTTCTTTTATTTTACATTTGATTGCTGATAACAATTATTGGGAGAAGATGTACGTTGAAATAAAAATTTAAGTTACTTTTATTTTACATTTGACGAAGGCCATTTGGAATCCCTCCAAACAAGCTGCTCTTTAAGAAGTGAACATTTCCCTTGGCAACAACCAGACTTACAAATGAAAGTCAAAAAATGTTTATGGACCTCAAGTCGCAATATGTCGCACGGTCATATCTTTTCTTTCAGCATGGTGTTTTTCTGCAGTAGAAATGTTACAGCACCAGCTTCCATGTCTGGCAATTCCCATCTTTTCAAGTTTTCTGTGTTCGAATTAGCCATATTCTTGGTCTCAGAAAATTACTCTTTAAAACGTAACTTAAAGTGTGATCATCAAAAAAATTGTGCTACCCCACCTAATAGAGAATTTAAGAGACCTACAGCTTTATGAGGAACAATCACTATACTGTTAAAATAGTTAAATGGTAACAGTACATCAATTCATATTTTTAAAAAAGGCCCCAATGAAAATTTAAATAATTTTGACATGATGAACTTAACACACCCTTGATGAACTTAACACACCCTCATATGATATTGTTACATAAAATGCATAACACAGCATTACGATATAGTGCATGACACAAACAACTATGGCATTTTCTTCTGCTTTTAGCATAGGAAAAAGCCACAGCATTAGCCACTAAGCCGAGTTAATACTCTTTCTAGGTTTTATCATAGAAAGAAGGCTTAACTCAGAGTTAACACTCTTTCTACATTTTAGCATAGAAAGAAGATGTAACTCCAAGTTAACAGTCTTTCTAGGATTTATTGCAAAAAGAAGGCTTGGGCGTAGCCGTGGAAACTTCATATTTCTAGAAATTAAGCTAGAAATAGTGCCATCCTGCTGCTGATATGATGGATCAAAACACAGCTATCTTTCTTAAACCAGAACATTTTTTTAAAAACTTCTATCAAAAAAAATGAATGAATAAATAAATTTAATAGGAATTGTCTACTAATTTCTATTTTTTTTAAAAAATTAAATCAAATATTTGAACATAGTTTATTTTTCATTATCTCTATACAAAATAATCAAAGTGAATAGATGCGTAAAACAACATGGTCAAAATAATTATTCATGGAAATTTATAATATATTTTAGTTTATGTAGTAATGGGTATAACCTCTACAAACATGAAATTTGTATTGTGAATTGTGACGAATTTGAAAACATTTAATTAATATATATATATATGTCCTGCACATAGATAATGAAGCTATTAAACGTAAATAAAATTATTAAAAGTTACCACCAAGTGTCTCATATTCACAGTGACTTGTATTTAGTTAAGAACTGTAATGTTAATGCAAATTTATGCAAATTTATATGATGTTACATAGACCATTTTCGAGACAGAGAAAATCAGGCCTCTCTTCTATTTATTGCTACTGGGTCGTATCGTCTATTAAAGCAATTCAAAAATGTATATAAAAAGAATTATCTTTGTAATGCACATGTTAGTGAATGGAAGTTGAAATGTTAAAAATTAGATCAAAATTTGCATATCTTTGTACCTGAAAATGTATGTAATACCTATTTATTTTTAATTATACTTAAAACATAAAGCCACTACTACCCTATTTGCCATTTAATATTACGTGTTTTTTTTTCTGCAGCAAATACAGACACAAATATAATTATATATGAATGTTTTCCTGAAGTTTTGGGATGTTGGTATTTTAAGTGTATTTATATATTAGACTATTTTCATCATCTAACATTAAGTAATGCCTTTTTTTTACTAAAATTAAGCTTTATAAAATATATATGTATAACCATCACTTAGAAGCACTTTCAACTAACTTGTAGCTTTGTCAACTATCATTTTTAAAAGTGATAGTTGACAAAGCTACAAGTTAGTTGAAAGCACTTCTAAGTGATGGTTATATATATATATATATATATATATATATATATATATATATATATATATATATATAATAAACTTTTAAGTACTGTATTTTCAAATATTTATTTATAAATTTACATATATTATTTTGAAGAAATACAGACATCGATTTGTAATATTATATATATATATATATATATATATATATATATATATATATATATATATATATAAATGTTAGTTAACTAAAATTCCAATGCATGCTCATTTTCATTTTACTTTTTGAAATTATGAAACTAAAATCCAAACTATACACCATTACACTGATTACTCAGTTGTTCATAATTTATGTAAATGTGAACAGAATCAAAGAAAAATGTTGATAAGTATATAAAAAAATCTAAAGAAATATATTTAATTCTTTATTGCATGGTAGTTCATAAAAAATGAACATCAAATGTGGCAGAGACAGGCCATATTTCAAGGAAACAATTTCCATAATTGGTTATACTCGAGCAAAATAGAAACTTCATTAAAAGTTAGTTGAAATAAATATTTTGTTATATAGATATTTGGAGACATTTTATCATAAAGTCAAACTTACATTCTAAACAGGCTGCAATTTACAACTATACATGCACTGTTCTGTCATTTAATCAATATTCTTTTGTTGAATATAAGAAAACTCTGTACAAACCATATGACAGAGACTTTGAAAAGATAAAAGTGGCATCTTATCTTTGTATCTGAATGCAATTATACACATAAGTAAATATTAAAATTTTAGTAGTGTTAAAAATGAAATTAAAGTGAATAATATAAAATATTCACACCTCCAATCTAAGATACTTATAATTGGCCTATATGTTTTTATTTAGATATAAAGATAAGATGTCCACTATTTTCATTGTCTCTATCATGTGACTTGAATCCAGATTTCTCTCACATTCAACAAAACAACATTGATTAATATGACAATGAAAGGGACTTCATATCATCTGTTAGGATTCCAGATTGAACCTGCACTAGTAATTATCTAATTTAATTATTTTACATACATAAATTATTCTTATAATTGGAAAATAAATGCTTCTAAAAATTTTAATGTAGGATTTATATCTCTTTTATCTAAATTTGGATTTATAAATAATATTAAGAATACAATAAAGCAAGCATATAAATACTCACTTATGTTTTATATTGAACGTGAAAACTTAATTGTTTAGCTATTTATTAGAGTAAACTTTAAACAAGATTATGAGCCAGTGTTAAGCAATATATTTGATAAGACAAAATATCTAAATATATTCTTCCATGTAATTTTGCTGTTACTTACTTAGAAAAAAAAGCAAGATTATTATTATAAAAATAGCTTTATGTATAAAGAATATGTCAATTGCAAGTCTGATACATTTTATTTATTTGTTTATTTGTGTTTAACTGGACATGCTCTGAAATTTATATATATATATATATATATATATATATATATAAATTTCAGAGAATGTATATATATATATATATATATGTGTGTGTGTGTGTGTGTGTAACTGCACCTTCCACTGAGCTGTATAAATAGCAACCAAATATGATAAGATAGAATAACAGCAGTCCTTTAGTTTTGTTGGTATTATAGGTTTGCTTATTGATGTTTTCTAAATTAGCGAATAAAATATTTCTATTATTTTAATTTATGTATAGAATAAATAATCTGAAATCACTATTTCATTATTCTCAGGATCAAAACAGAATACCACTTTTAAAAAGTTCAAATATCAAAGGAAATGTCAGTTTTAACTGTTTAATCATTATAAATTAATACACTGTATAGGCTTACACACACCTGCACATATATAAGGGATTCAAACTCAGACTTTCACACAACGTTTAATCTTTATGCCATCTCATATTGCTGACCCACCTGATCATACACAGGTTGAAAAGATAAATAATCACCAATATATTTCATGCTAAAACAGCACTCATAAATTGGTCCAGATTATTATCTCCACACATATATACAATCAGTGCTCAGCTTTATATTAAGGTAGCCAAATTTCATACATTAATGGATAGGCTTCAAACTACTCCAACCCACAACTCTTTAGCGATCCATTTCATTAAAAATCTGATGATGAGTAACAACCTTGGCACTAATGTGGGCTTTGAATGTCCCATCATCAGATTTTTAATGAAATGGATGGCTGAAGAGTTGTGAGTTGGAGCAGTTTAATAATTGTAGAAATTGAAGATTATATTATGTGTAAGTGATGTTAGCTGAAAATTATGACATTTAAAAATATATGGATGATGCACTTATATATATATATATATATATGATTTAAATATAATATACATATGCAATTGTTATTTAATATTTTCTCTATTATATGATCTAAATATAATTTTGGAGGGATTAAACTTTGTATTATTATGATTACATTCCTGATGTTTCGACAGCTTATCATTAATTACTCTCAAGGTTAAGGTCTAAATAAATAACTGTTAGTTCTGAAGTAATAAGGAGATAGAGATTGTGCGTGAAACAAAGAACAATCATTCTTATATGTATTTGATGGTTGATTATACAGAATAGGTGAATTTAAAAATATTTCTTTCCGTTTTACAATTAATTGATTTTGATTTGATTTTAGAAAAAAAGGATAAAGTAAAGGATCTCCACAAGGCTGGAATACATTGTACTGCATCAGATTTATTTGAACTATCATCCATTTGTAACATTTCAATGGACTCACTCATGATTCGTAAATCATGCTTATCCAAATTAGCAAGTACTTTGGCATTATTAAAGACAGGAGTATGATCAATTTCTAAAAAGTGTGAAATAAAAACTGATGCATATACGTTTTGATTGGATTCATATACGTAGCTTCTTGAGCGCTGTGAGTATAGATTCTCTAGGGTTATGGAAAGAATACCAATTTTATTGTTAGTGGAAAAGGTAGCCTTAATATTGGAACTAGACAGTTTTTTATTGTTCCTATCAGTCATTGCTTTAATATAGGTTTAAATAACTCTATGAATTATGTTTTTTCCACTAATTACAATCAAAAAATATAATAAAAAAGATATATACTCTCTCCTTTTTTATTCCAATAATTTTATTTTTTCCATCACCATATATATATATATATATATATATATATATATATATATATATATATATATATATATATATACTTATTTACCACATCCAATGTTTCGACCACATTGTTTGTAATAATTTTCAAGGAATTACAAAATACATATTTACATCTTTATAGTTATCAATACAATTATAAATAAAATAAAAAAAAACATAAAAATGAAATGCATCTTATATATACACAACACTTACTTGCTTCGTTTTTCTCAAAACGTTTTCCCTTTTTTATCTATACCTTTCTTTTATTAATCAAACCACAAATAATTTTTCTTTCTTTTTTATGCATCTTAAGTAATTACTTTAAAACAGTACCATTACCTACAAATTTATTCTTTACTTAAAATATATCATTTACATAATTTATTCTATTCAGAACATGTATCGTTTTAAATTAATTACTTAAGGTATAAAAAGAAAGGAAAAATAATTGTGGTTTGTTTAAAAAATGAAATGTATAGGTAACAAAGGGAAACGTTTGGGGAGAAAAGAAGCAAGTAAGTGTAGTGTATATACAATGTAGTATATGTAAAAAAAGATGTATAGACAAATGAAAGGAAAATGTTATTGTTTTTATGATAAGGATAGATGCATGCTTATGTTTTTATTTTATTTTTAATTGTACTGATAGTCATAAAAATGTAAATATTTATTTTGTAGAAACTTGAAAATGACTACACATAAGGTGGATGTGGTAAGCAAGTGTATATATATATATATATATTGTGCCGATCGGATTTGTATGTTCACGTAACAAGATCTAGCATCTAGGCAAAAGTACTTCGAATCCAATCGTGCACAAGATACACAGGTCAGGAACACTCATGAACTCTGCCCTATTTGCCTATTTCCCAGATCTATAACATTATGAGCAACAATCCCAATGACATTGATTAATTTACTTCTCACCTGCTGGCATCGATCATCGGAGACACAAAAAGACTCTAGGCTAAACTTATTATGATAGAATAACTTAATAACTAGCTATATTTTGTGAGCAATGAAGGCTCGCGACCTAGCATATTAATTATGTATTGAGTGGAGATCATCTAGTCATATTTAGCATAAGTAATAACTTAATATATTATCTTAACTAAAAGAAAGCAATGGTTCGAGTTTGATATATATATTTAAGATTTATTGATAACAAAATTATGTCAGGTTATTTAGCCGATGTTAGCCTCATATTATATATATGTGTTTGATTCATATTTAACGATAACATTATAATTGCGGCTATTCCAATAATATATATATATATATATATATATTGAAGCAATGGATCTGAAGCCCGATCCATGCTTCACAGCCTTCTATAAACTTAATTAGTATTGTAGACCTGAACTAAGTTTATAGTCCAATATCAGCAGGGTTTTGCATTAGAGTTAAAAATAATTATGCTTATTAAATGTGTATTACATTTAAATATTTTGTTTTAAATAAATTTCATTCTATTAATAAAAATTGCTTAACCTATTAGTCAAACATATATATACATCTAGCGTATATATATGAGTTAATGCAAAATTCTGCTGAAATAAAATGCTTATTCTACTATAAAAAATAATAATATATTGTTAAAATTTTGTTAAAATATTTAGTATGATTTGATTTTGAGATAAGCCCACCAACATTTTCTAAAAGAATGTATAGTTTTGATTAGTGAGCCATTCAAGTCTAATTAAAGATGGCCTTTTCTTTCTTTCTTTTTAATTAATAGAATTCAAACTTTAAAGAAAGAAATTTAGAGTAAAAAAGTAAAAGTTATTTTTAGAAAATGTTACTTTGAAACAAAGGAGCATGGGGAGGCTTATCAAGATCTCAGATCATACAAACAATAGAAGGTAGCTGACAGAGAGGGTATAAATAGAAGTGAGAACAAAAGACTAGATTATTCAGATTTTCCTTTTGAAGGATTCAGTTGATTCAGATTTTGCTTTTGAGGTGATTTATTCAGAGTTTTCTTGCTGGTTATTTCAAAGTTTTCTTGAGAGGGCATTCATATTTCTTTTTGGAGAACTCTTTCAGATTTGCTTCACATTTAGCTTGTGCTCCAAAAAAAGTTATACAACTGTTGCTTTCAAATCATGGAGAAGTTTGAACATGCTCCAGTTCAAAGCCATAGTATTTTGAAGGAAATGAATATGCTAGGCTAGGCAAATAAATAGCTTTGCCTATCACCGAGGTTCCTGAGTACCATCCAAAATGCCATAGTATCCACTCAATAGTCATCTGAACTCTGTGCCGTGTCTGGAGAACTTTTCGTGAAACCATACTACATATTTTCATTGTCCGGACAAATACCTATCGACGGTCAGATCAAGCCACGAACACCGTAGGGAACATGACCAAGGAAAAAAGGACGGTAATCGTATCTCCTCTATTGAACTATTTCTTATGCTACCTTCTGTTCACATTTTTTTAAATTGCTTCATTAAATTATATGTATTTGTTATGTAACCATTTTTATTAGACGAGTCTTAATTATATATATTGTGTGATCATCTATCTATATTTAACCTTTTTCCCTTCGCTATTCTTCCTTACTAACCTGTGTAAATATTTAGTATTCCATTGCGGTTAAGTTTAATAGTTAATTTTTGTTCATTTAAAATCTCTTTCCAATTTTATTTATGTTTGTTAATTAAATACGAGTCAGTTTCTTTTGTGTGCCAACTTGATCTCTTTGATAACGCCTCTTTTGTCCGCCATTAGCTTATTACGTATATCTGATTTAGCTATATACGTTGTAAATAATTTTTAAACACTGTTTTTAGCGCAAAGCAATTAGAAATGCTTAGTGAAAGATTCTTTTTTTATCGTACTTTATCGAGAAGATCGAGTTGACAATTTTTAATAAAATTGGGAAGAAAAGAGTTAGACCGCAAACCTATTAATCTGTTTTTATTGTCTAATTAGTTTGTTTCATTAATTTAGGGGAATAGCGGAGGCCATTAAATCATTATTCCTATTTTAAAGTCATTAATTAAATATCTATTATTTAACTAACAAGCTTGACTTTTGCTAAATTTGTTCTAAATGCTTTATTTTACTTTTCAATGATCCAGGCATGCAAAACGCAGAACACATATTTCTTAGTACTTTTGCAAATTTAACTATTTAGCTCTTTATGTGTTTCTGTCCATGTTTCTTTCTGCTGATGCTAAGCTGTCGCCGGTTGAAAAATAATTTATGCATGGCTCAGATGGTGTTGTTTGTTCGTGATCAGGTCTCGAGAATAGGCGAATGGGCAGAGGTCATAGTATTCTTGATTTAATATCTCGCATATGGGTGGCCTCGAGGTACTTTCGCCTAGTATTCGAACTGGGTTAAATCAACATACATTATCTGACTGTCACAGTAAATTTTTTTTCTCCGTATTCTGGTGACCAACGTGGGCCGAATTTCATTTTTTTTTAGTGGAAGAATAGGAATAGGGTATTTGAAAATATAGGTAGACGTATAAGAATTTTTTTTCTCCGTATTCTGGATGCCCATCGTGTGTCTATTCGAAATTTACATACCCTGCAATGCCCTGTATAACATTTGTATGGGTGTATAATGTTTTTTACTTTCTTCTGTTTTAAATTAATGAATAATATATATGTAGATTTTTTTTCCTGGGTTTGTACGCATATATATAATGTTTTTTTAAATAACACGAAATAATTGTTAGTTATACGTAAATTTTTTTGCTTCTAGTTTGTCACAGTGGGACGTATGTCATTTTTAAAAAAAAAAAATTAGTACCCTGAGAAGTTAGTTTAGTTTAATATATTTATATAAAAATATATGTATAATTTTTCGAGTTTTGTTTCCTAATGAGAGCAAATGTCATTTTTGTTGGAATAATTAAAAAGTTTAAATGTGTTTAAGGTAAAAAAAAATTTTCCCCCGAGTTTTAAATTGCTAAAATGAATGTTTTACATTGGGAAAAGTTAACACTCCGTTAGTTGTTTTTTATATATAAGGAGAATAAAATATCAGAGCCATAGCAATTTTTTTTCCTAATGAGTAGTTTTGTCATGGCCACTTGCCATATTTTTCTTGTCGGCTAAAGTATATAGCTTCGATGAGGCGGAAGTGTCAAATATATACTCACCCACCCTCCCTTAAATTAGCTTTCGTACTTTAGATTATTTTTAGTATTGATCAAATATGAGAAGTTTTGAGGTAATAATGTTTTTTTTCGAAATATAGTGTATATTCGGTTGTGTTAATATTGTAGTAAAAAAAAAGTACAATTAGATAATAGAATTTTTTCTCCGTTTGTATAAATTTTTGTAAAGATCTTAGATAACATTTTTTTTCCGTTAATTGAAATTTTTTTTTGAAGATCAAAAAGTTTTGATAAGTTCAAATGAACACATGTCAACGTATGGTGTTAGCAAATATTTTTTTCACTTTCTCTGCGTTTCATTTCTTTATGTTGAATAATTGTAATCATGTAATTTTTTTTTTCTTTTTAAAGATTTTGAAATTATGTTTCCTCACAAACATATATAAATTAAGTTTTGTTTCAATACTAGCAAACTTAATTTTATCTTATAAGAAATGTAAATGCGTATGTTCGTTAATAAATATATATATTAAAGATATATTAAAGATTTTTTTTCTCAACTCGGATTATGCTATTGAATCATTTATTGAGTAACTGTTAGGTGAAGCCACTTTGAAGTAACCGTTAGGTGAAGCCCTTGTTTTTTAATGATCGTTTATGAAGATTCTTTTAGTAACCATTTAGGTGAAGACCCCTTACACTTTAGAGTTTACAATTGCTGAGTAGCCTGAAATAATAGGTCTACATCTGCAATCATTGCTTCCTTGTCATAGTGGCAACCAGCATTTACTAGCCTGAAATAATAGGAGTATGCGGTCCGCAATATGATGAATCTTTCTAAGAAAATCATGTACATAATAATAAAAGAAATATTTGTATAGGTATATCTGTTTGTATATATATATATATATGTAGTCATATATATGCTTATTTAATGATGTACATATTCATATATATGGGTGTATATGGTATACACTTCATTATAGTTCGGTAAAACCCGTTTTTATATAAATGTTTTTTTGAAACAGTTTTTGATCTCAATGCGTGATTCTGTAAAATTGCTTGATAACTGTTAATCTATTTCGGGTTGTGACCAAAATGGTAGTTGGTTTCGATCCCAGGTTCATAATTCGGAGTGGCGGTTATCATGGGATTTTATTTTTATTTTAATTATTTTTTGTATTAATATTTTGTTTTGTTAATCGTACTTTAGGCTGATTAAATTTTTTTTGTGTGTCTTGACCAAAATGGTGATTGGTTTCGAACCCAGGTCAGACATGTTACCTTACTTAGTTGTTATATGTCTTAGACTTAATTAATATTGTCATTTAAAATACCATTTACTTATTCATGCAGAGATTTGTTTTTGAAGGTGAAGTGAAAATCGAAATAAATTGTAATCGCATTAAACTTTATAAACCTTATCAATGTGTGCTTGGATCATTATCCATTAATATGTATATTTGATATGGCCATTGTCTTGTCGACTGGCGCCCTTCTCAAATAAATTTGTCGGCAAGTGCAATCTCTCATATCGGATATCAAATAAACCAAACTATAGTAGATGATCAAAATAACAATGTATGCATAGTGAGCCAAAATAATTTTTAAACATGACTTACGTATATTTTGCTCACATATTTTTTTATATATATACTTGTATTAATGTAAATGCATTTTTTAGTTGTTCCAGGTGTCAGAGAAAGCCAGGTCAAGCTGTAAGTGGATTATTTTAGTTATATTAACATAGCAGTGATATGTTAATGAAATATAAATAAAGTAAAGTGAGGAGAATAATATGTAGTATAGTTATTAAAAACAGACACAGCAGGATTTTATATATATATATATATATATATATATATATATATATTTCATGTACAAACAGATACATATAGGCATAGGGTTAAGATAGGACCTCGTGAGGTAGGCAAAGTTAAATTTCTGAAAACATATAAATAAAACAGATAGTTGGAACTTAGAATAGGGACTTATTTTAGAAAGAAATATTTTTTTTTGTGTGTTAATAACTAGTATAAAAATATACTTATCCAGATTGTTTACAAAAAGACAAATACGTTTTATAGCCAATATTAGGCAAAAATGGACCAACAGAAGGACGAACATTATGACAGCAATGAGGAGGTAGTGCTCAACCTTCCAAATATGGCAACATGCACTGACCAAAAATACAATTTGGAAGATCTCATCAAAGAAATGAGAGATGAAAATAAAATGATGATGAACATGTTCCAAGAATTCATGAATATGACATCGCAAAAACGGAACCGTTTGGAGGAAAACATGGGTCTCCAGCAACAACATACCAGAACAAAAGTATTGCCAGATGAGGATACTCAGTTAAAATGGCAACAGAAACAAGATGATACACAACTTAAATCATTGATAGATAATGAATTAGGAAAGGATATGCATGCCTTGGACATGTCAGTCAAGCATCAAATACAGGAGGGAGAAGAAAATGGACAGATGAATGTGGATAAAAAGGAAATGAACATTCATCAACAGATGAATCCAGGCGCAACAAGGCAACCAAATCCTTATGCCAATAATAATTAATCCGGTAACATCTCCTGTGGCAAAATTCGTACATATACAATGTTTTAGAGGGAAACCAGGGAGAAACCCTAGACACCACCTAGACAGTCTCAAAATGTTTTTTTCAATTTCAGAATATGACAGAACAAGAAAAGTGGCGATCTCCAGTCATCATTTAAAAGAATCTGCCAGAGACTGGTGGAACACTCTGTCTATACAACCACAAACATTTATGGAATATGAGAATGCAATGATGTCAATGTATTGGAGTGCAGAGTGGCAGGAAGGTTTGATGTATTCCATAATGCATGAAAGATACCCAGTTTAGCATCAAGAGACTTATTCTCAGTTTTTTGTTAGGCAGGTAAATAGAATTAAAGCCCTAAGTGCATTCAATTATCCAGAAATGCAGATAGTAGGGATGATTAGGCACAACATGCCACCCTGGATAATGAAAATATTAATAAGCACTCAAATGCAAGATATTCAAGGCACGATTCGGATACTAACTGACATTGACTATGGAAACTTAGAAGAAAACCAAAATGATAGGGTCATGAACCCGTCCAAAAGTACAAGGCAGTATATACCACCGGATCCTAGAAAATATAGACATTAAAATAGATACATACCATGTTAGACTAAATACAACACAGACCCGATTTAAGACACAGAAGATTAAATTATGGATAAACCATTAGATATAATAAAGTAAAGAAAACACCGTAGGTAGTAACAAATTAAATATTACAGCAAATAAAGAATAGGTTTGAACTCACCTGGCACAAATTCTTACCTCTGACCTGAAGCAACAGCATTTTTTTAAACATTTTTTTTGCTCACTAACTATTGGAAAATGAAGCAATGGATCTGAAGCCTGATCCATGCTTCACAGCCTTCTATAAACTTAATTAGTATTGTAGACCTGAACTACGTTTATAGTCCAATATCAGCAGGGTTTTGCATTAGAGTTAAAAATAATTATGCTTATTAAATGTGTATTACATTTAAATATTTTGTTTTAAATAAATTTCATTCTATTAATAAAAATTGCTTAACCTATTAGTCAAACATATATATACATCTAGCGTATATATATATATATATATATATATATATATATATATGAGTTAATGCAAAATTCTGCTGAAATAAAATGCTTATTCTACTATAAAAAAATAATAATATATTGTTGTTAAAATTTTGTTAAATTATTTAGTATGATTTGATTTTGAGATAAGCCCGCCAACATTTTCTAAAAGAATGTATAGTTTTGATTAGTGAGCCATTCAAGTCTAATTAAAGATGGCCTTCTCTTTCTTTTTTTTTAATTAATAGAATTCAAACTTTAAAGAAAGAAATTTAGAGTAAAAAAGTAAAAGTTATTTTTAGAAAATGTTACTTTGAAACAAAGGAGCATGGGGAGGCTTATCAAGATCTCAGATCATACAAACAATAGAAGCTAGCTGACAGAGAGGGTATAAATAGAAGTGAGAACAAAAGAATAGATTATTCAGATTTTCCTTTTGAAGGATTCAGTTGATTCAGATTTTGTTTTTGAGGTGATTCATTCAGAGTTTTCTTGCTGGTTATTTCAAAGTTTTCTTGAGAGGGCATTCATATTTCTTTTTGGTGAACTCTTTCAGATTTGCTTCACATTTAGCTTGTGCTCCAAAAAAAAGTTATACAACTGTCGTTTTCAAATCATGGAGAAGTTTGAACATGCTCCAGTTCAAAGCCATAGTATTTTGAAGGAAATGAATATGCTAGGCTAGGCAAATAAATAGCTTTGCCTATCGCCGAGGTTCCTGAGTACCATCCAAAATGCCATAGTATCCACTCAATAGTCATCTGAACTCTGTGCCGTGTCTGGAGAACTTTTCGTGAAACCATACTACATATTTTCATTGTCCGGACAAATACCTATCGACGGTCGGTTCAAGCCACGAACGCCGTAGGGAACATGACCAAGGAAAAAAGGACGGTAATCGTATCTCCTCTATTGAACTATTTCTTATGCTACCTTCTGTTCACATTTTTTTAAATTGCTTCATTGAATTATATGTATTTGTTATGTAACCATTTTTATTAGACTAGTCTTAATTATATATATTGTGTGATCATCTATCTATATTTAACCTTTTTCCCTTCGCTATTCTTCCTTACTAGCCTGTGTAAATATTTAGTATTCCATTGCGGTTAAGTTTAATAGTTAATATTTGTTCATTTAAAATCTCTTTCCAATTTTATTTATGTTTGTTAATTAAATACGAGTCAGTTTCTTTTGTGTGCCAACTTGATCTCTTTGATAATGCCTCTTTTGTCCGCCATTAGCTTATTACGTATATCTGATTTAGCTATATACGTTTTAAATAATTTTTAAACACTGTTTTTAGTGCAAAGCAATTAGAAATGCTTTGCAAAAGATTCTTTTTTTATCGTACTTTATCGAGAAGATTGAGTTGACAATTTTTAATAAAATTGGGAAGAAAAGAGTTAGACCGCAAACCTATTATTCTGTTTTAATTGTCTAATTAGTTTGTTTCATTAATTTAGGGGAATAGCGGAGGCCATTAAATCATTATTCCTATTTTAAAGTCATTAATTAAATATCTATTATTTAACTAACAAGCTTGACTTTTGCTAAATTTGTTCTAAATGCTTTATTTTACTTTTCAATGATCCAGGCATGCAAAACGCAAAACACATATTTCTTAGTACTTTTGCACATTTAACTATTTAGCTCTTTATGTGTTTCCGTCCATGTTTCTTTCCGCTGATGCTAAGCTGTCGCCGGTTGAAAAATAATTTATGCATGGCTCAGATGGTGTTGTTTGTTCGGGATCAGGTCTCGAGAATAGGCGAATGGGCAGAGGTCATAGTATTCTTGATTTAACATCTCGCATATGGGTGGCCTCGAGGTACTTTCGCCTAGTATTCGAACTGGGTTAAATCAACATTCATTATCTGACTGTCACAATATATATGATTAAATGAATTAGCGTAATTAGAATACCTTGTTGGAATACTATTACACCCCCAGAGATGAAGAGCATTTACTTAATTTAAACAAAAATAATTTTACAAGCAGATATTATATTTGGTTACATTCAATATTATTATTGATTTGGAGTTATAGAAAATTAATGCCCGGGATGGGTAATGAATAATTATATAAACGATACTAAATCTATCGCATTAATACTTATATTAAACTAATGGAAATATGTCTGTTTAAAGAAATCATTTCATTACGGCTTATGAATACTTCTGGGTGACTAATAAGACACTGAAAGGCGGTGTGTTTATGGCGGCTGATTGGGTCAGCCCCCTTATGGATCCTGGAGTGTGCTTCAAGAATTTTTAATAACGAAGTGGACCGATTTCCTCTGCAAATGTAGGCAGGGTCAGTTTGATGAATGAAAGAGTCCAGATTCCCTGGAGTGAAGTACAGGCAAATCATGGATGATGAAGAATGATCGGCAATGTCATTATCTGGCTGGATTTTCCAGAGCGATCCCCATATAAAGCATGCACATAAGACCAAGGATGTCCCCAAGGTGGTTTTACAGCCTGGTTCAAGGACATTAAGAATGACGATGGGGCCTGACTTCATGGATGCCTCCATGTGAGAAAGAAGCATGAACATATATAAAAACGAAGTGGCCTTTATGCACGCAATGCTTAATGATATAATATAAATATAATTCTAAAAAGTAAAGATTATCGAAATGTATTTATTGCCCATAAATTATGAAATACTCGGCGTAATGACATGGCTTCACTAAGCAACCATGGGTAATAATTATACTTAAATATAAAACTAAGCTGTTAAGATCCCCCTCCCCCTTACATTATGTTACTTAATATTATTCATTACTTCTTACATGTTTAATAAATCTCAATTTTGGTTAATCAATGCCCTTGTGAAAATATATAAATGATTACAAAATAAGTGTGTGGCAGTAATAGCTAAGATGGGTTTTACATATATAATATAATTTAAGAATAAAAGATAGGACATTATTTATGAAGGAGAATGTGAAAAACAGATGTTAAATCTGTTTTTCTACACTAAACATGAAAAATGTAATTAGTTTATTTATCTAAAATCGTGCGCACCTAGGCAAGTCGAATACGACTTGTTTTGATCAAATTATAAATTATTTACCTAGTAAATGATGGGTGGGGAAATGAAAATGAATTATATGCTTGCGATTTAAGAATACTTTTGGCATTTATTTTAAGATATACATACATAAATGTGAATGAAAATTGTTTGCCGCTTGGAAATAAAAGAGAAGAAAAACATTATATAGGAGGCTTAATATAGATTAGTTATAAAAGTTATACGAATACATATTTGAAGACATTTAATATGGATGACTTAAAATATAAATATTACAGAGAAGGCCGGATTTAGGAATTATAAGCGGTCAAAGTTCTTTTACCTTGATTATTTGGAAGAGCGTTTCACTAGGAATCAGTCCATCAGTATTATTTCACTAGATCTAGGGTAGCATTATTATTTGAGATAGCACTTCACTTTCACTGGAAAAATATACATAAAGTTCAGTAGTAAGGGATACAGAGCTTCGTTCATGGGCACAGCATATTAGAACAGAGGGACAAGGTGAAATTTTCTACTCACGACGCATTAAGTGAGAATTAAAACTGGTGTAGAATATGTATAGCAATTTAGTTATTTAATGGTCTCCTCTCTTGTGGATTCAAATCCAGAAGTATATATACTTTTATTTTGAAGCTGTAACTTAGCAACTACTGCTGGACCTGAGGCGGTTTAAGCACTTAAGGTTTCTCTGCAATAGTTTGACTGGATACTCTTATCTAGTAAGATGTTTGAAACAATGCAAGTTTGTTATCAGTTTCTTGAACGATTGTTTTAAAATAAATCTTATGACTTTAAAACAAGCTAGCATGGACAATTTCCACTAATGGGTTTATTTTATTATTACCAATTCGTAATCTTTTACTTTAATCTAAGAGGTCTTCCAGATAATTGTTTTTCGAGAGACTTATTAACAAGATTGCATCACTTCTGGCTACAAAATTATATATGAAAAAAAAAAAAGTTTCATATATAATATCTTATATATATTGTAACAATCCGGAGAATGTGACTTATGTAAACTGCACTACGGGGCGCCATCTAGGCATTTGAACCTAGAAAAATTTATAAGTAGGCAGATATGTAAGTCAAAAAAAAAATTTTTTTTTTTTTTAAATATTTTGGTTCCGGTCGTTAGCCCATGTCACTAGCTCAGTGGAATAGCAGAGATTTAATAAGATAATCTAAGAGTATATATAAAAAAAGGAATAAAATTAGCCACTGCCAGTAATTAACATACAAACATTTATTTATGCACATATATATAAGATTTAAAATTATTTTAGTATTAGTTTTACATTTTAACATTATTTTTAACTTTACCTTAGATTTTAATTTACATTTTAATTTCTATTATATTATAAGTTTACATTTTAATTAAGTTCGCACAGATGGGATTATAAAAGCTTGTTTTAATATGTTGCTATAGATCGGTTACATAGATTACACGGTTAAAAACATTTCAAAGTAAACATAAACGATCAAAATATAAAATCATTGATTACTGACAATTGCGGAGGGAAATTTATACGTAACCCAATAGTATTCACCATAAGATACTTGCATTGTCACCAATAACTTAAAAGACATCCGAATAAATACATTTTAGATACTCACCGTAAGGTATCATTATTTATTGAATGTCTATATATTTTGATCAAATATGGAAACGCAAAACATAGTTAACCAATAAACAATCCATGCAAGCGTCTATAAACAACTTAAATTTAATGCATTTTTATTTAGGATCGAGTATGAATAGACCACATAAATTTGCTTTTGAAAATAAACATTCTATCCCTATTTAACCTTAGGCTAAAATTCGTAGTCAAACTGGCATCAATTCATCTGATACATCGATGTATTCAATGTAATAAAATACGGCAGCACAAAAGGTTAAAAGAAGAAATTGCCTCTTATGAGATAGGAATATTACATCTATCTCAACAGAAGAGCAATAAAACAAAAAAACTCCATAGAAAGGAACTGCGGTCTCCGGACTTATAATTCCTTCCATAGGCAAACGGAAGTGTGCGGTGTATGAAGCGATTCTGCCCGTAGCGAATCAATATTACATCTACTAATCACACCAATATATCCAATCCATTGACCCAATTTAACCACGAAACAAATAACCTAAGATTACCCTCCCCTAATATAACTTTACAAATCTATACAGCCATTCACGCCCGACTTAAGTTTAACATTTATATAATTAATTTAACGAAGAACAAAAAAAAATCATGATAAAAACTTAAAAAATAAAAAATAAATAAATGGAAATGATTTTACATAAATAAATAAAAAAAATACATCAAATAACATTTTAACTACTTTAGTCAGATAGGAAACTAATGTAATTATTTTAAATATGAAAAGTTTTTAACTTAATGTTCATTAATTGTAAAGTTCTTACGGTTTTTAAAACGTCCAACTTTATCCATAGCTTGCCATGAACGTAAATTCCCACGCCATCCTAAAATTGGTATCCATTTAGCCGTTGTTTTATTTATTCATTCGGAGGTTTTTTAATTTAGTTGGTCCTCAATGTAGGAAACGATAGTTCATTTCTCCCTTCTTTAACAGCTGAAAGAATTGACCGTGCGTCTGTCAATTCCTCCAACTCCGGACTACTACATATAGTCACATCGTAATAATCAATTTCCAGTCACTGATTAATAATTTCCAAATTTTCCTTTTATATTAATGTGAAGGATTGAATTTACATTACGTCACCGATGCGATGGTCCTTTCGCTGCGGTCCGATTCCATAGGGATTTCTTCTTATTTGCTAACAGTTTTTATTGTTTTCCTATCTGACCGATGTTTTTACATTTAAATGCCCAAGGCTGGTTTACATTTAACTAATTAACAATCATTTCCATTTCTGATTAATTAACCTGTTTTCCAAATCAAAAATATATTTAAAGATAAATTTAAAGATATAATTTCATCTCCAAATCTTTTTAAAATTTAGTTTTAAAATACTTTTTCTTTAATAAAGTTTTATTTTAATAATTTTTCATTATCTGTGCGATTTAATTAATATATAAGAGTTTAAGATGATATTTAATTTCAATTTTTAATTCTTAAAGAAAATTTTTAAATGCGAACTTTTTAATTTACTTTCATGTTTAATAAATTTAAAAAAAACAAAAAAAACAATGTAACGAACGTCTATGCTCGTTACAATATATATATATATATATAACTATTAATTTAGTCACAATGTCCTACACTGAAATATACATATATATTTATTATTTACCCCTGCATACACATGAGAATATTATTATTAAATAAAATATTTTTAAATTAAAATACATATGTTTACATTATTTATGTTATAATACTGAGCAAAGAAATATATATATTATTAACTATGTATATACGTGCGTAAAGGCAGGTTTGAATACAGTTAGATGGTAGGAGATTGGATGTGGGCTGTGAAGCAGAATCTGAGCATCAGATCATCTGCTTCAATATATATATATATATATATATCAAAACTACCCCAAATCTAAAATTAAACCAGACCAGCATAAAAATAATATTAAAACACAAACCTAAGGTTTCACTGCTACAAGCAGACTTCTCAAGTGTAAAGAACTACAAAAAACCACACATTATATATACTATTAAAAACTACCCACAAATCCATTCACTTCCCATCCACCCTTAATATTAAAAGAACTTTTAAATAAGTTAATTGCTTCAGAATAATACATTTTCAATAATAAAGACTCTTTAATTCTTTTTTTGATTTCATTTCTCTCAAAGAAGACAACCTTAGCTTCATCAAAATCAATAGTGTGGCCTGTATCTTTTTCATGGACATACAAAGCAGAACTAAGATATCTATTTTAACTCTACTTTTATGAACCTTTATTCTTTCATTTAAACTCAAACTACTCTGACCTATGTAAACCTTCTTACAAAATTAACAAGGAATAAAATATACCACACCAGGAATAGTCTTTCTATCAAAAACTTCTTTTGTATTATTTAATAAATTATTCAATGTAACACCCCTTTTCCAAGCAATTTTCTTATTTCCAAACAATTTACTATTTCTACACACAATTTTATAAGAAGACAATTTAAATGGCAAAGAAATAAAATCATATTTTTCTTTAACCTTTACATCCTTACAAATATTACTATTAAATAAAATACTTTTAACAAATTTATCAGAGTATCCAACACTCAAATAATCTTTATAAAATTGATATTTCTGAAACAAAGCTACCCCACTAGAATTATTTAATTTAATATTCCTATGACAATAATTCCTTAAAGCAGCTACTTTATGAGATACAGACTGATAGCTATCAGGTTTAATTATAGATCTTAATTCTTTACTTTTAACTAAATGACTGCACAATAAACAATTAGTTTCTATATTTCTAATCACCAAAAGATCTAAAAATTTTAACTTACCCAAATCTAACCCCCCTTTTTCTAACACAAATTTTATAGAAGGATCAAAACAATAAAACATATTTTAACGTGGGGAACTTACATTATTTTCAAAGGCAGACAATTTCTTTTAGAAAGAGCATGAAATTTTTCTAGTTAACTTTCCTTGGCTTTTATAATATGTCTTTTAATTATAATTTTTCTTTTATACCATGAAAAGATCATTAAATAAGGTAAAGTTAACAAATAATTGATTATTTCCTGGAAATTACTTATATTACCTAATTTAAATATAATGACATTTTCCGTGATTGCTGTAGTTAATATGGTCATTTTGAACTTTAGCACAAGATAGTATATTTTTGCGTATAAAAAGCTTTAAATAGGTCGATAGCAAAAGAGGATCAGGATGTCCCACCAAAAAGGATTAGCCACACATGATATTATTAAAATTTTACTTGACTTATATTTATTTCTGCAATTAAAAATGAAAAAAAATTTGTTACCGAATTTCAGCACTGCTCCTTCTTTGAAAAACTAATGTCAGACAATCTTTCTTCAAAAAAAAAAATTGGCGGTCTTGTTTTAGCGACCTCTTACAGAAAAATAATCATTTAATTATACCATAAATAAAAGAAAGAAAAAAAAACCCATTACAATCATATAGTTTTCGTATTATTTATCTGGATTACAAAGTAATTTGACACTATAAAAAAAATAATAAATACATTAAATTAACAATCATTGATGTATAATTCTTTAAACATTATATATAAAAAAACTACCAGAAGTTATTGTGTATTATGATAAGACACTCATCCACTCTCCCCTCTACCCATCCAAAAATCAATTACTGTTTATGATATGTGCTTTTATACTATATTAAATTGCTCTTATTGTTAATATTTTAATTAAATTATTCATGCTCTTCTTCAAAATGACATTGAATTACTAAATTTATTAGTTATTTGCTTAAAACACGTTAAAGTGAGTAAATAGCATATTTTATTAATCACTTAATATTATTATTATTTTACTTTTTTATTTTCTAAAAAGGATAGCATTGTTTTCCTGTGGAAATAATGCCAAATAAACCAAGTGTCAATAACACCATAGGTTACAATATATATATATATATATATATATATATATATATATATATATATATATATATATATATATATATATATATATATATATATATATAGAAACTGGAACCATAGGAAAGTACTGGTTAAAATCTTTTATTCTCAGTATTATTTCTATCTGTGCCTCATTCTATTTATTGAAACTAATGTTTGTTTAAATTGGGAAAAAAATTCCTTTTTTATTTTTAGTTCTTAGATAAATAATTATTATTTGATGAAGACCGTTTCAGATCCAGTCTTAATTAGTTGTTTGATATATTAGATGACGGTTGAGTTCCAAAGAATTAAAATGTCTGTATAAAATCTTAACTTAAAATATTTCCCACATACTCAAATGTATATTGTTATTGGATGATTAATAAATAATATGGAAATAAACTTTATAAAATTTGCTAAACCTTGTTTTTTTTTCCCATATGTCATAGCGTCGGCCGGGAGGCGAACCTGCACACCGTCTGTAACCAACTGCTTGCTTGCAATGGGGCTGCGCTGACCTCTCAACGCTTGACCAGTTTTTGATCTTGCAAAGCTATACTCGTTTCAATTATTTATTAATTATTTATATATTGTTAGGGAATGTAATTTTATGTTTTCTTAGGTTTTAAATATTGTTACACCTACATTTATATATGTATATATTAATAACTGAAACACAGGCTTGTTATATACCTGTGGCTATATATATATATATGTAATATAGGGTATATGAGCACAGACTTTCACACCAACCACCTCTCTCCTCTCTATCTAATAACACTGATACACCTAAACACATATATGCTGAAAAGATAAATAATCACCAATATACGTATTTCATGCTAAACCAGCAATCATCAGTTGGTCCAGACTATCATCTTTACACACATATATAGTATAAGTGCTCAGATATATATTAAGATAGACTATCCTTATAGTTTAATGGACAGGCTTCAATCCACTCTACACTCCAACTCTTCAACCGTCCATCCAATTGAAAATCTGATGATGGAATTCTCAAAGGCCACCCTGAGGCCGAGATTACTGTCACACCCATGTTGACCTAAGGTCAATATGAACCCCACATATACAGGACATAATCCATTTAATACATATGCAAGGATGGGCATATTAAACTATGAGGATAGTCTATCTTAATATATATCTGAGCACTTATACTATATATGTGTGTAAAGATGATAGTCTGGACCAACTGATGATTGCTGGTTTAGCATGAAATACGTATATTGGTGATTATTTATCTTTTCAGCATATATGTGTTTAGGTGTATCAGTGTTATTAGATAGAGTGGAGAGAGGTGGGTGGTGTGAAAGTCTGTGCTCATATACCCTATATTACATATATATAGCCACAGGTATATAACAAGCCTGTGTTTCAGTTATTACATTATAGAGATGTCTGCCCATCTTTGCATATGTATTAAATGGATTATGTCCTGTACATGTGGGGTTCAGATTGACCTTAGGTCAACATGGGTGTGACAATAATCTCGGCCTCAGGGTGGCCTTTGAGCATTAAATCATCAGATTTTCAATTGGATGGACGGTTGAAGAGTTGGAGTGTAGAGTGGATTGAAGCGTGTCCATTAAACTATGAGGATAGTCTATCTTAATATATATCTGAGCACTTATACTATATATGTGTGTAAAGATGATAGTCTGGACCAACTGATGATTGCTGGTTTAGCATGAAATATGTATATTGGTGATTATTTATCTTTTCAGCATATATGTGTTTAGGTGTATCAGTGTTATTAGATAGAGTGGAGAGAGGTGGGTGGTGTGAAAGTCTGTGCTCATATACCCTATATTATATGTATATATTATTTTTATAGTTATAATCAAAAATATGTTGATTTTTTAAAAACAGGTATTTAAATGAAAAACAGTATTAATTTTGATTTTTTTATAAAATTAAAATTAGGTGCTTAAAAGTATAAAACAAAAATAAAAACGAGGGAAAAATCTTCAATTATTAATTATGAAGTTTAGTATTTAAATTACGTGTCAGTTTTCTGAAAGGTGAAAAAAATGTCTATCGATTCTCAGTTTATACTTTTGATTATATTGTTATTTTTTTAGGCCTGTAATAATAGGTAAAGCAGAACTCTTTACGGCTTTTGTACATTTAGAATTTTTACTCAACTCCGAAGAAGAATTCTATGAGTTTACTGATAGTTACCTTAACGACGAATACAAAAGATTAGAAAAAATCAAAAAGTAAGTACCACTAAAATATTTAAATGGATTTTCCTTCCAATATTAAAAAAAAAGTGTATACAACATCTATAGATTTCAAATATTATATATATGCGTGCTATTAAGTAGCGCACATATACATGTTTATCTAGAGATAAACAATAAAATTGTGCAATATTTATGTCTATGTATGGCTAAATTATTTGGGTAAGTTATATATTTTCAAACTTTTATTCGTGTATCCCTTATCTCAATTTCATGATATTATAACTACCTACGTGTTCAAAAACTCAGACTTCTCTTTCTCTGCGTAGGCTGATTCAGAATTTCTAACTAATATTTAACACTACAACATTATAACATTAAAGATATTTTATTAGCTGCTCATAAAGTAATTGTTAAGAATCATTATCACGTGATTTGCAGAACAAACTTAGGTGCACATTTTAATACTAAACTTAATATTATTTGTAGTACAATGTAGCAAATAATTTACAATTGATACAAATTAAATTTTTTACGGTGTTTCATAAAAAAATATAACCTATTTTATGTAATATTTTTTTGAAATTCTAAAGTAATATTTACAAAATACCTTACAAATTTTGAGAGAAAATGGGCTGAAGGCACGTGATGGAGTGTGTGTGCGTATATAAATAAGTAGCTAACAAATATTATAAATATATAAATGTTAATTGTGATTTTAGTAGTATATTATGATTAGTTTAAGTAATTTGTGTCATAGACTTGTAGATTAAACAAAAAAAAAACAGCAACAACAGCAGATCCTATCAACATAGTGTATATATGAATATTTTTAAGTTAAGGTTGTAGTAACCTTCAAAATTAAAAGATATTTTCTCAAAACATATTATTATTATTATTATTATTATTATTATTATTATTATTATTATTATTATTATTATTATTATTATTATTATTATTATTATTATTATTATTATTATTATTATTATTATTATTATTATTATTATTATTATTATTATTATTAGCAAAAACTTCTAAGCTAATTGAAAATGCTTGATAAGATATCAGTTATACTATATCAATGAACATTTTGGTTGTTCCTAAATATCTATTAAATACCATTATTGACATCTGTCTTTCTAATGGACTTTTTTAAATATCTGCTTTCTCTTTTTAATAATAATATTTGTTATGATAAAATATATCGGTCATTGGACAAATGTTCATTTTTTAAGATAAAAATGCTTCTTTAAGAAAATATTATTTTCTTGATACATTTTATTAACTTATTATTCCTATTAAAGAAGATGATTTTTCTTGAGAGCTATATATTTGTACTGGTCGAAATTTGTTATTCTATTACTGTTATTTACTAAAGTGTATTTTTAATGTGAAATAAAATGATGTACAAGCATCTCTTTTATTTCACTACACTTATATGTATATATGTAAAATAAATAAAATGTCCATTAATTAAAAACAAAATTGTAATTATAAATGAAATAATATATTTAACGATTTATAAATTATTACAAACAATCCTTAAATCTGCAGAAGTACTTTGGGATAATTTCTTAACCCTTTTCCTGCCTCTTACAAGGCCTCTCGTCAACAGTTGATGTCACTCTAATTCCGTTATTTTTAATACTAGGATATTCGTTTGACAGTTATTGATTAGGTTGTTAAAAGTTCTGTAAGATGGTGCCTTCTTCCGAATTATTTTACAAGTAAAAAATAAAAAAAAAAACGCATTTAAAGCTAAACAAAGAAAGAAGCTTGTCGGTGATTGGCTCTCAGCCAGCTCTCAGCTGACAAAGACATTCTGATTGGCTGGAAAGAACAAAGAAACCGCCTGATCAAAGAAAATAAAGAAAAATGCTAAGATTTTCATTTCGAATGTGATTTAAGTATTAAAAAGTATAATTTGAGAAATTAAAAAATAATTTTTAAAAAATATAATAAAAAAAACAAAATTATTTTCGAAAAATATTGAAGATTTTAGTAAAAATATTTAAGATTTAGCAAAAAATCTTTACTTTTCAATAACGTAAAATTGAAAAAAAGCGTTTGCGTCAGCACTTTTTTGTTTAGACATTCACTTTTAAATTTGCCAAAATTGAATATTTTATAATAAATAAATAGCAATTTATTTTTGAAAGAACTTTCGTTCACTTTCATAACCTGAAAAATTAGTAATATACTTTTTATAAACATATCTGAGTTGAATTTAATATTATAGGCGAATATGTTTTATCAATAGGCTTTGTCTTCAGTTTGTGAGTTGGCCAATTAAAAAATTTGATTTTTATCTCATACAACCAATAATATAATTAGCGGTTTAAGGGTTAAACCTGCTTCAACTGCCATTAAATTCAAAATCAAAAGCAGAAGCAAACATCATCAATTCAAATTCCATGAAACTTATATTTTAATGTTAGCAGCTTGTCAATTTATTAAATGCATTTTATTCCTGTTTATAAAAATTGCCTCTTTAATTTTTCTTTTACAATTCACATTTTCAAAATCAAATTTAAATTTATATTTACATGTTTTTTGGTGATCAAAGAAAACTGAAGGAGATATTAAATCACCATTATTTTTATTTTTTACACGCTTATATAACAATTCATGCTCCTTCAATTTTTTCTCAATACTGCACCTAGATTCACTTATATATGATAGCATACAATCACAAAAAATTTGATATATGATATTACTTTTCTGCTTGACAGGTATGACATCCTTGAAATTATTGACTAATTTATTAATATTGTTTGGAACATAGAATGAAACATTAAACACATTCTTATGTAAATCCTTAAAAAAATTTTACTTGTGGATTTGAAATAAATGGAATAGATATCCATTGTTTACTATTAATCTTCATTTCCTTTAAATTATTATAATTTTTTTTAAATTGACATAAAGTATTGTTTATTTGTTCCATTTTATAACCAACATCAAGCAATTCCTTGGCAAATATCTCAATATTTTTCAGTTTATCACTTTGGTAACAACATAATTTTTCATTCCAAAATAAAAAAGATCTAAAACTTGCCATCTTATGCATCATTGGTACTTTTGATCTACAATTTATATATCCTCTTTTAAATCAAAAGTACCAATGATGCTTAAGATGGCAAGTTTTAGATCTTTTTTGTTTTGGAATGAATAATTATGTCGTTACCAAAGTGATAAACTGAAAAATATTGAAATATTTGCCAAGGAATTGCTTGATGTTGGTTATAAAATGGAACAAATAAACAATACTTTATGTCAATTTAAAAAAAGTTATAATAATTTAAAGGAAATGAAGATTAATAGTAAACAATGGATATCTATCTCATTTATTTCAAATCCACAAGTGAAATTTTTTAAGGATTTATATAAGAATGTGTTTAATGTTTCATTCTATGTTCCAAACAATATTAATAAATTAGTCAATAATTCTAAGGATGTCATACCTGTCAAGCAGAAAAGTAATATCATATATCAAATTTTAAGTGATTGTATGCTATCATATATAGGTGAATCTAGGTGCAGTATTGAGAAAGGATTGAAGGAGCATGAATTGCTATATAAGCATGTAAAAAATAAAAATAATGGTGATTTAATATTTCCTTCAGTTTTCTTTGATCATGAAAAAACATGTAAATATAAATTTAAATTTGATTTTGAAAATGTGAAAATTCTTCATGAAGAGAGAAACCATTGTAAAAGAAAAATTAAAGAGGTAACTTTTATAAACAGCAATAAAATGCATTTAATAAATCAACAAGCTGCTAACATTAAAATACAAGATTCGTGGAATTTGAATTGATGATGTTTTCTTCCTCTTTTGATTTTGAATTTAATGGCAGTTGAGGCAGTTTTAAGAAATTAACTGAAAGTACTTCTGCGGATAAACCGTTAAATATATTATTTCATTTATATATATATATATATATTATATCAGGGTATATATAGAATTATCAAATATTATGGTAATAAGTCTTTGATACACAATCTTATTTATTATTTTGCTATCTTTATCAAAGCTCAAATAATGCTCACTATAGTCGTGCTTTGACAAAGATAGCTGTATGAAAACCTGGCTCAGCAAAGTAACAAATATTGTTTGGTGCAAAGATTTATTACCTTAATAGTAGATAATTGTCTTCATACTTTGGTAGCATATATTTTATTCCATATTTTAATATCTAGGGTATATACATATAATATGGTTTATAATGATGTACTTTGAATTTTTTGCATCTATTTTATATTTAAATTTATTATTTGTTATATTGGGACAAAACAATTATTTACAATTTCAAATAATATAAGATAGTGATATTTTTTGAAATGTTACATGAACGTAAAATAACGTATATACTTCTGATAGTATACTTAACTATTACACGTCTGTAATATACAATTAAATATTTATAACGATAGTCACATAGACATGTATGTTTTATATTCACATATATATGAATGCTTTTTTTGTTTTTTCACGCTCCTTTTAATATAGAAGAATAATAAGTAAGTTTTATAGAACAATATTTTTTATATTTAAAGATACAAATTTTGAAGAAAAATTATAGCAGCAATTTCAATTTTTAGATATAATACATATGCAGTAGACATTTAATTACCATTGTTATATTTTTATACAATTTTCAGTTTCAAGCTTAGGAATGTACTTTAGACAATTAATTCAACATAAATTACAAAAAAATATTTGCAAAAATTAAAGTTAATCTTATTAAATCAATGAATTTGTTAGAATATTTTCTTCATAAATTATCATTGTGCCATACTTTTATATTGAGTTTGAATATTAGATTCCTAATTACTATTAAGAAAGCTAATTATTTTTTCCATTTTACCATTTTTCTTTTTCCTTAGTTATTTGATATATTTATCCTACAAGGAGTAATAATGTGAAAAATTTTCTTTCTGAATAATTTATATATTAATACAAGCAAAAATAATTTATTCGTTATGTGTTAACATGGATGAATAACATTATTGTAGTTCTATTTTAACTGTAATATGGATGAAATGATAAATTCTTGACCTATATGATTATCAGTAAGCGCAATGGGTTGTAGTCCAATGTTGGCTGACATGGAAAATAGTATAATTGTTACAAGTTAAATTATTAGAAAAATGTGTGTACATGTAAACTATGCTTTTAGTATTTATGAAATGTTATTAATAATAACTTTAAACAATTAAAGAAAGTATCAGTATTAAATTCGATTAAAATCACAAACAAATGATGGAATTTGTTATTTTGATTAAAAATAAAGCAAAACCTCAAGCTTAATTATATAATATTTAAATCACTTAGTATTATTATGCTCCTTAATGTGAAGTCTCAAATTGGTAGCTTATATTAATTTATAAGCCTGAACAAGTTTTTAAATGGAAATATTTATGTATGTATGTTGGAATCCGATAAAATAGAAGTATTAAAAAAATGGATTTCACTAACATAAGCCAATATTGAAAGTAAAATTGGAGTGATATGTGAAGAAATTTTTTGGGTATGGTTTAATAGATTAATTAATAAGCAAATGATAAAATAGATATGGTGAACTGATGCACTGGGAGATTCTATTGTGGAAATTAAGATTAAGGATAACAATCATACATTCTTCACTTATATATAGAAGAGCTAACTAATTTTACAATTGTCACTATTTGGATATCATGAATATAGATATGATTAGAGATTAATCCATGTAATTTTGAGGTGGCTTGTGAGAAAATAACTAATCAAAAACCATGGTCTATTACATAAAATATATATATTGAAGAAACTGAAAGTCAACAGCATTTAAATAAATAATCAATGGATTTTTATTAAATATTATATAATGTTTATAACCATGATTATGCTTGTACAATGAAAGCATATTAGGTTCATAATTTCAATATTAAATTTACATTCAGTGTGTATGTACAGTTTCCCAATATTTTTCATTCCCTCAGAAAAATAAGGGTATTATTTACAATGCTTGGTAACTATCATTTGGCAAAATATTTTAGAAATTATTAATTCCTATTTTATTTTCTGGCATAATAAATAAAAAAATATGATATAGATAAAAAATAAATAGTTGATGCATAATGGAGAAAGAAACTGTGAAAGAATTAATTAAAATAAACATTTCGTAAAATAAAAATACACACACAGAAAAGGAAATTTTAAAATAATATTTAGCTTTATTACTGCCTAGTAAGAGTTCAATATATTTTTACTATATTATATTAGTGGTATATAGTGGTCTGGTAAATTATTCTTTATACCAATGTTTAATTAACTGTTCACAAACTGAATTTTAATTTAAAATTTAAATATAAATATTTAAATATCCCATTTCTTTGAAATGGATACACTTGTTTATTTTTTGTTAATAAAAATATGATCACCAAGTATTGCACATGCTTCTTTAAACTTCCATTTTCTATCCTTTGTCTATGTGTACACGATATCTTCTTTTTGCCTTCTACTCTAAGACTAATTTTCTGATCATGGTGTGTAAATATTGAAGTATTGTTATTTGTCTCGGAGGGCCCTATTGTGTAAATATCTGTGTTGGCAAGTTTTGTTGACAAATTGGCTTTTGACTCCTCATAATATGCAGCAAAGTAGGCTGATTGGCTGCACTTAATTCTATAGACCATTTGATGTGCCAATTAATTTAGTATGGTGTCTTTAGAGATATTGATTAATTGATTAAATGACAGAGTAGTTCAAAAGATTATACTAAATTTATTTTTACATATATTTTTTAATTTATGTGCAATCTGTGGAATATAAGGTAAGCTTATCCATATTTTACGTTCCACTTTTTGGTTGGGATGAAATTTTTTTATTTTTTAATACAATCTCTTTATGGTGTTTATGAATTTATTATGATTACATTGCTATATTTTAAAGGTCATTTGTGTACTATTTAATGTTGTCCTTTTTATTACATTCAAACTTGCATAATGTATGATTTCTGTTTAAGAAACCTTCAATCCCATATATATATATATATATATATATATATATATTATAACCCCATATATATATATATATATATATATTATATATATATATATATAATATTGGGGTTATTGCTCTAGAGTGGATTATTCTACTTATATTTAGCAGCTTAATCACCATTCCAGTGTCTATCATGTGACCCTGTCTTTGAATATATAAGTTCAAAAACTTGATTCCTCTATTATTGTCATGTTTCTCCAAGGTCCACAATAGTATCAATGCTCTCTCCAATTCCTGTTCTTTTTTATCAATCTGTATGTCTGTTGCACATATAAATGTGTCATCTGCATATCACACTTACATTAAACATGGGTTTAAATATATGTGATTAGGTACAATTAATTTTTTTGATTTTTTTTAGGAATAGACTATTGATGATACCACTAATGGAGAACTACATTGTCCAACCACTATTCAAATTTATATTTTCTATCTTCTGACACTGTGAGGTCTTTGTCAATCCATTACAAAACCTCTATTATGAATTCCCATTTGTGATGGTCATAGTTGCTGTTACTTATCAATTTATTAATCACCTTGATTGATTCTGTTCTGGGCACTGAGCTGTATAACTTTTTTACATCGAGTGACTCAATTTTATTAGTAGTATTTATTTTCATGCTACAAATTTATATGATGATTTAACTGATTATTCACCAAATTCCAATTTTACAGTCATTCTTACTGCAATAATTTTGGCCATTTTGTAAAAGAATGAACTGACAAAATCAATGCATGGATTAAATCATCTCACAAATTCATTGAAAAATTAAAAGCAGCAGAAAACAGATGCTAATAATAAAATTGCATCATTAGATATAAAAGAGTTATATGGCTCAGTGACCATAACAAAATCAATTGAGATGATTAATGAATTGCTAAGTAACAACAACTATGACCATCTCAAAAAAAGAAAACATAATATAGATTTAGAAATGGATTGGAAAAGACCTCACAGTGACAGCAAATGGAAACTATTGTAAAATGAATAATGTCTGGCTGATAGGGATCCACATCAATGGTATCATCAGTAGTTGATTTCTACAAAAAAAACAATAAAGGTATTATATATCTAATCACAAATATTTAAACTTGTGTTTAATATACATGAGATAGATGACACATTTATATGTTCTGCAGAAACACAGATTAATGAAATACATCAGGAATTGGAGTGAGTGAGAACACTGTCATGGATCCTGGAGAAGAAAGACATTAATAAAGGAATAAAATTTTTGTATGTATATGTACAAAGGCAGAGCCACATGTGAGACTACAGAATAATGATTAAGCCCCTAAATGTAAGCAGAGACATTCACCCTAGATCAATAATTGTAATATAAGATAAATATGTAGGATTGGCGGGTTTCTTATACAGAAATCACACATTATGCAAGTTTGAATACGATAAAAGAAACAACATTGAACAGTACACAAATGACATTTGAAATATAAGATATAATAACAATAAAATCATAAACACCATAAAGACATTCTATTAAAAGTAAAAAAAGAAATCATGTCTCCAACCAACAAGTGCAACCTAAAAACTGGATAAGCCTACCTTATATTCCAAAGATTGCACACAAATTTATATATATGTTGCACCAATATTGATATTGGCACATGATAATTTATCTAAAAAAAATTATTAAAATAATCTTTTGTAAAAGAGAAACGTAAAATTAAATGTTGAAGAGTTTATTACAGTTTGTTTTCGAAAAGATGAGAGTCAAATAGTTTTCTATCATTAGTTTTTGTAATAAAAGTTAGAAAATAAATGATTAAAAGGGTGGAGGGGGAGTTTTGGTTTGAAAAGATAAACTAAAAGTTTTATAAAAGGAAGTAGAGTGTATTATTATTAGTCGAAATATAATTTAAAGTTTTATAAATACAAATCTCTTTTCATTAGAATTAAAGAAAAGGTAATCTTAAAACTAGTTATATATGTGTGTATATATGTGCGATTGTAAATAAATAAAAAATGTAGGCGTAATAAATATTAAAATGAAATAAAAGAAGATTATCATTAAAAACATGGCAATGGCTATTAATTAAAAATATAAAATAACACATCTGCATGGCTATTACTAATTAAACAATCTTCCAAAACACATTGTCAATGGATTATCAATGGAATTTCAACAACAGATATTGCCAGAGGATATTATACGGACAACATGTCGCAGGTATAAATAGACCTTTTTTATTGGACTATTAATTGAGTCAGTTAAATCAAGATAGAACAATCAGTTGAGTTAATTGTATCCAGAAACAAAATGCAGTGCTGAACACACATCTTTCTCCAGCCTTAGTCAAATAAGATCAGCAATATCTGCCTGTGAAATAATGTCAGCGTAACAACTTAGAAAATCTCTGTCAGTATCTAATTGTCTCCAATAGTAATAATCATGAATAACAAGGAAACTCATCAAGGAAATGTCCCAGCAGCTGAAAGTATTTGTAATGAAAATAGTAAACAAGAAGAAAACAAAGTTCTAAATCTATGTTCAAAATCCTAGGTAAAACATTTGCTTATTTTCATTTATACCATAATAATCATTGCATTAATTCATAAAACCTTCAGAGACAAGTAATTTGAACTCTATAATCATGCATAAAATGAACTATTGATGTGCATGTTTGTGAAAGCTATATGATTTTATAAACATCAAACATTGATAAACAGAGAAAAACTCTCCATACAGTATTGCCACCTGTGCTAAACAGAGTAATAAATGGATGCCAGAAGGCTTGTGCATAAAATCCCTATCTAATGCCTACTCATCCAATATCCCCAGACTAGTTTCTGGCTTGTGGCCTTCATCAGTGAGGAGTTTTGGATCTGAGAGCACTGCATCTAGATCTTAGGATCTAATGCAACACTCCAGCAGCCACCTTTTATCTCTACTTAACTACTAAACTATGAGAATGAGATTGAAAACACAAAAAATATTTTCAATCTAAGCTCAATAGCTTAAATAGTCATATGGGTCTGAACTCAGTTTAGCAGCCATACATTTTGGTGTCTTTGGCTCTTTTACAACCATAGCCACCATTATCCTATTAGGCAGGATTGGTGTTAAACCATTAAGCATCACATGATCACATTTCCAATACTAGCACATTAATTGTTGATAAACAGAGCAAAACTCTCCGTACAGTATTGCCACCTATGCTAAACAGAGTAATCAATGGATGCCAGAAGGCCACAAGCCAGCAACTAATCTGGGGATATTGGATGAGTAGGCATTAGATAGGGATTTTATGCACAAGCCTTCTGGCATCCATTGATTACTCTGTTTAGCACAGGTGGGAATACTGTATGGAGAGTTTTGCTCTGTTTATCAACAATTAATGTGCTAGTATAGGAAATGTGATCATGTGATGCTTAATGGTTTAACACCAATCCTGCCTAATAGGATAATGGTGGCTATGGTTGTAAAAGAGCCAAAGACACCAAAATGTATGGGTGCTGAACTGCGTTCAGACCCATATGACTATTTAAGCTATTGAGCTTAGATTGAAAATATTTTTTGTGTTTTCAATTTCATTCTCATAGTTTAGTAGTTAAGTAAAGATAAAAGGTGGTTGCTAGAGGGTTGCATTAGATCCTAAGATCTAGATGCAGTGCTCTCAGATCCAAAGCTCCTCACTGACGAAGGCCACAAGCCAGAAACTAGTCTGGGGATATTGAATGAGTAGGCATTAGATAGGGATTTTATGCACAAGCCTTCTGGCATTCATTGATTACTCTGGTTGGCACAGGGTAGCAATACTGTATGGAGAGTTTTGCTCTGTTTATCAACAATTAATGTGCTAGTATAGGAAATGTGATCATGTGATGCTTAATGGTTTAACATCAAACATTATTTATGCTTTTCATAAGATATATATTATAGTGTGTTAATTTAAAATGTGCGTGTGTTATATTAGTTAAAAAATTATAAAGCTGTTTAAATTTAGTAAATTAATGTCAGTTAATAAAATGGCTTAAAACTTAAACTCTATTTGTCGGTCAATTTTTTTTATCAATTCTTTTACAAATCTTTTATCAATTTTTTTCACCACTAATTATGTATAATCTATTAGTGATTACAAACAACTGAGCTAGTCGTGGATATTTAGGTGTTAAGTTAGTGGCCATTGCTCAAAGAACATTACTTATTCATTCTTGGATAATTAACTGGTGCCCGTGTTTATACACAAACAAAAAAAAGTGTTTTGAACATGGTGTTGCGAGAAGAAGCCATGTTCTGGAAATATAACGTTAGTTATATATTTTATAGCTACCGTTTGGACATACATATTCTCTGAATATGTTCTTCTCTGCCTAAGAGGCTGGTGTTTCGAACAAACCACTATATTCAAACCCGGTACAATATATATATATATTCTAACCCAATAAATAGGAGGGTTTCCTAATTAATATTAAATCCATCTGGAAGGCCTCAACCTTCCGATTACGCTTCGTATAGTCTGGATAATAAACTTTACCTCACTCAATAATAATTATAATTTAATAATAGCTCTACGCTAGGTTAGTTCTAAAATAATTCAGCTACAGTGATATGCAGCTCAGACAGAGATAGAATTTTAAAAAAAAATATCATTAATAAAATAAATTTAAAAGAAAATTATTAATAAACTACCATTCTCTCCCTGTCCAAAACACATTCTCTGGGCTGTAAGTACGTGCACTGTTCGACAATGATGATGATGATTTTTCATGTCATTGTTAATATTACTGACTAAAATAAAATATTCATTAATTTGCCAATATGATCTCAATATTTTTGTTATTATACAATTAGATGTTTCAATCTCTTAAGCCATGCCACGCTTGTAATATTGATCTGAATTTGATCAATTATTAATTTAAGAGCACTTAGAATAAGGACACTAATCTCAGGGTTCTCTGTTATATTTAATAAAATTGCTCGGCAGTATTGTGTTGTCGCATGTGACTGACATTCTGGTTGGCTATAGGAAACATTTACCTTATTTAAATTCTAGGTGTCTTCATCCACATATCAACTAATATAATATTTAACGAGATGATCACCATATTCAATAACAACGCATAATTTTGAATATAAAGCCCTTTAAATCCAGAATCTCAGTTGGAATGATGAAAAGACAAGGGTGCTATTGTGTCCTTCCATTATCCATGACAACACAATAATTTAACTAAGATTTATTACTTAGATACTTCCTTAAATGTGTATTCAACAATGTGCAATAAAAGCTAATATTTTGGGGAATGAAGTGATTTTACACACACATAAAATAAAATAAAATGTCTTGGTCTGAAGTTTTCAATTCCATAAATAATTCTCATTAAAACATAATATAATGAAATATTTTGATCTACTTATAATTGTCTATCTGGTGTTTTGAAATTAAGATTTCATAAATGATTTTGGACTCAAGAAAAGTATTGCAAGTATTATGCAAATACACTGTTATTTAGCACATAAGAAAAAATGACTCAAAACAACTTCTAATAAGACGATAATTTATTATTTAATTATAACAAAATTCTAATTTATTATTATTTGACAAAAATATATTTTATGATTAACATAATAAAAAAACATATACAATTTATTCGACCCCATATGGATAAAACAAAATATAACTAATATTAATTCATCTATACTTTTAGACTTGGATTCGAACTACTTCTTCATCTTCTTTTTACATTTATGTAAATTGAATACAACAAAATAAATAGTATTATCGATACATCAACTCATTCATTTAGTGTATCTTATATGAACGGTTACTTAAATTTATTAACTAACAATCTGTTTTAACACAAAAATAATCTTATTCTAGGCAATGCGTACAAACGATTTTTGTTATCATATCTTTAATTAAATGATAGTTTTTTATTTAGATAATTTATTATAATTTATGGGTTACGTATCAGAAGTTACACTTATTATTTTAATGTTTACCTTAATAACAACTGAAGTTGTTATACACACTGTTTTCCTCAGTATAAGTTATATTGTGAGTGCTACTTAATCATTAACCTGAATTAAACCTAGTATTTGAACCCTCTATTGGCAAAATGAAAATTTGTCATCACGCAATTTTAAAACTTACTCTCTCCATTGACTTACGTGTGGATTACCAGCACTATTCCGTCGCACAATCGAGACATTGATCATATATACTAGCATGCTATTTATACTATATGGAGCTTGAGGAATTAACCTCCAATATACCCGTTATCTTGCCATAACTTTCTAAACAAACACAATATTCAACACCTTCCGTGGCGGAGTTATCTCTATGTTCTCATGAGGAATATGGAATATCACCGAAGGGCTGTAGAGTTAACTACTATATTAAATAGTTTGGTGGGTCCTTGCCTCTTAATTGGGCATAATAGGAGCACACACCAAATATAATCCTCTCCTGGGATTTTAACCAATGAAATACACTAAATACTATATAAAGTACTGATCGTCCTGACTCTGAGAAGCGATCACTTGGGTTATAAACATACCCGAATATTAGATTTATCTATTCCCCTCATGGAAAACAAAGCTTTTGGGGAGATTATTTTTTAACCCACAAAATAGATACATTACAATTATTACTTAGGCGCATATTAAGCCTATACCGATGCTATATCGGGGCAAGACAAGAAAATACACTAATTACACTAAATTTATGTTCCAGGGTATACTTAGATCAACGTCTGATATCAATGGATATCACAGAATACAATAATAATTTTCACTTTTGCCAAAGAAATATTCAACAAGTAATTGGTAGTATAGTATTTGAACTAAACCAAGTAAATGCATTAATAAAGAATAATGAGGAATAAGTTCCTTAATTAACATAGTATAAATTTGTTTCATACTTTCAATAAGTAATATTTTGTATAGCACTTCTCTTTAATTACTTCTGATAATTTTAACTAGATATTTTGCCTATTGAGTATCTAACATCTAAATTTATACTCATAACTGCATGTCATAAGTAAACACATTTTAAAAAAAAAATATTTTTTTCATGTCAAATATAAATTTAACCTAGAATAATTACATAAAAACATACCGTTATGATTACAAGGTCATTTAAATATTACTTGAGTATAGCCTTTAACCTGCTGATATAAAAAAAAATACACATAATTTTACAAATTAGTAAAAAAAAAATCATTACTTAACAAGTGCTTATAATATCACTAGAAAGAAAAAAAATGTTTTCCATTGGGCACTTTATCCAGATGAAGAACTTGATTCATTCGTAGTTCACGAAGCAAAGTTAAAACAAGAAACACATTTATTATTTCATTTATAAAAAGTTGCCTCCATTCTGGTGCACTTAATAGTAGGCAAAACAAAACATAGCAGCGTGGATTTTGACTCTTCCTTGAATTAACTGCTATAATTATGGGATCCAAGAAAACACTACAGATTTTAACATTACGAATATTTGACGATCAACGATCACATCTACAATTCTTTTCTTTTACGATTGGCGATATGTATCATTTTTAGCTATCTGGCTTATGAATAAAAGAGTGCGCGAATTTTCCAAAATATTATTTTTAGAAGGTCTGCAGCTGACTTACGTGGATATAAAGTTTTTTAATGACTCCCATTGATGTATAATATAACATATTATTTTAGGGTTATAATTAAATCACTAATGTTTATAATTTTTATTCCTACTCTAGGACTTGTAATTTTCTTTAATACTGAATTCTCCGTAAATGCACACATACAAATTTTCCGATATTTGCCTTGAGAAAATTTATATTTCCTTTTAAAAAATATACAGGTGCATAAGTAAATATTTATTATTTATATTATTTCTAGATAATTTTCAGTGAATAAAACATATTTTAACGTGGGGAACTTGCATTATTTTCTAAAGCAGACAATTTCTGTTAGAAAGAGCGCGAACTTTCTGGTTAACTTTCCTTGGCTTTTATAATATGTCTCTTAATTCTAACTTTTCTTTTATACCATGAAAAAATTATTAAATAAGGTAAAGTTAACAAATAATTGATTATTTCCTGGAAATTACTTATATTGCTTAGTTTAACTATAATGACATTTTCCGTGATTGCTGTAGTCAATACAGTGATCTCGAACTTTATCATAAGATAGCACATTTTGAGTATAAAAAGCTTTAAAATAGGTAGAGCAATAGAAGCTTATGGATGTCCTATCAAAATATTTTAGCTAGACATGATTTTGTTAAAATGTTACTTGAATTATATTTATTTCTGCAATAAAAAATATAAAAATTTGTTACCGAATTTCAGCACTGCTTCCTCTTGTAAAACTTATGTCAGACTAGATTTTCTACAAAATTTAGCGTTCTTCTTTTAGCGACCTCTGACAGAAAAATAATTATTTAATTATACATAAACAAAGGAAAGGGGAAAAAAAACTTATTACAGTTATATATTTCTGCATGATTTAAATGGATTACCAAATAATTTGATAACTAATGAAAAAAAAAAAAATATCTTTAACTAATGCTTATTAGTGATGTATAATTTTGTATACATTATTATCTAAATAATAAAAAAAAAATTATCAGAAGTTATTGTGCTTTATGATAAGACATTCATCCACTCTCCCCTCTACCCATCCAAAATCAATTACTGTTTATGATAGGTGCTTTTATACTATATTAAATTGCTTTTATTGTTACTATATTTTAACTAAATTATTTATGCTCTTCTTCAAAATGACATTGGATTACCAAATTTATTAGTTATTTGCTTAAAATATGTTAAAGTGAGTAAATAGCATACTTTATTAATCACTTAATATTATTATTATTTTACTTTTTATTTCCTAGAAAAGGATTGCTTGTTTTCCTGTGGAAATAATGCTAAACAAACCAAGTGTTAATAACACTAGGTTACAATTCTCCCACCGTTATGAAAAAATAAAAATAAAATAATACATACATTATTAATATTTCTTATTGTATTGTTAGGTCTATATTATACTTCTTTTAGAAGTTAATAAATTAAATCTTACAGATTTAATTTTGTTTAGGATATGGTAGTAAGCTTCGGGCATTATAGGTACCTCTTGTTCCATCAGGGGTTGAGACTAAAAAGGCATTCTCACCCACTTGTTTCACAATTTCATAGGGGCCTTCATAAAGATACATAAATTTCCGAAACATATGCTTCCGGAGATTACATACATGGGGAGTTCTAATTAAGACGAAATCGTGGACTTTAAAAGGATGTGGACTGGTTTTGGAATAACGAGTGCATTTATCACCCATCTTTTTCAGGTTAATTCGAGCCATTGCTTGGTCATGTTCCACATTAATCTTTTCCTCTATTATGGGTAACGGTGTTTTTATTAGTAAAGGTTCGGGTCTACCAAAGTGTAGTCTAATTGGAGACATCCTAGTAGACTCATTAATAGTTATATTTATATAATTAATTATTTGTGGCAACTTATTGACCCACTGTTTGTGATCCCATTCTATATAAACTCGGAACAACCTACTTATTTTACGCATGATTCTCTCACTTGGATTGGATTGGGGATTTCTAATTGAGCACATGATATGTTGAATATTTTGCTTTTTACCCCACTATTTCCATGTACCAGAGATGAATGCAGTAGCGTGATCGGTAAGTATTGAAGCTGGTTTTCCTACTAATGGAATTTGATAAGTTTCCAAGCACTTTATAACATTTTTAGCATCTGTTTTTGAAACTGGGTAAGCAGAGACATATTTGGTGAAAACGTCATACATCACAAGAATAAATTTTTGACGGTTGAAAGGTGGAAGTGGTCCATAAAAGTCTAGTGCCAACAATTCATTGGGCTTACTGGGCAGTATGGGTTGAAGTGTTCCCACATATGATTTATTTTGAAATTTAGTTTTCAAACAAATCTCACATTCCCTAAGTCTACGGGCAATGGATTCAGACATCTTAGGAAAATAAAAATGTTTCTTCATAATAGGTTCAATTTTCTGAAAACCATAGTGTCCATATTGAGAGTGCACATAATCTATTAGTTTATTTACTAAACACAAAGGAATAATCACTCTCCAGGAAGTTTCATCTCCCCTTTTTAATTTCTTCATTAAAATCCTATCTTTAAACCTATACCCCCCTCTAATTCTATCTGCATATTTACTTTTCTGATCTAGTTTAGATGGATCTGATAAGAAGTTAATTATTCTCTCCAGTCTAGCATCCTGTGCTTGCAGTAATTCTAAGTTAGTGTAATCTCTAACTACTTCTTCCTCTAACAAACTGGACATGTTCCAAATAATTATATTTTCAGTATTGGTGTTCTGATAATTAACAGAAACAGGATTGCGACTAAGAATATCTGCAATGACATTATCCTGTCCTGAACAATAGATGATTTCATACTGATACTGTTGGAGATAGAGGCTTCATCTAATTAATCTTTCATTATTGAGGTAACTCTTGTTGAGGAACTCCAAACTACGATGATCAGTTAATACTATAATTTTTGATCCTAATAATATTTGTCTAAGTTTTTGAAATCCCCACACAACAGCTAATGCCTCTTTCTCTGTTGTGGTATAATTAAGTTCAGCTCCCCTTAAATGTTGGCTTAAGAAATATAAGACTCTAGGTACTTTATTTTCATTCACTTGGTATAAAATCACCCCTAAACCGAACCCACTACTGTCGGTTTGCAAATAGAATTCTTTATTTAAATCTGGATAGGCTAAAATTACTGTCTTTAAAAAGTTATCTTTAATAATTTGAAATTCCCTTGTATGTTCCTGGGTCCACCTCCACTTTTCACACTTTTTTAATAAAACAGATAAATGCATTGTATCATATGAAAAATTTTTATAAAACCTGTGATAATAGTTACACAGTCCCAAAAACGATCTTAAGTGCTTTCTGGTCTTACGGACGGGAAACCTTTGAATGGCGGCATTTCTCGGGCAATTAATATACATTTTTCTAAATTAATCTTTATATTGTTGTCTGAACATTCACAAAGAAACATGCTAAGATGCTGTAAATGATCCTTTAAATTTTCTGAAGCAATGACAATATCATCAATGTATATAACTAACAAATTTTTCAATTCTTTTGAAAAGACCATATTCAAGCATCTGATAAGGCCAGCCCCACTATTAATTAAACCAAAGGGCAACTTTGAAAAATATAAGATCGGCCCTGGTAACGGAATGCCGTATACTTTTGATCATTTTGATGGAGTGGGATTTGCCAATAGCTGGCTGTCAAATCAAATGTGGAGAATATGCTCTTCCCTTTGAACTTTGTCAATAACTCCTGTATAGGTGATGGTATGTCATGCTCTGGGACAGTATGCTGGTTAAGTGTATGGGCATCCAGACAGACTCTTATGGATCCATCTTTCTTTTTGATGACCACTAATGAATTCACATAAGAAGAAGGACTGGGTTTAATTATCTGCCAGTCAATCATTTTGTTAATCTGCTGCTGAACCTCTGCCTGGTATTGGTAAGGAATAGGATAAGTACGCTGCTGGAAAAGCTCATTATCTTTCAAATTGATTCTATGAACATACCCTTTTAATATACCAGGTATTTTGGAAAAAACACCCCGATACTGGTACAATTGGAAAAATGGTTTATAGTATTCTGTGCCAATAATACATGAACCATCCAACTTAACTTTAATATTTACATCAACTGTTGTTTCCTGTATGGTCATTAATTGATTCATCTGACTATTATAATTGACTATAAGAGGGCAAATCTCCTCTTTACATCCAAAAGTTCCATCTCTATAATTAATATAACAATTATTTAGAGTCATGAAATCCGAACCAATTATGGCTTCATGAATCAAACCTGGCATGATTAAAAAGACATGCTCAAATTTGCACATATTAATTTCTAGTGTAAAAAAAACCTGTCTATTAGATAATTTGGTCTTCTTTCCATTAGCAAGTATTACCCTAATCACCTTTGTTGGTAAAATTGGAATTGATTGGTCAGCTAACTGAATTTTCAAGTATGTTTCTTCAGACAACAAGGAAGCTTGACTGCCCGAATCAATTAAAGTGTTGACAACAATTCCTGAAAAGATAACTTTGATCATAGGACAGTTGTATAAAATGGGTGGCTCAGACATTTTTCCTGGTTCTAAATAATCAATGTCCAGGTCTATATTATTAATAATCCACATTATGCTGTTCCCCATATGTTTAAAAATAGGGCCCCGAAGTGAGGAACATTCCTGCGAGGTCCTTTTTAATTTAATGCCCTGCTATTTTTACTACCTGTGTTATTTTTCTTTGGCATCATTGGGATACCACTAGTAGAAGGTTGATTCTCATTTAGAATTTTTTTCTTCACTGTCGGCCTACTAATGTGGCTATTTGGTCTACTATAGGGATTCGTCCTATAAAATCCCGTTTCTTTACTTAACCTCCTCTTTCCCACATAGGACCTATCTATGAAATTAACATTGTTTACCATAGGATGGGTATCCCTATTTACCCTACTCCTATTTTCAGTATTTCTATCACTAGTTTCCAGCGAATCCAAAATCTCAACTACCTCTTCTATCGTATGTTGATCAGCAGCAATCAAGACCTGATCGATATGCCTCGGTAAATTATGGCAAATTATTCTCACAATTTGGGTCTCGGACAAAGGATAAGCTGTCAACGTTTTCAGTTTGACGGCCTGACTCTGGAAAAACTGAGTGTAACTGCCCTTATTTATATGATATCTTTCTTGAGATATCTGATATCTGAGGTTGTCTTGGCGGTCTTCCCCCCAAAAACTGGCTAACATGAGAGATTTAAAGTCCCCATATGTTTCCAGTTTTATAAATAATGATTGCCACCAATCTTTAGATGCCACACTTAAATGGTTTGTGGCAATGGCAATCTTCTCTACCTCAGACAAATGACATAAGGTGAACAATTCATCTAAATTTTGGAGATATTCATGTGGATTCTCCTGGTATTCTCCTTTAAAAAAATTTATTTTGAGGAATATCAAGGCCATGGAGCTATTACTTTCGGGCTCTAACATGACTTTGTGTCGGGCCTCATTCAATGGATTGTACACTGATTCTGCTGGGCTAATCATTGTATGTAATTCAGAGATTATGGGTTTATTATGACTATTATTAATTTCCTTAACCTGAGTTTCAGCTACATTTTTACTATGAACAACTTTATCCATATTAAGGTTCATAGCTTTCACACGACTTTCTAATCCTAATTTATAATTTTGCCACTCACAGTCTATTCTTGTAGAACTGTCCTTAAGACCTACATTTAAATGTTGAATTTGTTGCTTTAACTGGTTAATAGTTTCATCTTTCTCTAACTCAAGTTTATCTTCTAATCTTTGATATACTGTATTCTCACATTGAGTCATATATTCACCTATCTCCTCTTTGAGATCATTATGTAATATTTGGGAATTATTTTTTAATATCTCACTAAAATGTTCTACTTTTCCTATCACTTGAATTAAATCACTTTCTATATTTTTATTAATTTCATATTGGGTTACCTCTTGAGTTTCTAATTTAGTTATTCTGCTAGTAATCTGGCTCTGACATCCTTTTGATAAATTGTCAGGTTCAATAATTATATTTTGGACTTCTTCTTTTAAGTTTTTAAACTCACTCCTAGCATTATCTAATTCTCCCTTCATACATTCTATTTTATCCTTAACTTCACTGTTTAATTCTTCATATTGGCTTATGAAGTCCTGCTGAATAGCCTCGATCATATTTTTGGCCCTTTCAGACTTTATTTCTATTTCTTTCTTAATTTTTATTTCTAGCTTTTCGGAGGCCAATTTTGACTCTTCTACATGATTCTTTAACTCTTCTCTTAGGTCTTTGATCTCCTGTATGTGATTATCTATTTTACTGTCCAAATTTTGAATTTGGTCCTTTAATTCACTATTGGAATTTTTTATTTGACTTTCTATTTTACTATTTAATTGTTGTACTTGACTTTCTATTCTACTCTCTAATTCACTATTAGAATTTTGTATTTGGTTTTCTATTTTACTTTCTAATTCACTATTGGAATTCTGTGTTTGATTTTTTAATTCATGATTTGATTTTTGTACTTGACTTTCTATTTTACTTTCTAATTCCCTATTGGAATTTTGTATTTGATTTTTTAATTCACTATTTAATTGTTGTACTTGCCTTTCTATTTTACTTTCTGAGTTTCGGATCTGTGCAGACAAATTTTGTAATATTGTAAATATTTGGATTTGCTCATCCCCAGGTAGATTTTTATCTACTTTAGCTTTTTTCGGGCTAACTTCATGCAAAGATTCTTGTTCCTCTCTTACTTCTACATGAAAATAAGGTGTTTGTGTATCCGGGGATTGGAGATCTTGGGATTCTCCCAAATCCTCTGAAATATCCTGACTATCTTGGCTTTCACTCATATTTAAACAAAATTTTTAACTCTTTCTGTTATCTGACAGTACTGAAATTAGTAATGAACTATTAATAATATTGATAAGCAATTATTGACAAGACATCCTGCCTCCATGCCTCTCCTATCAAAAACAATCTACACCACAACTATGCTCTGATATTCAGATAACTAAAGTCCCAATATTAACTACCAAATATTCTTTTCTCATATGCTACTTGGTCCATAGAAATCTCACCAAACCATTATGTAATATGGTATAAGTTCCAATCACACCACCAGACAAACAGATCTCATAAATGATAAAATCATTTTTACAGACCATAACATTATAAACTAACAAATTTATTTATTCAGTGGCAAAGATTATGTCATAAAATAGACATTCATCTAATATTTTATGGCTAAAGAAACAATTTATAATTGGCAAACATTTTCAATCAATGAACAATTAATTCATTCACGTGCAAATAATATTTATATTCATTTCAATAAAATTTTACCAAATTTATCGTGGCTAACTACAGTGATCGATAGCCCCACGTTGGGCACCATTTCTAACCCAATAAATAGGAGGGTTTCCTAATTAATATTAAATCCATCCGGAAGGCCTCAACCTTTCGACTACGCTTCGTATAGTCCGGATAATAAACTTTACCTCACTCAATAATAATTATAATTTAATAATAGCTCTACGTTAGGTTAGTTCTAAAATAATTCAGCTACAGTGATATGCAGCTCAGACAGAGATAGAATTTTAAAAAAAATATCATTAATAAAATAAATTTAAAAGAAAATTATTAATAAACTACCATTCTCTCCCTGTCCAAAACACATTCTCTGGGCTGTAAGTACGTGCACTGTTCGACAATGATGATGATGATTTTTCATGTCATTGTTAATATTACTGACTAAAATAAAATATTCATTAATTTGCCAATATGATCTCAATATTTTTGTTATTATACAATTAGATGTTTCAATCTCTTAAGCCATGCCACGCTTGTAATATTGATCTGAATTTGATCAATTATTAATTTAAGAGCACTTAGAATAATGACACTAATCTCAGGGTTCTCTGTTATATTTAATAAAATTGCTCGGCAGTATTGTGTTGTCGCATGTGACTGACATTCTGGTCGGCTATAGGAAACATTTACCTTATTTAAATTCTAGTTGTCTTTATCCACATATCAACTAATATAATATTTAACGAGATGATCACCATATTCAATAACAACGCATAATTTTGAATATAAAGCCCTTTAAATCCAGAATCTCAGTCGGAATGATGAAAAGACAAGGGTGCTTTTGTGTCCTTCCATTATCCATGACAACACAATAATTTAACTAAGATTTATTACTTAGATACTTCCTTAAATGTGTATTCACAATGTGCAATAAAAGCTAATATTTTGGGGAATAAAGTGATTTTACACACACATAAAATAAAATAAAATGTCTTGGTCTGAAGTTTTCAATTCCATAAATAATTCTCATTAAAACATAATATAATGAAATATTTTGATCTGCTTATAATTGTCTATCTGGTGTTTTGAAATTAAGATTTCATAAATGATTTTGGACTCAAGAAAAGTATTGCAAGTATTATGCAAATACACTGTTATTTAGCACATAAGAAAAATGACTCAAAACAACTTGTAATAAGACGATAATTTATTATTTAATTATAACAAAATTCTAATTTATTATTATTATTTGACAAAAATATTTTTTATGATTAACATAATAAACAAACATATACAATTTATTCGATCCCATATGGATAAAACAAAATATAACTAATATTAATTCGTCTATACTTTTAGTCTTGGATTCGAACTTCTTCTTCATCTTCTTTTTACATTTATGTAAATTGAATACAACAAAATAAATAGTATTATCGATACATCAACTCATTCATTTAGTGTATCTTATATGAACGGTTACTTAAATTTATTAACTAACGATCTGTTTTAACACAAAAATAATCTTATTCTAGGCAATGCGTACAAACGATTTTTGTTATCATATCTTTAATTAAATGATAGTTTTTTATTTAGATAATTTATTATAATTTATGGGTTACGTATCAGATGTTACACTTATTATTTTAATGTTTACCTTAATAACAACTGAAGTTGTTATACACACTGTTTTCCTCAGTATAAGTTATATTGTGAGTGCTACTTAATCATTAACCTGAATTAAACCTAGTATTTGAACCCTCTATTGGCAAAATAAAAATTTGTCATCACGCAATTTTAAAACTTACTCTCTCCATTGACTTACGTGTGGATTACCAGCACTATTCCATCGCACAATCCAGACTTGATAATATATACTAGCACGCTATTTATACTATATGGAGCTTGAGGAATTAACCTCCAATATACCCGTTATCTTGCCATAACTTTCTAAACAAACACAATATTCAACACCTTCCGTGGTGGAATTATCTCTATTTTCTCATGAGGAATATGAAATATCACCGAAGGGCTGTAGAGTTAACTACTATATTAAATAGTTTGGTGGGTCCTTGCCTCTTAATTGGGCATAAAAGGAGCACACACCAAATATAATCCTCTCCTGGGATTTTAACGAATGAAATACACTAAATACTATATAAAGTACTGATCGTCCTGACTCTGAGAAGCGATCACTTGGGTTATAAACATACCCGAATACTAGATTTATCTATTCCCCTCATGGAAAACAAAGCTTTTGGGGAGATTATTTTTTATCCCACAAAATAGATACATTACAATTATTACTTAGGCGCATATTAAGCCTATACCGATGCTATATCGGGGCAAGACAAGAAAATACACTAATTACACTAAATTTATGTTCCGGGGTATACTTAGATCAACGTCTGATATCAATGGATATCACAGAATACAATAATAATTTTCACTTTTGCCAAAGAAATATTCAACAAGTAATTGGTAGTATAGTATTTGAACTAAACCAAGTAAATGCGTTAATAAAGAATAATGAGGAATAAGTTCCTTAATTAACATAGTATAAATTTGTTTCATACTTTCAATAAGTAATATTTTGTATAGCACTTCTCTTTAATTACTTCTGATAATTTTAACTAGATATTTTGCCTATTGAGTTTCTAACATCTAAATTTATACTCATAACTGCATGTCATAAGTAAACACATTTTTTAAAAAAAATATTTTTTTCATGTCAAATATAAATTTAACATAGAATAATTACATAAAAACATACCGTTATGATTACAAGGTCATTTAAATATTACTTGAGTATAGCCTTTAACCTGCTGATATAAAAAAAAATACACATAATTTTACAAATTAGTAAAAAAAAAATCATTACTTAACAAGTGCTTATAATATCACTAGAAAGAAAAAAAATGTTTTCCATTGGGCACTTTATCCAGATGAAGAACTTGATTCATTCGTAGTTCACGAAGCAAAGTTAAAACAAGAAACACATTTATTATTTCATTTATAAAAAGTTGCCTCCATTCTGGTGCACTTAATAGTAGGCAAAACAAAACATAGCAGCGTGGATTTTGACTCTTCCTTGAATTAACTGCTATAATTATGGGATCCAAGAAAACACTACAGATTTTAACATTACGAATATTTGACGATCAACGATCACATCTACAATTCTTTTCTTTTACGATTGGCGATATGTATCATTTTTAGCTATCTGGCTTATGAATAAAAGAGTGCGCGAATTTTCCAAAATATTATTTTTAGAAGGTCTGCAGCTGACTTACGTGGATATAAAGTTTTTTAATGACTCCCATTGATGTATAATATAACATATTATTTTAGGGTTATAATTAAATCACTAATGTTTATAGTTTTTATTCCTACTCTAGGACTTGTAATTTTCTTTAATACTGAATTCTCCGTAAATGCACACATACAAATTTTCCGATATTTGCCTTGAGAAAATTTATATTTCCTTTTAAAAAATATACAGGTGCATAAGTAAATATTTATTATTTATATTATTTCTAGATAATTTTCAGTGAATAAAACATATTTTAACGTGGGGAACTTGCATTATTTTCTAAAGCAGACAATTTCTGTTAGAAAGAGCGCAAACTTTTTGGTTAACTTTCCTTGGCTTTTATAATATGTCTCTTAATTCTAACTTTTCTTTTATACCATGAAAAAATTATTAAATAAGGTAAAGTTAACAAATAATTGATTATTTCCTGGAAATTACTTATATTGCTTAGTTTAACTATAATGACATTTTCCGTGATTACTGTAGTCAATACGGTGATCTCGAACTTTAGCATAAGATAGCACATTTTGAGTATAAAAAGCTTTAAAATAGGTAGAGCAATAGAAGCTTATGGATGTCCTATCAAAATATTTTAGCTAGACATGATTTTGTTAAAATGTTAGTTGAATTATATTTATTTCTGCAATAAAAAATATAAAAATTTAATACCGAATTTCAGCACTGCTTCCTTTTGTAAAACTTATGTCAGACTAGATTTTCTACAAAATTTAGCGGTCTTCTTTTAGCGACCTCTGACAGAAAAATAATTATTTAATTATACATAAACAAAGGAAAGGGGAAAAAAAAACTTATTACAGTTATATATTTCTGTATGATTTAAATGGATTACCAAATAATTTGACAACTAATGAAAAAAAAAAATAAATATCTTTAACTAATGCTTATTAGTGATGTATAATTTTGTATACATTATTATCTAAATAATAAAAAAAAAATTATCAGAAGTTATTGTGCTTTATGATAAGACATTCATCCACTCTCCCCTCTACCCATCCAAAATCAATTACTGTTTATGATAGGTGCTTTTATACTATATTAAATTGCTCTTATTGTTACCATATTTTAACTAAATTATTTATGCTCTTCTTCAAAATGACATTGGATTACCAAATTTATTAGTTATTTGCTTAAAATATGTTAAAGTGAGTAAATAGCATACTTTATTAATCACTTAATATTATTATTATTTTACTTTTTATTTCCTAGAAAAGGATTGCATTGTTTTCCTGTGGAAATAATGCTAAACAAACCAAGTGTTAATAACACTAGGTTACAATATATATATATATATATATATATATATATATATATATATATATATATAAACAAAAGAGTACAATATATATATATATTGTACTCTTTTGTTTAGGTAAGGATGGATTATTTCTATCAATTTACTGGAAAATTTTAAATTTCAAAGCTAAGTAAAAGAATGATGTATTTTATGTGTTGATGATCTTTTAATAATCTAGTTAGGGCAAGTAAAAGAATTGATGTATAACAATGTGTTGGTATTTGAAAGAAAACATTTCAATAAAAATCCTTATAAGATTGTATGGTTGGGAAAGCTGGCCATAATAAATACTGATTTAATAAGTCTTATAAGTGAATGATTAATGTACATTTTAAAAGTAGTAATTTAAAGTTAAATGAGTAGAATAGTTAATAATGATAATTGTATTTAATAGTTATATTTAAAAAATCATTTAATTAAAAGTAATAATGTGGGATAAGTGCATAGTTGATTTTATAATATTATTGAATAATATTTTTAAATTTTGCTATAATATTATTTTTATGTAATATTTTGTAAATTAAATTATTTATTTTATTTTTTGGTTAAATTATTAGCGTCTCATGTATTTTTGTAAACCATGTGATGTGTAAATGTTCACACATGCGATTGCAACGTGTTTTAATAAAGAAAACTATTTTAAAATTTTAATATAAGTTTTAAAAATATTAGATTTGTATATCCCAGAATAAAATAATATTATCTGTTATAAATATTAAATCGAGTCTTTAAAGTGAATAAAATATGAAAATTAATTAAGAATTAAATAATATGATAAAAATAAATAATTAAAAAATTATTATTAGTTTAACTTTAATCTAGCGTTCTTGTCCCAGGGTTGTTGGAAGTAAGTATTGTTTAATGGACCAATCAAGGGTGGAGTAGGCTTGAGTATATAAGAGCTGCACAAATTTTGCAGATTACTATTATAATTCTTACTATTGTTGTAACTGTCACTGCAACTTTAGTTAATTATGTATATTAGTAATAGTCAATTTTATCATTTTTAATTCTAAAAAAAATATTAACTTATTATTATTAGATCATGGGATATAGAAATGAGATATAGCAATACCTTGCTAAAAATAAGTAATTTCTTGCCTTGCTAATCTATTTCATCTAATTTAACATCAACTTAAACAAGGAGAAGTCATCACTGAAAGTAAATTTATGGAGGAAAATATCTAACTATTATTTTTCTACAAGACATATGATTCTGCCTATGTTGAGCGATTGTGTTAATTTTATAGTAAATTTAATAGATAAAATTTTACAGAAAAGATTCATAAAAGCTTGACAGAGATGGAAAGAAGAAAAAAAAAAGAAATCTTTTATTTGGAAAGATATTTAAAAATAGAATAGTTTTTTGTTAAAAAAAAACTATTGATGTAAAAATGATAATTATTTAAGATGCTGAAATATTTCTTATAAATAAATATTGAAAAATTGATTTTGAAAAATACAATTTAAAAAAAAAAAAAAAACAATGAAGATTATTAGTAAAATAATTTATATTACATTGAAGAAAATATTTAAAATAGGTTAATTAATGTATGCTGGACATACAAAGGTTATAAAAGTATTATGGAATTTTATTTATATCATGAAAAGCAATTTGGAATACCGCTTTGATGCTGTATCAGAAAACTTGGATATCGGGAAATATGGATAAAAGTTACAAGAACTTGGAAACTATTTTAGCACAAAATATAAAAAAAATACTTTTAATGCTGTATTTACAGAGCAATGGAATCCGTGAATTATTAAAAATTTTGGAGACAAAATAATAATTAAGTAAATAATTCTGGATATTGTGAAGTGAAAAGTGAACTTACCGTATTTAATTTGGAACAGTCATCTTGAATTGTTTGTGTTGCAACGTGAAATATTAGAGCATGCATAGTTTTTGGTGTCAGAAGTGCGATCAACAACGTTGTACCAGGAGAAAAAGACAATCTCTTTAGTGAATTTTTTTTTTAAGAAATTTCTTTTCATAAACATGTTTCAATTTAGTTTTTACTAACTTTCATATTTATGCTTATTCATATAATAGTAGTAGGGTATGAACATAGAACATTAAATTATTTACTAACCTAGTGCTTAATTATTTTTTTTTTAAAAAAAACTTTAATAATTTAAAAAAAAAAAAAACAACTTAATATTTTTTCAAAGTATGATGATCTGGAATGAATGATATTTGAATAATGTTTTATTTAGTTTGTGATCCAGAAATATTAATGGAACAATCGATCATGAAGAAGTATTATTGATGGTAACAATTATAAAAGTATTGATCATTTTATTGTGTATTTTATTATGGTATATTTTCGTGTGGATGTATGTAGTGAGTATGAAAAGTACAATGCATACACATAGCTTATAATTTGTTTGTTCATGTTAAAAATATGCATACTTTTAGTAATATTATAAGTACATTTAATAGAAGGGAAATATAAGTATATGATTTTATTATAACGGAATTTAAGGTTTATTTTAAGTGATCAAAATAATAAACTGTGATATGAATACTGATTGTTTGTATTTATGTTTAAAGTTACTAAGGGATAAAATAATATTTTCTTATCGATTGGTTAGATGGTTATTTTGGACATGGATTTATTTATTGTTATAAGAATGTAGGAATAGATTTAGTGATGTAAGCTTGGTATTAAGTTAAATGGGAACAAGATTATGTTTATATAAGATTTGTTTATATGGGAATAAATGTAGACAATAGTAGTTATTGTGCAAGCATAGATAACTTAGCCTTATAGCTTGTATATGATCATGATAGTGTTATTTTCTATATGTTAAAGTTGTAATGTTCCATAGAGCTGAAAAAATAGCTTGGACATTATGTTTATTAGTAAAGGTGATGAACTAAAACAGTCGTACCTTATTTATGATACACTATGACCATGATGGTTATTTAATAGAAGTGCTATTAAATTAAAATCTAATTTATTCCGTATACCTACTTGTGTATTTACTATCGATATTGCTTGGATTGCATCGAAAAAAATAGTATTTCAAAATATGAAATGGTGAATAAATTTAAAATGCAGAATTGTTATTAAGGAGAATAAAGTAAGAATATTAGTAAATATAAAGAGTACAAGATTGTAACTTGTTAATAAGGAATCATAAACTATTTATGTTTGGGACTCATTATTATTTATTACAAATAAATAAATGATGAATGAAATGTGTTTTTCTAAAGATATTATTTATTCATTAAGTTTTAAAGAAATTCAATGTTAATGCATATTTATACAAGTAAAATAAATATACATAAATCACATTTGAATAATATAAGTGATCATAATTTATATAAAAAATATTTTATAATGATAACCCATCAATACTTACATTTATTTGACATTACATTGATGAGTAATAAGCAGTTTAGATTAATGGGTATATTATTAATTAAGACTATTTACACTATGAGTAAGTTAAGAATAATTATAGAATATAGTAAAAGGGTTTAAAAAACTAAATAATAAAAGATAAATGCAAAGTGAATTAATAATTTAAATAATACTTTTGGTAATGTAATAATTTAAAGAAGTTTAATAGAGACCATAAAGATATTATGGTAATATTTTAAGAATAAGAATGTTATAAAGCAATTTTTTTTTGTATATGATATTTATTTTATTTAATGTATTTTTTGTGAGATTACCTAAATGGGAGTAAAACAAAGTTCATGCATGTTGTATATACTGTATATAATTTATTGTTAAAGTTTATTAATAAATTTGTTAAGTTTTGTTATAAATCTTGATGCCGACTTAATTTCTTCACATCACAATTACATAATCACAGATAATTAGAATTAAGACATGATATTTGCACAACATAAATAAAGTCATTGTTTAGGAGTTATACTATTTTATTAATATGATTTTGTTTAAGAAATTTCATTTATTATATCATTATGATGGTCATAGAATAACCACAGAATATTTACACAGAATTATATTAATAATGATTGCCACATATTCTCAGATTATAATATCATACCGTATATGTTTGTTTAAGATGCCAGATGGATAATAGAAGATTATATTACATTATTATTATGTGACATACATAAGTATTATTACAAGTAAAAAAGATATATTAAATTATAAATTGATTATTAGTATTATTATTTTATTATTAGTAGTATTAGTTAGGTGTAGTTAGGAGTGATATTAAATCCCTTATTATACTTAATTACAGAAGTTATAATAATTTAGAATCATTTTAAAAAAAACCCTAAGATAACTTGAGCTAAATCATTTTGATAGAGATATTCAGATTAATTTATTAAGAGTCATTTACGTAATTAATTTTGATTAAAGATTCAGGAGTACTATAGATTTATTGTTTAAGTAATAAGAGTAAGGATGGTATTCTTATGCCATTGAGGTGATATCCTGTGGGATATTGTCTTAATGTATTCGTTCTGCCAATTGTAAACTCACTTAATAATCTCATGATGCTTATTAGACATTTATTTAATTTATAAAACAGAACCATATTATTATTTGTTAATTTGAACTAATTAATAATAGATAGTATTAAAGAATATAATTGTTATTTATTAGACACATTTTAGATGAACATAGTTATTTATCTGAGCTAGAGGGTACATTATATATATATATATATATATATGTGTGTGTGTGTATGTGTGTGTAAAATAAATTTAATATAAGTTTTCAAACCAGTCCATCATTTAACCAATTAATCAATAGCATTAAAAACACTATACCAAATGAATCACATCTATAGAGTTTATGTGCAGACAATTATCTTACAATGCTGCATCATTAGGGGAATCAAGGGCCAATTTATAAGATTTTCCCAACACAGATATTTATACAATAAAGACAAAGAATATACTTTAATATTTACAGACCACAAGCAGAAAACTGGTCATAGATTCAACCTAACAAAAGCAGAGGTAGGATAAAAAGCAGAAGATTACAAAAACATGTGCAATAGCTGGTGACCTTTTTTCCAAAAAAAAAAAAAAAAAGCAAGTGTACCCATTTCAAAAAATGGTCTATTTAAATATTTAAATTTAAAATTAAAATTGAATATGTGAACAGTTAATTAATCATTGATATAAAGAATCATTTAATCAACCACTACATATCATTGAATATGATATAGTATAAATATAATGAAAATATGCTAGGCAGTAATAAAGTTAAATATTATTTAAAAAGTACATTTTCTGTGTGTATTTTCATTTTACCAGATGTTACATTGACTCAGGAAAGAAGAAAATTAGTAGTAATTGGATTACATAAAATAAAAATTGTCTGTGCAAGGGAGATTGAAGAGATTAGAATTAAAATATTGAAGTCTATAGTATGAAAAAGAATTTGATAACACTAATATTTGTAATATAATTTATGAATTAGTAAGTAGTATGAAGATATTCATTCATGAATTTTGATTCCACTTTATTTCTAGATAAACTATTTATCTAATTGGATTAATTTTTTTTAGTCGATTTTATTTATTTATTTTATTCATGCAGTTCTAATATGTTGTTGTTTTTTTTTTGTAATTTTTAAATTTGTGTCAATCGTACATAATAGTACTATTTTTATTACTATTTTATTATTATTATTATTATTATTATTATTATTATTATTATTATTATTATTACAAAAAGTTATAAAATAATGGGTTTAATTCTCAGAAACTGTCAAATGTTTAAGAGAAATGCATGTGTGTATTTGTTTCATACATTGGTCTTACCTATTTTAAATTATGGATCTTTGATCTGGAACTCATCTAAATTAAATAATAGATTAGCACTGGAAAAGGTTTATAAAAAATTTTTCAGATACATTAAATCAGAAATAATATGTGACAACAATGCACTCTACAAAAGACGAATCTATACTGATATGAAGTATTTAAAAAAAATTACATCAGGTATAATAGATGTGAGAAGTTGCCAGACAACATTATCATTTAAGGTGAAGATAAAGGATACAAGATCAAAAAATTTGTATAATATTCCAAAATTTAAAAGTGAAACATTAAAAAATTCAGCATTAGTAAGATTACCTAGATTGTACAATAAGTACTTTAATACTGTTAATATATTTGAAACAGATGATAGAACATTTAGGACTACTGTGCAAAAAACTCTGCAAATGCTTTGTGAACTAGATTAGCTGTGCATTTTTGTTTGGATGTAAAATCTGTTAAATGTACTATTAAATTAAATTAAATTAAATTAAATTATTATTATTATTATTATTATTATTATTATTATTATTATTATTATTATTATTATTATTTATTTTCAAAGCGCAGATGATTTGAAATTAACTTACGAGAGAGTGCAAGTCTCTCAGCGCTTGTGATTATTAATAGCCAATCAGATCGTAAACACTGGGACAACGATTTAACAAGAAAAGAGTGGTAACCACTCTTAACTTTACTTGTCTGTCTATATATCCAAGCCAGTCCAAAGTACTTATATCTGAAAGTGTGAATATTAAATACCTTCACACACTACTCACTGACTTCAAATTATTTACATATATTTCTGCAATTTATAACATCGATAATCTACTGCATAGTGAATCTAAAGATTTCATGCTGTATGTTTGTAATTTGAAGTCAGTGAGTAGTGTGTGAAGGTATTTAATATTCACACTTTCAGATATAAGTACTTTGGACTGGCTTGGATATATAGACAGACAAGTAAAATTAAGAGTGGTTACCACTCTTTTCTTGTTAAATCGTTGTCCCAGTGTTTACGATCTGATTGGCTATTAATAATCACAAGCGCTGAGAGACTTGCACTCTCTCGTAAGTTATTATTATTATTATTATTATTATTACTATTATTATTATTATTATTATTATTATTATTATTATTATTATTATTATTATTATTATTATTATTATTATTATTATTATTATTATTATTATTATTATTATTATTATTATTATTATTATTACTATTATTATTATTATTATTATTATTATTATTATTATTATTACTACTACTACTACTACTACTACTACTACTACTACTACTACTACTACTACTACTACTACTACTACTACTACTACTTTGTAGGTCACTAGATATATTAAAACAAGCACAACTAGTAACAAAAGAAAATGTAAACTCTTTTTTTGATAACCCAATTAATATCTATCACCTTACAAAACGTTTAAAAAATGAAGTCCAACCTATTCAGGAGTTAATGAAGGCAATACATTATGAAGATAAAATGTTTATGTTTTAGTTCTAGTAATTATCATAATATTAATAATAATAACGATTTATTATCATTAACTTATTCTTGCAATACATTCTTTATAATAGTTATTATAAATTTGTCAAATGAATAAAATAGTGAATAAATCTTAAAAAAAGAAATCGTTGTGGTATTTTCCATCTGTTATTTCTTTACAAATATTATAAAGTATTACAACTACTTCATATTTTCTGCTAAGAATATGGATTATTAAAATATATAAAATAAATTAGAATGTACAAATAATGATCAAAACATATAAATAATAGTAAATTGTTTTTAACAACAACAACAACAAAAAAATCGAATTTATAGACAAAAAAAACTTTATCAATATTCATTAAATATTTATTTTATATCACTTAAAATGGTATTAGATTTTTACACAGAGGCAAAACTCTCCATTCAGTAAACACTCAGTGCAAGCCAGAGCAATAAATGGATGCAAGAAGGTTTGGGCATAAATCCCTATTTATTATTTACTCAATATCTCCAAATTAGTTTTTAGCTCGTGGCTTTTATCAGTGAGGAGCCTCGGATCTGAGAGCACTGCACCTAGATCTGAGGATCCAATGCAACCCCCCAGAAGCCAACTTTTATTTTATTAACTAACTAAAAGCCTTTAAGTCCAAAACAAAAACACAATACTGCTTTCAATTCAAGCTCATTATCTTGTATAGTCATATAGATCTGAACGCAGTTCAGCATCCACACTTTTTGGTATCTTTGGTGCTTTAATAACAAAAGTCACGATAATCTTATTGGGCAGGTGTGGTATTAAACTAATGGATTACTATATAATTATGTTAAATGTAGTGATTTAAGATTAAGCAATGACACACTCAATTATTTTATAATAAACATGAGATTTAAGTTTAATTTTGCTACTATCTACCAGTGCGTAACTATACAAATGACACTCTTTTACAACTTTTTAAAACTTACAAATTTTGGTTTTAAACTATACAAACTAAAATTATTATAGACATATTTTTCTCAAATCAGTTTTAAAGTTAATATTTATCATATTGAATTGAAAGAGAGTATGTTCAATCTGTTTTTGTAATTCATGCTATAGAATATCTTTCATTAGGTTGGACCTCATTGTAAAGAAATATCAGATATATTGATGACTAATCTGTCAATAAAGAAGTGCTTTAAAATAAACATTAATTATAAAATTTATCATTTCAGTGCAAGGAAAACATTAGTAATATATTTTTGATAATATAAAAAAAACATATTTGTTAAAAGTTATGCAAGTAATACAAATTATTACATTTATATCTGAACTGATGTGTAAAACATTTAGTGTAGGTTGACAGTATATTACACATAATTCAATATTAAATTAGTATATTGTTTTATAGGTTTAGTGTTGAAATGTGAAATTAATGATACGACGACGTTATCGTTTGAATTACCAGATTTTGTTGAATATATATTGAATTTATTTGTAGTAAAAAGGGTTTAAAATTCCTTTTTATTAAAAAATTGGATATAATTGAATATTTTTCCACACTAATGTTTATATTATTATTTTCCTCAAAATATGTTTATGGCGTTTTCTTTATGAAATTTTATTTTACGTGCAACCAGACTATGTTGTATATAGTTCAAATAAATATGAGAAAAATTACTCAGTTTATTTTATATTAAATATATATATATATATATATATATATATATATATAGTGCCAGTCAATTCCAGTTATTATCTTACTTAGAACAGTGGGGTGCAGTATATGGACTCATTCCTACATATATCAACTGGATGATACCATTTTGGAACTGCCGATTATCTCTTACACTTAGTGCCTTTACAACAGTATGTGATAGATAAACATTCCTGTCATATAGCATATATCTAGCTCACATGTATTTATTTATCCATAAATAATGTAACACAGATATTGCTTCTTATATTTGCACATACAGCATTTACTAATTGACTGTTTTAAAGCCTGAAAGTATTCATGAGTAGTCAGGTTATTTAAATAATTAATAAATTTAATGTATCCCCAATCTGTAGGTTTATTACATATTAAAAGTGTAATAATAATAATTAATTGTAATCGCTTATCTATGCAGCAAGTTTATCTTTGTTCAGAAACAATCAGAAATGTATTATACCATATTATATGAGCATAAACTTAATTATTGAAGACATAAATAACTAATCATGCCAACTTGTTTATAAGTTGATATGACAGTCAATTTATGCTATTGTGTGTATTGTAAATTTGTATATACTTAAATAAATTGTAATGCCTTGTTATTTTTAGCATTTGTCATTATTTTGCAATCACTAATTTAATTACAATATGATAGTCTCATGTGTCTAGTTGATTTTAGCAGGCTATAAAAAGAAAATGTTTATTCTGTGATGTCATAATGTAGAGATCCCATGCAAATTGCCTTTGGGTTATTTGCGTGTGAGCTGAAAATTTGGTCAGTTTGAATATCATTTCAATTTATATATATATCGCGAGCATAATTATTTCATTTACTATATTTATAAATAAATTATATATTTATAAACCAATTTGTGTAAAAAAAATGTATATATTTTTGTCATAATGTTATTGTTAAGATATCAAATTGATTTTCTGTAAAAGTAATTTATTTTAGAATATGATTAACATATTTTTGATGCTAACATATAGTGTTAATAGTTTTATTATAATGATTAATTTATTAACGGAAAACTTTAATTGATGTATTTCAGAAGCAATTCGAGACTTTAAAAAGAAGTCAAAGGAAATCATAATGCCTAGTGATGATGATTTTACTGGTGTAATGATAGGACTTTATCGACTGAATAATTTTTACAACTTAAATGTTTCTAACATTGCTAAGGGGATTATTTATGAAGCAATTAATGTTGCTAAACATTTAACAGGTATTTTATGCCTCCATATATATATATATATATGTGTGTGTGTGTGTGTGTGTGTGTGTGTCAAGTAACAGGTATTTTATGCACCCATATATATATAATTTATACTTATAATAATGAAATGTCAAGTACTTAGTCTTTATTTACCTATGTACATATTATCTATCTATCTATCTACCTGTCTGTTTATTTATCTAATTATATTCATATCCATACATTTATACTTCTATATATATATATATTGTGATGATCACACATACTGCGATCACACATATAGATATTTAACATTTAAAGAATATTAAATATTGTGTTTGGAATATTAAAAAGTGAGGTTAAAAAGATATAAACAAAGAAATGTTTTAATTAAGAAAAGAGAGGGAATTAGAATCGAAAAGATTCTTATCTTTTACCCTCCAAAGTTCAGATTTTAGAAAGAATAGAAATATTAAGGTTAGAAAGATCGATATCATGTGTTTAGTGTAAGATTAAAAAAATGAGAAAGGAAATATAAATAAAATAGAAACTTAGTGATGTAAAAAAAAAGCGGTAGTTGGGGAGTTTAATAAAATATAAGTAAAATTTAGAATACAATGGAAGATAAAAATCTGTTTTTAAAATTACACATTTTGACGAAAATGAAATGCATATATGAATGTATGAATAAAGAGAGCAAGGTTTATTGCATGTCAAAATGAAATAATTTTATTAAAGAAAGTGATTGATAAATAAATGTAAAATATTATATTATAAAATTATATCAAATTAAAAGTAATTTTGTATAAGTTGTCGAAAGCATTTTTAAAGTAAAAAGGTGTGAAATAAAAAAAAAAAACCCCCGCAAGAAATCAAGATAAGGAAGGAATTTGAAAATAAAGGACATTAATTAATTAATTGGAAAACAGTATTGGTCGAGACTTCAGTGAGGACACTGCTCTGATAAGAAGCAGAGAAATATAATAGAAATCAGACACGAAAGTTAAATTTTGGGAACATGAAGACAAACTATAACATAAGGGAAGCTTTGAGGATGTGTGGCTAAGGGCCAGTTGTGATCGCCGGTCAATCCAGACTTCCATGCTATAACGTAGCGCCTGCCAAAGAGTTTGTTTTTGCCTTGCCTTGGTGCCCACAATATGGAGGAGTTCCAACAATCAACTCTAACCAAAGAGTGACCATTCCCTACTAAAAAAGTGGAAAAATTCCACGGAACGGTCAGCAAGATGCCAAGTTTATTCGAAGGCTTTACAACCTAGGTAATTATGAACAAGATATTTTATATAACTTATGTGCACATACCGTTAAATTTAATGCAATTGCCAATCCCACATATAATGAGATAGACATTAATTAGACTCTTTTCAATATTTGGAATGACTATAAAGGGATAATTTATTCCACAGATTGCAATCATTTGTAGAATCTTCTATTGTATTTATTTATTTTTTTGTAGTATTATAACATAATCTGTTTTTTTATATTGAGTGTTAATAATTTAGAGTGTTTATTTTATTATAATTTATTGTATTAAAAATCTTTTATTTATGTAAAATCTGTTTCATCTCTTTCTTCACCACTTCCAAAAAATAATATAATCTGAGGGTTTGGAAAATAATTATTATGCATTTGAGTACTTAATTAACACATGAAGCTAGTGGTGCAGTATTTGATCCCATTAAATTTATAATTATCCAAGCACTGTAACTCTGTTAAATCTTACAGCAGTCGGGAGAAAGTTGACCGGGAAATATAACCTGGTGCTATACCTGTATAGCATACAAGTTTGGTCAAGTACGGATATAGATTCGATTATGTCTGTATTTTCTCTCTGCTTGCAGTAGCGGAAAGTGTGCGATCTTGAATTATAAGAATTCCCCATTATATCTATATAAAAGGGAAATTTAAGCCTTTCGATCGCCGGGTTTTATTACAATATATATAATTATAATAAAAATAATAAATTTAATGGTAATAAATTATAAACAGTCTTTAAATTTTAATAAATTTATTATTTTTATTATAATTACAATCTTGTTTTAATTAAAACAGGCAAAACTCACTATATGTATTGCCACATACAGCAAGCTAGAGCAATCAATGTATGCCAGAAAGCTTGTGCATAAAATCCCAATCTAGCTTGCTGTGTGTGGCACTATGTATAGTGAGTTTTGCCTGTTTTAATAACAGTTATAAGCAAGCATAAGAAACGGTGATCATATGATGTTTATTGTTTTAATTAACACTTTCATGGATCATTTTTATTATTGGACACATGAAGTAAAACTCTGAAACTTTTAACTGGTGTTAATTGGTCAAGTGACAAACTCTTTGATAGAAATATTTTCATCTTTTAATATATATTAAATTTAGTTTCGTTTTCAAAAAGTATATTAACTATTTGTAATGTTAGGAAAGTAAACGAAAGTTATTTCAAAAATATATTTTTATTTGTATTTTATAGAAATATTCAAAAGTGGAAAAATCAAAGAAAACATTACGAGCAAATTAGAAGCCGTGTAAATGTCATTTAAATCCCTCCCAGATTTGCCGTTACAAATTTTTTAAGAATTTTTTAGGAAAAATCTTAAAGTTTTTCTCAAAATAATTATACTTTCAGCATATTATTTAAAAAACACACCAAAAATGCATTATAATGCCAGAAAAATATTCTAAAACAGTAATCTTTGTTTGAAAATCAAATAAACAGCTTGGAGCAATCTAAACTCTTGACACGATGTCAAAAAGTGGTGCTATGGCTGGTTTCTTTTTCAATTTACAATCGTGTAAAGTATACATTTTTTAAATAAAACCTTACTACTTTTGTAAAATAACTATATTTTTATTAGAAATATTAGATTTTATGAAAATTATTTATAATATGTACGAAAAATAATAAAAAAAACATTCTAAAATATACATTTCATTTTCAGCTGTGAAAAAATATTTATCGAAATTATGAGCCAATAAGAATTGAGAATCGATTGAGAATAGATTATCCAACCAATCTGAACTGGCCTTCTTCTTTTGTAACTTAAAACACTCCTAATATTGATTTTTTACTTGTAAAATAATTCAAGAGAGGGCAGCATCTTACAGGCCTTGCTCTAAGCTTAAAATCGAGCATATATTTATCATTGTAGCTCATAAAATGGCTGAGTTAGAGCAATCTAAAGGTGACAATGTGAATTCATGTTTTGGGTTATTAAAGAATTAATGGACATTTTATTTATATATATATAAAAGACATATTTTGTGGGTTCATCTGTATTAAAATATTTTAAATACTGACGTTTTGACTTGGTAACACAAGTCATCCACTGAGCGACAAAAAGTAGGAAGACAGTTGTAGAGGTGCTACAATCACTGATTTGAAAAAAAAAAAACTTTAATGTTCCACCAGTAGCAAAAAAGTTAAATTAAGAATGGTTTTTAAAAAAATCTTTCCAAATAGGAGGAAGTTTGCTTGTATCATCTCACTTATTGATACAATCTGGCCTTATAAGTATCTCAATGGCTTCTCTAATTTTGCACTGGTATAGATTATCACATCTGGATATGATCCTGGTACTAGAAAAAATAATTTTATGACCTGAATCCATAGTTTGGAGTGAGAGTGCTGATGATGATGAATTTTGTTTAACTGCATTCGCATGCTCATTTCTCCTAACACTGATGAATAATCGTTGCCTTGCCTAAGGATTCAATCCCTCTTTAATCTCATGGTGTTTATCAAATCTCATGTGAAAATTGTAAGGCTTCATACACACACACACATATATATATATTTCCATACTCTACATTCTAGATATTAATGTAAAATAATACTCATAGAGAGTTATACCTACTATTTTTAACAATATTATTGCACAGAGTATACTTTCTACATTTAACGGAAAGCATTAATATTATTAAAAATGTATATTTAAAGTCTATATGAATATTATTATACATTAATACATACATCTAAATGGACTATCTATTTTTCTATTTATATACACATCTAAATCATTCACATCCATCTATTTATATAGTTTATCTAACTATTCCTTTATCTCTCAATTTATGTATCTCTTTTTTTCTCTCTATCTATTCATTTATTACCTATCTCTCTAACTATCCATTTCTCAACATATTTCTCTTTTTATGCCTAACTATTTATTTATTGAATTATTTTTTTTATTGTATTATCTAAATATCTATCTATTACTTTACCAATTCACTCAATATTTCATTAATAAACAAAAATCAGATATATTAATCTTTAACTGAGGTTTAAAATGTATAACTGTGCTAGAGATAATCTCTAGTTTAGAAAATGATTAGTAATAATCATTATTGTATTTATCTCAGGTGGATGATATCAAAGTTGTGAGTAGAGTGAGTTTGACAATTGTAAATAAAAATGTAACAACTTACTATAGATAAATACTTTTCACATAATAGAGAAATATTTGAGAGATAACTGATGAGTGCTGATTCAGATGAAATGCATCAGGGGGGTCATTTGTTTTTTATTGTATCTTTATTTATATGATTTTAAAAAGAATAGGGAGGTATGGAGGTTTTTTAATATAACTATAAATCATAAATGATATCTGAAATGGAAGAGGAAGTAAACGTTATGGCAAACTGTCAATAAATGTATAGACTAAGAAGTCTAAGTAAATTCATACATAATTATATTCTAGCAAACAATTGAAATAACTTTCCATTTATTGTTCGATTTGATTTTTTGCATTAAGTTAAATTATCAAAATAAATTTTGTGATTCTGGTATCATAAAATAAAAACAAAATATTCCAAAAATATCAAAATAAATAAATATATATATATATATTATGTTAGTAATTCAATTAGTTAGAAGTATCAACGACTATATACGTCGCTTGATGGCGCTGTTGCTAATAAAAATATTTGTTATAAATATCATAAATTTATCATAAAGACTATTTATTTATTCATTTCGAAATAAAATTGGTGAATGGTAAAAATAAATTAAACTGATAATAAATAATGGATATTTATGATAAAGTAAATTCAATAAGATAAATATATATATATTTTTATTTTTGAAATTAATTTTACTATTCATAAAATTTTATAAAATTTAATTAGACATATAGAAAACAAAATGATTTTATAATTTCTAATAACAAAAGTTTATAAACAAGCACCTATATTTTAGTTCTATCATTGGAGATAATTATTGACATAAAACATAGAGAATATAGCAGATGTAAAATAACTCTTATTTTACAGAAAAATGTCATAAATAAGAACATGTATACTAATTTGAATGTGATATAATTATTGTAATTAAACATGAGAAATATATGCAAAGAAGGCAGTGTTTAATATTAATTGATTAATTAATTACAAAACAATGTATAAGCATTTATCTCTCTCTCTCTCTCTCTAACTCTCTCTCTCTCTATATATATATATAACCAAGAAATAAAATCCAATACACAACCATTGGTTTCACTGCTACAAACAAACATCTCAATCTGTAAAGAACTACAAAACAACAACATATTTGTATTAAACATTAACCATAATTCCATTTACTTTCCAGCCACCCTTAATATAAAAAAAAAACTTTTAAATAAGTTAATTGCTTCAGAATAATAAATGTTCAATAATTAAGATTCTTTAATTGCTCTTTTTATGTCATTTCTTGCAAAGAAGACAACCTTATCTTCATCAAAATTAATAGTGTGGCCTGTATTTTTTTCATGGACATACAAAGCAGAATTAAGATATTTATTTCTAACCTTACTTTTATGTACCTTTATGCTTTCATTTAAGCTCAAACTACTCTGACCTATATAAACCTTCTTACTAAGCAAGGGATAATAAACACTACACCAGGAATAGTCTTCCTATCAAAAATTTCATTTGTATTATTTAACAAAAACACTTATTTATAATTGGTAATAAAGAAGAAGATATAAATTAATATTAAAGTTTATCGGATCCTCGAAAACGTTAAGCCAATAAACTTTAATATTAATTTATATCTTTTTCTTTATTAACAATTATAAATAAGTGTTTTTGTTACATAATATTGAGAAGTAAAATTATATTTGTATTATTAAATAAATTATTCGAAATAATAGCCCCTTTTCAAGAAATTTTCTTATTTCTAAAGATATTACTATTTTTACATACAATTTTATAAGAAGCCAATTTAAACAGCAAAAAAATAAAATTGTATTTTTCTTTATCCTTTACATTCATACAGATATTACTATTAAATAAAATACTTTTAACAAATTTATCAGATTATCCAACACTCAAATAAACTTTATAAAATTGACCTTTCTGAAACAAAGCTACTTCTAGAGAATTCCTTAATTTCTTTTTTCTATAACAATAATTTCTTAAAGCATTTACTTTATGAGATATAGATTGATAGCTATCAGATTTATTAATAGGCTTTCATGTTTGAATTTTAACATAATGTCTACATATTAAACAATTAGTTTTTACATTTCTAATTATCAAAAGATATAAACCTTTTAACTTAACAAAATCTAACCCCCCTCCTTCTACCACATATCTTATAGAAAGTTCAAAACAATTAAACTCATTTATCATTTTTTTCAATTTATCATTCTCAACAACAAACAAACAATCATCCACATATGTAACAAATAACTTCAAATATAAACAATTTATTTTAATAATAATTTCCTCTTCAAAATAATTAATATTAACTGAACAAAGTAAAGGAAACATAATACAACATATTATCCACCCTTCCTTAATTTTACAAAAATTACCATTATAAGTAGAATACATAGAATCCTCTCACAATGAAAGCAAATATTTGTTGATTACTTTAATTTCACTTTTTGACAAAGATTCTTGCTTAACCAAGACAGCCATCAAAACATCAATACTTCTTAATCTATTAACATACATATACATTCTCAATATTGAAACTACTATATACCCAATTACTTTACATTTTAAATTTATTAATCTTATCAAAAGCCTCCAAAGAAGAAGAAACTGTGTAATGACCAAAACCAACAATTTGTTTTAAAAAATATTCACAAATCTACAAATAACCTCTAAAATACTACCTGTAAAATCAAAAATAAATCTTAAAGGAAAACAATCTTTATGGCTCTTAATATTCAGAAACATCTTAGCTGATATGAAATCAGCTGAATAACATTGTAAATAATCTACTGTATTAAAAAATTTTAATTTACTATTTCTTCATAATATCTCACAACTTTCGTTTAATCACATTGTCTGGATTTTTATCTATAGACATATATTTACCATTATATAATTCTCTATCCACTTTTTCCCTGAACTCATATCCTTTCATAATAACAAACTGACCAGCTTTGACTTCAGGAGAAATGATCACATCATTATCAATTAACTGCCATTAATATGTCTAACCTCAGCAGGATTAACAATAAATTTTCCTTTCCTCATTAAGCTTTTATTTAAAACCAATTAAATGCCAACCTTTGCTCATCACTCAAATTTCTAGATTCAATAGACAAAACTGTATCAAAAACTATATTTTTTGAATGAAAAAGGAATAAATTAGGGTCTTTACCAAGAATCACTAATTCTCTATCATTTAACTTAATATCAGAAAGATTAACATTTTATTAATATTATCATTACCCTCATACACCCTATCACTACAATAAACTTCATTCATTTTTCCAAACAACCATTATAATTTTTTTCATATTTCCTACAATAGATATTTGACATATTTTGTCTAAACTGCCTCATGAAAAAATTTAAAATCAAATAATTAAAATTTTGTGTCCTGTCTAAACAATACATTCCTTTTATATTCATACATAAATTTGTAAAATTTAATAAATATTTCCGTCAAAAAACTATTCAAAATATATGTTTGTAAACTAAAAACCAAATTCCTATTTTTAAGCAACTTCTTATTTTTCTTAAAATTAATAATACAACTCCTAGCAAATTTCCTACATATTTTAAGAAAATAAATCTGCCATTTTAATGATTCTATCCTATCACTCAATCTAGATAACTTTTTAATTCTCCTAATATCATTCAATGGAAAATTCATACTAACGATTGATTAAGATTAACTATGAATAACAAATACACATCTAAATTAATAAACAACCAAAAAAAAAAAAAAACACAGAAAATATACACAATTTTGATTTTATTTTTGTACAATAAATTACCTTTTTTTTTTTTTACTAAATTATTTTATAACACAACCTTCTAACCAACAAATATTACACAACAAAACAATATATATATAATTAAGTTCCAACCAGTAACCACCTAAACATTCATATGTATATATATATGACCACTAGATGGATAAGATTAGCAAATTTGGGAATGGATAAAGCTTTAATAGTTATCATTAAGAAATTATATGAAAATAATTATTATATATATATATCAATTAGAGAATATGGAATCAATTAATGTTAAAAATGGTCTGGGATTAAGGCAAGGATGCCCTATGTCACTTATTTTGTTCGTGTTGTATTTGAGTGAAATGGAAAGAGCAATAGAAAGATTAGGAAGAGGGATAGAGATACTGTTAATAGGTAGTAAGGGGGTATATATTTTGTCAGGTCTTTTTTGTGGATGATATATTTTTGTGTGCATAAAAAAGAGAAGATATGGAAGTTATGTTGAGGGTGCAAGGGTGGGTAAAAAGATGGGGATTAAATTTAGTGAAGAAAAATCAAATATAATGATGGTTAAAACTGGGGATAGAGAAGATGTAGATTTTTTATTGGGGGATATTAAGTTAAGTGTGGTGAATAGATATAGTTATTTGGAAATTATTTTAAGTAATCAGAAAAATTATTTGGATGAATGGAAGAAAAAATTGATAAATGAAACAAAGAAAAGAAAGGGATTGATAAAGAAATTAACAGTGTTTTCATATAATAAATATGATGTAGCTAGAATTATATGGCAGGGGTTGCAGTAGCAGGGTTAACATATGGTAATGATGCATCATATGTTAGTAAAAAGATATTAGATTACTTAGAAAAAGATCAAAGGGAAGTAGGAAGACATGCATTGGATGCAGAAGTATGGACAACAAGGGAGGCAATTCAAGAAGAAATGGGATGGTCAAGTTTTCATATGAGATATGCAAAAAGTAAAATGAAAATGTTTGGTAGATTGCAGTTTATGGATAATAAAAGAATAGCTAAAATTGTATTTAATTGGGTTATGAGTAATGGGCAGGTAACAAGATGGGTGAGAAAGGTAATGTGGTATGCAAAAGATTTGGATAAAAATTTATATCAGTATATTTGTACAAAAGATGGGATGATTGTGTTAAGAGGATTATTGAGTGTTATAGTAGTAAGGAATGGGATAAAAGAATAAATTTATTAATAAAGACTAGGGAGTTAGAAATATGGAGAAATAGTACGGAGAGTAAAAAGAGTTTAAATATATATAGAAATAAACAGAATATTAGGTGTGAGTTAATATATGATAATAGTAAGGAAAGTAGTTTATTGTTTAAGGCTCGAATGGGATCTTTAGCTACAAAGGAATATACATGTAAATGGAAAATTATGGGTGATTTATTTTGTAAATTATGCAAGGAAGGAATTGAAAATATTAGGCATTTGTTAATGGAATGTAAATGTTTGAAAACAGAAAGGGTACATATAATGAAGTTGTGGAACAATAAATATGAAAAGAGTGATTATACAGAAAGTGAATTTGAATTATTGGTTTTTATGCTGGTTTTGGGAAAAGATAAGGGAGATTTAGATATAAAGGTTATAGAGTTGACAAAGATTATGTTGTGGAAATAGGATAGAGCAGATTATGGGTAAATTTAGAGTGGGAAATGTAAACTAAAGTGGCTAACAGGTTTATCTGGGCATAATTACAGAGATATTATTGACTTTGTTTAAGGAGAAGCCATAATACATCACATCACATCACAAGCTTTGTTTACATAAATGTTGAGAGAGATAAAATTCAATATCTCTTTCATTGTCTCCAACCTTTAGACAATGATTTTGAGCTAGTTGGCCCTCATCAGTAAAGGGTAGGAAGACTAGAAACTAGATCTAAATACCAACTCTACAATCAGCATTTATGAAGCACGTTTCTAACAGTGTGAAAACATGAATACTTAAATATCTTCAAATCCAGTCAAACAAACTAGATAGCTGTATGGGTCTGAATTCAGTTCAGTTTCACCATATAGTAAAAGCCTTTGCAATCCATATCATTGCAAAAACCTTCAAGGGTACATTTATGATAAACAAAACAAGTTATAAATATTGTAACTTGCTCTTAGCTTGCATTTTTTGATCATAGATGGAGCTTTACCAATAGCTCACTAACATACTTTGTTTACATAAATGCTTACAGAGAAAGAATTCAATATCTCTTTCATTGTCTCCAAGCTTTAGACCATGGTTTCAAGCTAGTTGTCCCAAGTCAGTGAAGAGTAGGAAGACTAGAAACTAGATCTAAATACCACCTCTACAATCAGCATTTATGAAACACATTTCTATCAGCTCCAAAGCATGATTTTTTCAGATATGTAAATATTTTCAAATCCAGTCAAATATTTACATAACTAAAAAATCCATGCTTTCGAGCTAATAGAAACGTGTCTCATAAATGCTGATTGTAGAGTTGGGTTTTAGATCTAGTTTCTAGTCTTCCTACCCTTTACTGACATGGGCCAACTAGCTTGAAACCATGATCTAGAGGTTGAAGCCAATTAAAAAGATATTGAATTTTATCTCTCTCAGTGTTTATGTAAACAAAACTTGTTAGTGAGCTATTGGTAAAGCTCCATTTAGTGATCATAAAATGCAAGCTAGGAGCAAGTTATAAAATTTTTAACTTGTTTTGTTTATCATAAATGTACCCTTGAAGGTATTAGCAATGATATAGATTGCAGAAGCTTTTACTATTTGGTGAAACTGAACTGAATTCAGACCCATATAGCTATATAGTTTGTTTGACTGTATTTGAAGATATTTACATATCTGAAAAATTCATGCTTTCATGCTGATAGAAGTGTGATTTGTAAATTATGATTGTAGAGTTGGTATTTAGAAGTAGTTTCTAGTCTTCCTACCTTTTACTGACATGGGCCAACTAGCTCAAAGCCATGGTCTAAAGGTTGGAGTTAATGAAAGAGATATTAAATTCTATCTCAGCATTTATGTAAACAAAGCTTGTAATGTGATGTGATGAACCCTTGAAGGTTTTTGCAATGATATAGATTGCAGAGGCTTTTACTATATGGTGAAAATAGCTGAATTCAGACCCATATAACTATCTAGTTTGTTTGACTGGATTTGAAGATATTTTTGTATCTGAAAAATTCATGTTTTTAAGCTGGTAGAAACATGTTTCATAAATGCTGATTTGAGAGTTGGTATTTAGATCTAGTTTCTAGTCTTCCTACCCTTTACTAACATGGGCCAACTATCTCAAAACCATGATATAAAGGTTGGAGACAATAAAAGAGATATTGAATTCTATCTCTCTCTGCATTTATGTAAACAAAGCATGTTAGTGAGCTATTGGTAAAGCTCCATCTAGTGATCATAAAATGCAATCTAAGAGCAAGTTATAAATTCATAACTTGTTTTGTTTATCCTAAATGCACTGTTAAAGGTTTTTGCAATGATATAGATTGCAAAGGCTTTTACTATATGGTGAAACTGAACTGAATTCAGACCCATATAGCTATCTAGTTTGTTTGAATGGATTTATAAAGATATTTACGTATCTGAAAAATTCATGCTTTCAAACTGATAGAAACGTGTTTCATAAATGCTGATTGTAGAGTTGGTATTTAGATCTAGTTTCTAGTCTTCTTACTGTTACTGACATGGGCCAACTAGCTCGAAACCATGGTCTAAAGTTTGGAGACAATGAAAGAGAGATTGAATTCTATCTCTCAGCATTTATGTAAACAAATCTTGTTAGTGAGCTTTTGGTAAAGCTCCATCTAGTGATCATAAAATGCAAGCTAAGAGCAAGTTACAAAATTTATAACTTGTTTTGTTTATCATAAATGTACACTTGAAGGTATTTACAATGATATAGATTGCAGAAGCTTTTACTATATGATGAAACTGAACTGAATTCAGACCCATGTACCTATCTACTTTGATTGGACTTGAAGATATTTACATATCTGAAAAATTCATGTTTTCAAGCTGATAGAAATGTGTTTCGTAAATGCTGATTGTAGAGTTGGTATTTAGATCTCGTTTCTAGTCTTCATACGTTTTACTGATGTCGGTGAACAAGCTTAAAATCATGGTCTACAGGTTGGAGACAATGAAGAGATATTGAATTCTATCTCTCTCAGCATTTATGTAAACAAAGATTGTGATGTGATGTACTCTTGAAGGTTTTTGAAATGATATAGATTGCAGAGGCTTTTACTATATGGTGAAACTGAACAGAATTTAGATCCATGTAGCTATCTAGTTTGTTTGACTGGATTTGAAGATATTTATGTATCTGAAAAATTCATGCTTTCAAGCTTATAGAAATGTGTTTCATAAATGGTGATTGTAGTGTTGGCATTTAGATCTAGTTTCTAGTTTTCCTACCCTGACTGACATGGGCCAACTAGCTTGAAACCATGGTCGAAAGGTTGGAGACAATGAAAGAGATACTGAATTTTATCTCCTCACTGTTTATGTAAACAAAGCTTGTTAGTGAGCTATTGATAAAGCTCCATCTAGTGATCATAAAATGCAAGCTAAGAGTAAGTTACAAAATTTATAACTTGTTTATCATATATATATATATATATATATATATAATTATGTGCAAGCTAATAAGCTCTAAACAAGCTTTTTTTAAAAAAATGCTACTATAAGAGAAGCTATTCAAAACATCTTTATCTATGATTGTCCCCATCCCAGGCTGGTTTTGAGCTATGGTTCTCTTGAGTGAGGAGCAAGAACACCAGACTCAAAAAACCAACTGAATCAAATTCAGGCCTATATGATTTATTCAGTTGGAAAGCTGACTTTAAAGACATGTAGATGTCTTAAAGTTTCAGATCAACTTGTTGACAATTAACTATTAGATAAATGTGTAGCTTGAGTCAGTTTAGTGTCCAGCTCCTCACTGAAGAGAGCAATAGTTCTTGCTTCTAACTCAAGAGAGCCATAGCTCAAAACCAGTATGGGGATGAGGACAATCATAGATAAAGATGATTTGAATGCCTTTTCTTATAGTAGCATTTATCATAAAAAAATATTAAAAAAGCTCATTTAGATCTTATTAGCATACTCTTAATTTTACATATTTGTGTTTGTATATATATATATATATATATATATATATATATATATATATATATATATATATATATATATATATATATATATATATATATATATATATATAACAAACTAACCAAAGGAAATACATATAAAAACAATAAATCCAATAAATAATATTATATTTCATCAGAAAGGAAAAAATACACAGTAAAACGGCGATAATCAAAAATTACAGAGTTGGTAAAAGATTAAAAATTTAACAACCCCCCCCCCCCGATTGGTCACAAAATCTAACACAGAATATCTACCCAATCAATGACAAAATTCAAACAAAAAAAGAAACTACATTCCCTCCTAATCAAGCTTAAATTCTATTTAAATTAAAATAAATATAAAAATAAAAAATCCAAAATAAAAAATTAAAATATACATATGTGCATACATAGAAAAATTAAACTATGCTCACATACAAAAAATAGCTGTGCTCACATTAATATTCATTAAAAACTAAAATACTTATACATTTTAATCAAAAATTATAGTTAGTGCAAAGTACAATAATTTATAATAACTAATTATTTATCTATAAACCAATTAAACACATATTAAACACCCATATAACCAATATTTACATAAAAAACCTCATCCAAGAAAATTTTCACAAAAAAAACACACATATAGAAATCATTTAGGAGACCAGGTAACCCAGAGATGTAATAGTTCCAGTGTTCAAATTCAATCCATATGGTTCTAAGGTCTTGAATTTAAAAATAAAAAAACTCTCCTTTTGTTTCCTCTCCCTTGTAGAAGAAAAACCTTCCTGAAGAATCACTACTTTTAAATCATCAATTGAATGATTCGGTAAGTAAAAATGTTTTGGAACCGGTCTATCTTTATTCTTATGCAAAATGTCAAATCTATGATTAGTCATTCTGACATGTAAACTATTTGCTGACTCACCTATATACTGGTTTAAACATCTACTACACTCTATCAAATATATCAAATTAACACTTTTACATGTAACATAATTAGGAATATACCATTTAAAATTATGATTCTTAGTACTAAAGATCACTTTTGTCACAACAATATGTTTACATGTAAAACATCTTTTATCCTCACATGGAGAACAACCTTTTTCCTGTACAGAACTACTAATAAAATTTATTTTGACAAGTATATTTTTAAGTGATCTATGTTTTCGATATACAACCTTAGGTGCATCAGAAAAAATAGATTTTAAATAATCTGTGGACTGTAATATGTTAAAATGTTTTGCCAATATCCGGTTAATATTAGGTAAATATCTATTAAAAGTAAGAACCAATGTTGGAACATCTAATTGTTTTTTACTCTTTTCAGATAAAAGAAGTTTCTTTCTCTCAATTAAAGAAGATCTCCTTACTGCATTATCCAACAATGTCTTAGGATACCTCATATTGAGCAATCTATTATATAAAATACTATTATTTTTTTCTGCACATGAAAAAGGTTGTTCTCCATGTGAGGATAAAAGATGTTTTACATGTAAACATATTGTTGTGATAAAAGTGGTCTTTAGTACTAAGAATCGTAATTTTAAATGGTATATTCTTAATTATGTTACATGTAAAAGTGTTAATTTGATATATTTGTTAGAGTGTAGTAGATGTTTAAACCAGTATATAGGTGAGTCAGCAAATAGTTTACATGTCAGAATGACTAATCATAGATTTGACATTTTGCATAAGAATAAAGATAGACCGGTTTCAAAACATTTTAACTTACCGAATCATTCAATCGATGATTTAAAAGTAGTGATTCTTCAGGAAGGTTTTTCTTCTACAAGGGAGAGGAAACAAAAGGAGAGTTTTTTTTTATTTTTAAATTCAAGACCTTAGAACCATATGGATTGAATTTGAACACTGGAACTATTACATCTCTGGGTTACCTGGTCTCCTAAATGATTTCTATATGTGTGTTTTTTATGTGAAAATTTTCTTATATGAGGTTTTTTATGTAAAGATTGGTTATATGGATGTTTAATATCTATGTTTAATTGGTTTATAGATAAATAATTAGTTATAAATTATTGTACTTTGCAGTAACTATAATTTTTGATTAAAATGTATAAGTATTTTTGTTTTTAATGAATATTAATGTGAGCACAGCTATTTTTTGTATGTGAGCATAGTTTAATTTTTCTATGTATGCACATATGTATATTTTAATTTTTAATTTTGGATTTTTTATTTTTATATTTATTTTAATTTAAATAGAATTTAAGCTTGATTAGGAGGGAATGTAGTTTTTTTTTTGTTTGAATTTTATCATTGATTGGGTAGATATTCTGTGTTAGATTTTGTGACCAATACCAACTCTATAATTTTTGATTATCACCATTTTACTGTGTATTTTTTTTTTCTTTCTGATGAAAACCAGTCCTCTGGTTGAAATATAATATTATTTATTGGATTTATAAGTCTTTTTTTGTTTATGTATATATATATATATATATATATATAAACAAAAAAATATATACATGATATATATATATATATATATATATATATATATCATGTGACATCTGACTTTGCATATTACAAAAATTATTTTGCTATTGGGGCTTTGGCTAAACCTATTAATATATGGAGATTCTGAATTAACTTTAGAACCATATAATTTATTCAGTTGGAGAGCTGACTTTAAAGACACGTATATATCTAAAAAAATTTTCTTCTTTTGAGACTGGACCAATTGATGAGTGCTAGATCAGGATGAAATATGTATATTGGAGATTATTTATCTTTTTCATGTGTGTGTGGTCATATGTAATGCATATTATATTTATTGGCTATCACAAACATTTGCTTAGGCAGAAAAAAAGCTGCAAAGATATATGGATGCATCCATACTCAAAACTTTTAGTAGATTATATTATTATTTTCAGGAATCAGAATATAAGAGCAGTTAGCATTGCATGCCCATTGACAAGCTCAGTTTGATGAATATTCCATAGATTAGTACACTTTAAAACTAAAATAATTGCATTAAAACAGCTATTCTTCCAAACATATTCATAAAAAAATGATGTTTATTAAAAGAATGTATCATACTTACTAAATTGCAACAGCTATTAATTATTAAAATTAAAAATTTGAATTTTCAAAACTGTCATTTTATCATATATATATATATTGCTTATAACACTTCATTCTTATACACTGTAATGCAACAAATTTTCTTAAACACTTCTTTTTTCTCCTTACAGTTTCGAGACTGTCAAGAAGTCTTCATCAGAGCTATAAGATTTGAATAATATAAATATATAACCATCATTTTACATATATATACAAAAATATATAACCATCATTTTACACATATATAAAATACATATGATTCTTTTAAAGAATTTGTTATGGATACAAGTAATTTTATTATTAGAGTCAGTAAAAAGAATTAAGACGTTTTTCTGATAATGATCACATTATTAATGATTTAATTAAAAGAAAACATATGGAGTTTTCTGCTTGACATAATAATAAATCATAAGAAATATGAAGATCTGAAAGCAGAAATCCAATGCCTTTGTGAAAAGCCTTAGAATTAATTGCTGGATTGATATTGCAAAGATGATATTGTCATTCGCTTATCATAGTTATTCTAGATCTATTTAAAACATTGAAAGCAACATATAAATATTACATATTATCACAATTTTATAGATTGTAATAGTTTTTGATGGTTTAGTTAAGTGAATAATCTGTGTCTTTATTGATTGTTTATTTCTCTGGCATAGGTAGATTTCCTTTTTTTATGGATGAACAACAGAAATATTAAAGATAACTTGATGGTGCAACAATGATTCCTTCTTTATGCTAGAACATCTTTCAGTATAAGAATGGATAATATTGACCCATCCTTTCAGAAGCAGTTATGCAAACTTTATCAAGTCATTCTGAGAAATCAAACTATATACTTTTGTGGCCATTACATATTTAAATAGTAATAAAAATATTCACAATATAACTCTATTTTAGATTTAGATTTGTGAGATATGCTACCAAATGATGGCTTTTATTATAAAGTTCTTCACTTCACTCTCCAGCTCTCTGCCAAGAAAATGTACTCTTGATAAATAAAATTATTGTCACAGAATGGTTTTCATACATGTTTTTGAAAAATAAATTAACTACCTCTATCCGATTCTATTTCTCTTTCATATTTATCAAAAAAGAAACTAGTTACTTCCATCCAATTATTATCAAGAGGGTGTTTTCTCAAAAACACACTAAAGAAAATGGTTAATGATGATTTATAAAAAATGAGAATGGAAAACAGTAAAAAATATTACATTTTTGGTAATTCAAATTTATTTTAGAACACACTGTTTTATATACATGAAAGTTAATTAACTTGATATTTTTTATCATTTACTTAATAATTTTAATTATTTTGGTTTGATTTGAATTTTTTTTATATCCTTTTTTTATTATAATTTTTAATTGTAAATAGTTAAACAATTTTTGTATACATATGCAATATTTATTTGAGAGAAAATGCAATGCTATTCACATGCACCCACACACGTACAGAATAAAACAACTCTTCTTTTGAGTGTTTAAACTAAAAAAATGCAATTATTATTTACAATCATTATATTATATCTGATGCTTGTTTTTCTGGTAGTACACTTCTACTATATATATATATATATATATATATATATATATATATATATATATATATATATATATATATATTGTAACAGGCACATACGCCATTACATTTTTTTTTCCTAATATTAAACATGAAAAATAGAAAGTTTGCATATAAAAACTTCTTTTTCTTTTTAAGAATTAAAAATTGAAAATTAAAAACCATCTAAACTCTAATATATAAAATTACACAGATGAAAAATTATTAAACGAAAACTTTATTAAGAAGAAAAAAAATATTTTAAAACTAAATTTTCAGTAAAGATTTAAAGATAAAAATATATCTATGTTTGTACAAGAAATTAATTAATGTTATTGTAAAATGGAAATGATTATTTTAATTAGTAAAAGTAAACTAGCCCTTGGGCATTCCAAAATATAGAAGTAAAGGTCAAATAGGAGAGGAAAAAACAATAGAAACTAATAGCCAATAAAAGAAATCCCTCAGGAAACAGACCTCAATGAAAAGATCATCATCATCATGACATAATGTCCACTGAATCCGCAAAAATAGTATAAAAGAAAAAAAAGGTTGGAAATTTTAGTGAGTGAAGAAAGATTAAGAGAAGATAGAGATATGAAAGCAGAGGTGTGCTAGAGTTGAAGGAGAAAGGATTGGAAAGACACATTCTTCAATCCCTTCAGTTTTTCTTGAAAAAAAAAAGAAAGAGAAATGACCAATCATTTTCTATATTGTAGATGACAGGACATTGGGGGAATTAACACTGGATCCCAAATGGCAAGCAATGGATAAAGATGAACTTTTTAAAAACTGTAAGAACTTTATGAACATTTTCAAAACAATAACTGTAAATTCTAAACTTTCAGTAAATTATACAAATAGAATCCTATTTGACCAATGTAAATTAATATTAAAATCATTTCTATTTATTATTATTTTTTTTTAAATTTTATGATTTTTGTTTTTTCGTTAAACTAACCTTAAGTCGGGTGTGTATGGCTGCATAGATTTATAAAGTTATGTTAGTTTAAGAGCGGGTAATCTTAGGTTATTTGTTTCGTAGTTAAATTGGGTCAATGGATTGGATATATTGGTGTAATTTGTTGATGTAGTATAAGATTCCCTATGGGAAGGATCATATCATACACCACACACCCCTTTTTGCCCATGGAAAGGGATAGTAAGATGGAAAATGTAGTCCCTTTCTATGGAGTTTTTTTATTGCTTTCTCTCATCAGACAGATGTAGTATTCCTGTATGAACGAGAGTCAATGTCTTCTATAACCTAACCATGCTGTTCAGATGTACATTCCTGACTGTATGGTATTTAGTGCTGTCGTATTCATGCTACATTGAATACACTGATGTATCAGATGGATTGATGTTAGTTTAACTGCGAACTTTTGGACTAAGGTTAAATAAGGGATAGAATTTTTCTTTTCAAATGCAATCTATGTAGTCTATTCATACTCGACACTCAAATAAATAATAAAGTCATCTATGCGAACTTAGAAAATAAAGGTTTAAACATAAATTAAATTCTAAAAAGTAAAGTTAAAATGTAAGTTAAATTTTAAAGTAAAAATGATTCTAAAATGATTCAAAATTTATATGTGCATAAATAAATGTTTGTGTGTTAATTACTGGCAGTGGCTTCTTTTTTTTTATTGTTTTAAATATTAATTTATTTTGAGAAAATAAATCATTATTAAAACTTATTAAAATGTTTTAAATCTCTGCTACTCTATGAACTAGTGGCATTGGGCTAACTGTCTTAATAAAACATGTAAAATGTGAATCTTAACTTATGTATCTGCCTACTATATAAATTTTCTAGGTTCAAATAGCCTAGTGGTGCTCTGTACATCAGATATGGTAAGACTCCTTTTCTTTTCAGATGGTTATAATTGGCGCCCAACATGGGGGGTGTAGTGTAGATACGGTAAGACTCGATTGATTTCATAGAAACCCTGACCATTATAATTGGACTCCCAATGTGGCACAATGTTTAATAAACCATGAATACCCTGAGCAATTTTTTTCAAAATGAAATATTTTTATCTATTTACATAAAGTCATATACTTTAAATCTTATAAAAGCACTGCCAGAAAGAAATAGAACATACATTAAAAATGAGAAAGAAAATATATTAATAATTGTTTAAAGTTTTTTTTAAAAAAAGTCAAAAAGTTGCAATTATTAGGTTTCATTTTTTTCATAATGTGTATAGGTGCGCACAGCCACATAAGTTTATGATTGTAAATGTGGTACCTTATGATGAGTACTTTTTGGGATTTACTTCACTGTAACCCTATTTAAGCATTTCAATTAATCATAAATAAGTTGGTGGTATATATAATTGTGCTACAAATATACACGTATAAACCCATTATTTCTTAAAACATATTTACCTCAATGCAACCTTCTTAAATAAATAATTTATATAATTTGCTTGTCGTGCTCTTTGCTAGAATTGAAATATAGAGAAAATAGAATTCTTGGGGGGAAGAGGCCAGGCATAAAAGTAGATGGTCCTTAGGAATATGATAGTCAACATTTTTTTCGTGTATATTGTCTTTTTGTAAAATTACTAACTGAATGTTTTTGTAAATGTCTTCGTTAATCAAGTACTGTAATTACTAACCCTAAGTAAAATATTTTTTTTGTATATATATTTTTTAAGCAAGTTTACTGATATGTAATGGGCACATACTCTGTTATATTTTTTTTTCTAAAATTAAACATGAAAAATAGAAAGTTTGCATATAAAAACTTTTTTTCTTTTAAGAATTAAAAATTGAAAATTAAAAATCATCTAAACTCTAATATATAAAATCGCACAGATTTAAAATTATTAAATGAAAACTTTATTAAGAAGAAAAAAGTATTTTAAAACAAAATTTTCAGTAAATATTTAAAGATAAAAATATACCTATGTTTGTACAAGAAATTAATTAATGTTATTGTAAAATGGAAATGATTATTTTAATTAGTAAAAGTAAACTAGCCCTTGGGCATTCCAAATTGTAGAAGTAAAGGTCAGGTAGGAGAGGAAAAAACAATAAAATCTAATAGCCAATAAAAGAAATCCCTCAGAAAACAGATCTCAATGAAAAGATCATCATCGTCATGATGTAATGTCCACTGAATCTGCAAAATTAGTATAAAAAGCAAAGGTTTGGAAATTTTAATGAGTGAAGAAAGATTAAGAAAAGATAGACATGTGAAAGCAGAGTGTGCTAGAGTTGAAGGAGAAGGGATTGGGAACACACACTCTTCAATCCCTTCAGTTTTGCTTGAAAAAAAAAAGAAAGAGAAATAACCAATCATTTTCTATATTGCAGACCACAGGACATCGGGGGAATTAATGCTGGATCCCACATGGCAAGCAATGGATAAAGATGAACTTTTTAAAAACCGTAAGATCTTTATGAACATTTTCAAAATAATAACTCTAAATTCTAAACATTTCAGTAAATAATACAAATAGAATCCTATCTGACCAATGTAAATTAATATTAATAATGTTATTTGATGTATTTTTTTATTTATAATCATTTCTATTTTTTTTGTTCTTTTAAGTTTTATGATTTTTGTTTTTTCGTTAAACTAAACTTAAGTCGGGCATGTATGGCTGCATAGATTTATAAAGTTATGTTAGTTTAAGGGAGTATAATCTTAGGTTATTTGTTTTGTAGTTAAATTGGGTCAATGGATTGGATATATTGGTGTAATTTGTTGATGTAGTATGATATTCACTATGGGCAGGATCGTATCATACGCCACACACTCCTTTTTTCCTATGGAAGGGAATAGTAGGATGGAAAACACAGTCCCTACTTATGGAGTTTTTTTATGGCTTTTCTCATCAGACAGATGTAGTATTCCTGTATGAATGAGAATCAATGTCTTCTATAACCTAACCATGCTTTCAGATGTACATTCCTGACAGTATGGTATTTAGTGCTGTTGTATTCATGCTACATCGAATACACCGATGTATCGGATGGATTGACATTAGTTTAACTGCAAACTTTTGGCCTAAGGTTAAATAAGGGATCGAATATTTTCTTTTCAAATGCAATCTATGTAGTCTATTCATACTCGACACTCAAATAAATATTAAACTCATCTGTGCAAACTTAGAAAATAAAGGTTTAAACATAAATTAAATTCTAAAAAGTAAAGGTAAAAATGTAAGTTAAATTTTAAAGTAAAAATGATTCTAAAATAATTCAAAATTTATATGTGCATAAATAAATGTTTGTGCGTTAATTACTGGCAGTGGCTTCTGTTATTTTATTGTTTTAAATATTAATTTATTTTGGGAATATAAATCTTTATTAAAACTTATTAAAATGTTTTAAATCTATGCTACTCTATGAGCTAGTGGCATTGGGCTAACTGTCTTAATAAAACATGTAAAATGTGAATCTTAACTTATGTATCTGCCTACCATATAAATTTTCTAGGTTCAAGTAGCCTAGTGGCACTCTGTATGGCAGATACGGTAAAACTCCTTTTCTTTTCAGACCATTATATATATATTCTATAAAGTTTTTAGATATATTTATTAAAAGAAATAATAATGTGTTTGATTATAATATGATTTTAAAGCCTGTGTAAATTAGGGGTTATATTCCATATAATTCTAAAGTTCATATGAGTCATAAATTAGCTGGTTTGAAGTCATTTTTATTTAGAAATGATTATTTGTGCAAATTTATTAGTGATAAAATTGAAAATATTAATGTATATATTACTGATATGTTGAATGTTGATTATGAAAGGAATATTATTTATAATACAATTACAAAATATAATCAAAATAAGAGTAATAATAAGAAAATATTAAGTAAATTAAAAAGTGATAAATGGATTTCTATTCCTTTTATATCTAATCAACAAGCTAAATTAATTTATAATCTTTTTAGTGGTTTGTGTAGAATTTCTTTTTTCTCTTCAAATAATATAAATGATATGATAAATAACTGCAAAGCCAAGATTTCTAAGTTTGAATTAAGTTCTGTTATATATATGTTGGAGTGTGGTTGTGGAATAAAATATATAGGGGAATCCAAATGTACATTACAAAAACGATATAATGATCATAAGACATTATATAAACGTGTACAGAAAGAAAATATATCTTCAGTAAATATGAATAATCCATCAATTATATTTGATCATAATAAAACATGTAATTATGGTTTTAAATTTAATAATAGAGATATAAAAATTATTCAAATTGAAAGGTGTAGTGAAAAACGTAAAATTAAAGAGGCAATGATGATATCTAGGAATAGAGGTGGTTTGATGAATAAACAATCGGCTAATATAAAGACAACAGAATTGTGGGAAATTTGAATAGATTGAATGATGGGTAATGCAAGTTTTTATTTTTTGTATGTTTGTATTAACAGTTGGTAAAGATTGTCAGTGAAACAATTGAAAGTACTTCTGGTAAAGAATATATTATTTAATTTTGAATACTGTGTTTAATATATTTGTTTGAATTATTATTATATAATTTAAAAATACAGACATTTAATGGTTGTAGTTATTTATATATATATATATATATATATATATATATATATATATATATATATATACTTTACAAACAGATCAACCAGAATCGATTTATTTAAAAATGTCAACAATAATATTATATGACATAACATGTTATTTATTATAGAAAAATTAAAAATATATATTACATAATTCTTTATATCCTAAACTCATAACATACACTTATCCATTATGTATATTTAATTTTTTAGCTATAGATTGTTATAATATTGGTTTAATTTTATACAATAACAAGATATACAATGGATCAACCGCTTGGTTTGAAGAAGCTAGAGCTAAAGAGTTTTCAATATACCCCAAGTCAGTCAACCAAAAAAATTTATATATGAACTTGTCAACTGCATATACAGTGGTAAATAAATATTTTTTTAATAATGCCAATTTTTTTAACTGTTTTCACCAAGCTATTATTTGTTTATTGTTTTAGTATTGAAACAGTAAGGTCAGCATTGCAGATCTTCGTTTCACCTTTTCTCACCTATTTCCTACCCTCATACCTTAGTGTGAACCCCAATCTATCATAGTGTGTCTGCAATATACTTATATACTAAAAATCCCACCTAATTTTAAACCATGAGTACAATGCTCATATTATATATATAACTCATTTCCAAATAAATAAAAGATTATAGATTATGTATATGTTCACATAATTTTGATTTATTAAAAAGTAGGTTATATAAGTTGTAATTGCGCACACACTATGATATGCATTTTAAAACATATCAAAATTATAAATTGTTAAAGTTATTTTGTTTGAATCTATTTACAAGTATATTACCGTCATAATATATTTTGATTGAAAATAAAATTCATTTAGTAAATATTCATTTAGTAGATAGATTCAAATATTGCAATTTAAAAAGTAAAATTATTTTCTTTAATTTAATAAAAGTCATTCCAAATATTTCTGTTAAAATAAATGATGGACAATAGTTTAATTAGTTAATGTTATATAAGTTTATCTAAAAACAGCAGATGTCCACTTAAGGTTTTCTTTAATTAATAAAAATAATTTTTAATTAAATCTAGTTTGTAATTTGAATGTTGACAGGGAAAGTAACAAAAGAAATTAATTAATGTTCAATTCCTTTAGACATTTGGATGATTAACACCTGATAAGTCCAATATATTTTTGTAATGCTCCAGGGCAGTTGTGTTGTTAAATTCTACTATAAAAAGAAGGGTTTTCTTTTGTTCTCCAGTTTGTATTCTAATGTTTCTAAGAGAAATCATTCTGAATTCTATTCTAATAATTTGCTAACCTTGACATGACAGAGTAGAGGCATTAAGATGGCTATGTCCCCTCGGAATAGCCAGCTGCTGCTCCAGACCATCGGAAGCTATCACATAGGGAACCCCAGAACTGCTGCTGCTGCAAAAATATGAACATTTCCAGATTTTGCTGTTAAATTATATAAAAACCTGCCGACCATCAATCTACCTAAAATGCTTCTCCAGAGGTAACCCTAAATTAACCCAAGAGCTCTTGTGATAACTAACATGCTATAGCTATTTAAAATTGTTTTTCTTATATTTCACATAACTTCATTATGTATTTCTTTAACGTGTTTAAATATACTCAACATTTTGCTCTCTTTTTTTGGGTTATATTTTTTATTTATTAAGCTTTCTGTTATTTTATTATGATAATGTGTCAGAATCGTCTTTGACCGAGTGAATTATTCTTTTTGTTGAAACTAAGATGCCGCTAAAAAGGCATATTTTAAATTTCTAATTAATTTATAATTTTTATTATCTTGCAAATCAGTCATTCGAGGGTGATTCTTTTCTTTAATATATAATATAATCACATAGTTTAAAATCTACATGTTATTGATTTTAATCTAATATGAGAGTATGTGTGAGGTCAATGATTAAATGTGTCTACATGTTATTGATTTTAATCTAATATGAGAGTATGTGTGAGGTCAATGATTAAATGTGTCCCCTAATGCACGATTGCATATATAAATCTATACTTAATTTTCAAACCCACAAGCATGCCCTTTCCTATTTTACTTACCGTGTTCCACTTTAATTACAAAGTTCATCATTGACGTCGAGAATGTGCAGACCCTTTTAAATGAATTTCTGGGAATTTGATTGGGCATTTCTCTTAATCCAAGTAAAACCCATTCCGTATGTTTTGTGTACACTCGTCTCGTATTGCTGGTAAATGAATTGGTTGTTGAGACCGCTTTGTTTTATTTTTCCAAGAATTCTTTACACGGCTAAGGCCATTCTTTTCGCCTTTTTGTGGTTTCCAGGTAGAGTATGTCACCAAATGACACAGCTGGGAATTAAAAGCAATTGTCATCCAGTCGCTAAGTTTCGGCTGTTCATAAAAATACTCTCCTATGGGTTAGCAGCGATATGCCCTCTGTAATCATTCCGGATATTCAATATTGTTTTATTTTATATTTATTTTACAAAGCATCCATGACTTAAATGTGTCACACCCTCCACCTTTAATAAATTCATTATCAGCAATACTGACCTCCTAATGCAATTCTATTATTATTATTCTCAAATAAATGCTTTGATCACATTCCCACTTTGTTGCTTAGTAAGCTTTTGTCCGTTCTATTCTCGAAATCAATAAATATTTTAGAACACTTAATTTTCAAATATTTTCTTAGACTTGTATAATTACTCAAAGCACCTCTCACATGTTCCTATCTCATCAAGCACATTATCGTAATGCTATTAGCCCAAGGCTTAGAATATATCACTTTGCTTTAAAACCTTTTGTCATTTATTGAAATTAATGCCAATAATTATTTAATATGCGTCCCTGTCTCATATAAGCCGATAGTGGTGTAAATATATATATATAATTTATATGAATAAATTTTGTGAAATTATTTAAAACTAAATTTGATCTCTTATTTTATTTGATAACTATCACTGTCTTGGTCTATATATATATATTGCATTTCTTTTGTAAATCCATAGATGTTAATTAGCCACCCAAACTTCTTTTAGTATAGAGTCTTTTGTTTCTCCCTGACCACCAGGCACTGGTCAAAGGTCATACTAGCAGTGGCATCAGATGCGTTGTCACGTAGATGGCGCTATGAAATTTGGGCTTTAGATTCAAACTTAGTATATCTAGAAGGCAACCCATCCTAGAATGTTCAGTTTCATGTCTGGGGTTTGAATTCTGCAGTGTGTTAGCAAGATAGACGATTCTGACTGTTACATAATAATTTTTTTTTCCAGGTCCATGGCTTTCCCAAACGTGGAGCCTCGAACCTTTAAACACCCACACCCCTGTAGATCTTGATTATTTAAACACACACATCCCTGTAGCTTAATTTTAGCATGTTGTTTCGTATTTAATCACTCAAATCCTTTACAATTTTGATATAAATATTTTTTTCAAACTCTATATTATCTATATTGTTTATTTGCGTGTATATTTCATATATTTTGTTTGACTCGGGCATTCAATTACTTATATTGTATAATCAGAATTTGTCCAAACTTGGTATAGTGCGATACAAGCCATCTGTATTTATCTGTATTTATTGTTTCACTTAAATCACGTTATGTATGCATAGTGTAAATTACTTAAATATTGTCCCAAGTGAATATTGTGACAATCTATGAATATTTCAAATAATGTATTTTACTCTCAAAATAAAGTTTTATCAGCTCGATGCACAAGAGTGCATAATAATAATTTTGTATGGTAATGACTTAGATATAATAGGCTATCGTATGGAATTCAGAAATATAAAAATAAAAAAAATTTGTAATCAATAAAAATGCGAATGTTTATAACGAGTGCCTATAGTTAAATGGAATAGTTATTAAAATTAATTTTGGGAAGCTAACAGTTTATGGATCCTTTTAACTGGTGACATGGTGCCCAACGGTAATTTCATTAAATGGAGTTACTTCTAAAATAAATTTTGTTACCAGGCTAAATTTTTTTGTATATAATTTTTTTTTTCCAACATGTGTAAATTTTCTTAGACCAAATAATGAGATGTGAATCGGATCAATAATTATGTAAATAAAAATATATGTATGCTAATCTTAAATAAGAAGGAATGAAATAAGTATACCCGGATCTAGCGAATGTTAACATATATAAATAAAATTGCTTGAGTTTAAAAATATATATGTTAGCGAAATATTTTGACAGATAGAATTTAAGAGATTTTTTATATATACAGGCAGTTAAAAATATATGTTGGCAGCAGATTTAAACAAGAAATTTTTGCAGTAGTAAAAGGGTAGTTGTTGTGGGGTTTTTAGTGATAAACATAAAAGCAGTAATTAGGCCAACAGAACCAAGAGGGAGATAGCCTATTAGCCATTATTAAAATTTGAAGTCAAATGTAATAATCGCAGAGAATCAAACAAGGAAATTATAATAATAGTATTTTTTTTACTGTATTAGTTTTTTTTGATAATTTTACTGTATTAGTTTTAGTAAGTTCAACGTAAAACAGTTTAAAAGTTTTCTTTATCAGTGCTATGCATTGTGTTTTTAAAGTACACCAATTCGTTCAAAAAATTTTTTTTTGTTCAGGATAATATAGTTAGCAGTAAAATACAATAAAAGTCATCATCATTATCGATCATGATAACATCCAAGGCCATGGAAAATATGGATACTAATGAGGCCCATTTCCGGACTATTATAGAACTGTTTAAGCAAGGTGAAGAAAAAGCGAAAAGATGAGAAGAAGAAAGCTGAAGGAGAGGTGAGGAACTTAGAGTGCTGTACAGACTCCTCCCTGGATGGCAGGAGATGGAAGATAAACTCCTGAACCAGAAAGTAGAGACAAATGATTCCACAAAGAAGACTGATACACCAGACCTGGGACCTCGAACTCAGCCATCCCAGCCTATCAACACTAAAATGTTTCATGAAGTTAAAGAATGTCCCAAACTTTATTTAGAAGAAGTACTTCCATCAAATGATATCCAAGACTTAGGACATCTAACCAAGCTTGACACTAAACTGTTTCATGAAGTTAAAGAATGTCCCAAATTTTATTTGGAAAAAGTACTTCCGTTAAATGATATCCGAGACTTAGGAGATCAAACCCAGTTAACCAAGTTCAATATTAAAATGTTTCATGAAGTTAAAAAAATGTCCCAAACTTTATTTGGAAATTTGGAAAGGATATTCCCAGCAAATGATATCCGAGACTTAGGACATCCAACCCAGCTAACCAAGCTTGTCAATATTCAAATGTTTCATGAAGTTAAAAAAATGTCCCAAACTTTATTTGGAAATTTGGAAAGGATATTCCCAGCAAATGATATATGAGACCTAGGACCTCAAACCCAGCTAACAAAGCTTACCACCAATATCGAAGTATTTAAAAAACACAAGGAAAATATCCCACCTGATATAGCAAAAATATATCAACCAGATGAAATAAAGGAAATGGCCGAATTCTTAACCACTCTGGATTTCAGTCCCTGGGCTAAAGAACTGCCAGACAAGGTAAAGAGGATTGATAATGGGAGACTGCACTTATTAAAATACAAAGGCAGGTACTACCGACCAGACCCAGAATTATAGTAGTTTTTTTTTTTTTCAAACAACAACAACAACAAAAAATGGACACGTCACAGGATAAACAAGAAAGGAGATCGGATATAAACAAAGTTAAACTATTAGATTTTTTAAATAAAATTTTGTTGAAGGGGGGGGGATAATAGAAAATGTTCACTAGATGGTAGATTTATTAATATGATCTGGGTATATAATTCAGTTTCATTTCTACATTATATTTATATCCTGTACATTATGGGTTATCTTGTAAATTTTTTATGCAGGCTTCATAGGTGGACACCTGTTGTAAGATCTTTTTTTTTAACAATTTTTTTTGTTTCATCACTAAGGGAATGTGAAACAGTAAGGTCTGCTTTGCAGATCTTCATCTCACCTTTTCTCACCTATTTCCTACCCTCATACCATAGTTTGAATCCGAATCTATCGTAGTGTGTCGGCAATATGCTTATATACCGAAAATCCCACCTAATTTTAAACCACGAGTACAATGCTCATATTATATATATAACTCATTTCCAAATAAATAAAAGATTATAGATTATGTATATGTTCACATAATTTTGATTTATTAAAAAGTAGGTTATATATGTCATAATTGCGCACACACTATGATATGCATTTTAAAACATATCAAAATTATAAATTGTTAAAGTTATTTTGTTTGAATCTATTTACAAGTATATTACCGTCGTAATATATTTTGATTTAAAATAAAATTCAATGTAAATCAGAAGGGATTATCCCTAAGGGTTTGCAGTTAAAACCTCCTATTTCCTCCAAGAGAGCTGAAAAAATTATTCAGAGAGCAAATGAGGCTTTATTGAGAGAGAGTATAAAGGTTCAGCGGTTTATCAAGCATCAAACCTTGCAATCTATTAGAAATGTGGAATTGTTTCTACAAAACAAAGTTACAGATGAAGATTTCTCAAAAATTTGTCAAGCAGTGAACAGATCATATTGTAAGTTACATGGAAGGATAAAAGAACTACAGAAGAAGAAGCTTGTAAATCTACATGGACAAGTCAAAAGTAATACTGCAAGTAGTCTATCCTTGTCATCAGTGAAAAAATCTTAGTTCTAAACAACTTACCGATTGTGAATTATCAGTTCTGGAAAAAGGTTTAAATTTCGCCATTACACCATCTACTGTTTCACTATTGGATATAATGGCCGCGACTGATGAGGTGACACAAAATTTGAATCTAGAGGAAGCAGTGGAGTTACGCTGGAGAATAAAACGAACACTGGAAAAACATCAAGTGCACAAGCAGAAGTCAAACATTTCATGTGATGAGAGGAGAGCTATTCAATCTCTGAAACAGGATGTATCTATAATCATTTTTCCTGCTGACAAAGGTAACACTACAGTTGTAATGGATAAAACTGATTATGATAACAAAATTCAAGGACTTCTCACAGCAGGCCAATACAAAAAAGTAGCAAAAAATCCAATTCCAAGTACAGAGGTAAAACTACAAGCATTACTCCGGAAGCATCACAGGTATTTCAGTGATTCAGAAAAAAGAAAATTAACTTCGTATTTCAGCAAGATTTCTCACCTGTATGGACTGCCTAAAATCCATAAAGAGAATGTTCCATTAAGACCTATTGTTAGTTCTAGAAATTCACCCTGTCAAAATTTGTCAAGATTTCTTCTCGAAGTTCTTAGTCCATTGGCATATAAAACACCATCTTTCATCAGGGACTCTAAGCACTTTGTAGAATTAGTCAGGAACATGAAAATGGAAAGAACTGACATATTAGTAAGCTTTGATGTCTGTTTACAAATGTACCATGTGATGAAGCATTTTCTATTGTAAGGAAAAGATTATATGGCGATAACAGTCTACAAAGTAGAACAGTTCTACCTATTGATAGTATAATGGAGTTATTAACATTCTGTGTAACAACAACATACTTTCAATATAACTCAGTATTCTTCCAACAAAATCGAGGGATGGCCATGGGATCATCACTGTCACCATTTCTCAGCAACATTTACATGGAAGAACTTGAAACACCTGCCATAAATACTACTCCATGTCCGCCTAAAGTGTGGCTTCGATATGTTGATGATACATTTGTAGTATGGCCACATGGCAAGGTAAAATTTCAGTCTTTCTGGATGCACATTAACAATACATCTCCTACAATTAATTTCACGATGGAAGCAGAACAAGAACAAAAATTGGCATTCTTGGATGTTCTTGTGACAAGACTCCCTCAGGGCAAAGTAAAAACATCAGTATATAGGAAACCAACATACACTGGAAAATACTTGGCATATACATCCAATCATACAAGAAGCACTAAACAAGGAATTGTACTGTCACTATGGAACAGAGCGAAGGAGGTTTGTTCAGAAACCAGTGATTTGGAAAAAGAAAAGATTCACATAGAACAAATGCTTATGAAGAATGGTTATCCATCAGCAGTCATCAGAAAAACCTTCAATAGACAACAGAAAAAGACACCAAAAGAGGAAACAGTTATTGGTACGGTGGTGTATCCATACATACCAGGAATGGCAGACAAACTAAAAAGAATCTGCAGTCAATATAATATTAGAACTGCTTTCCAAAGCCATACCACACTTCGAGGAATGCTTACTTCCACTAAGCCTAAATTGGAAATGCTGAAGAACAAAAACTGCATCTATGAGATATCATGTGAATGTGGAAGAAAATACATTGGTTAGACCTTTTTGGCCTGTTGAACAACGATTGAAGGAACACAAACTAATGGTTAAAAGAGAAAAAACAGATGTGTCTACCATAGCAGATCATGTATGTACTAATGACCACATGCTTAGGTGGGAAAATACAAAGATATTGGATAAAGAGGAAAAAATGCATAGAAGAAAATTCAAGGAAGCTGCTCATATGACAATGGTAAATAATACTATAAGTAAACCCAGTGTGGCAATACACAATGTATGGAAGCCTCTAATTAATCTTGCTCTTAGGAAAAAATAAAAATAAAAATAATTAGACTTGTTAAAAAAAAAAATTGAAGGGCTCAGGAGGATTTGTACCAACCCTCAAGTATAAATATATCAAATTTTTACTATATGTTGCCTTTGACAAAATAGCTCAGTTGGTAGAGTGTTTGCCTTAAATTCAATATACAAGAATCTAAAGGTGCGAGTTCAACTTCTAAGCGAATATTGTCACTGTGCATATAGGCCAGCAATACCTGAAGAAGAGTGGAGAATATTACTCGAAACGTTGCGTAATTACTAAGCTGTATTGTCTATTTGTGTGTTATTACTAACAAGTTGTTTGTATTTGAAAAGTTTAAATAAAGTTTAAAATATTCTATACATTCAATATTCACTCATAAATGATGGAAATAGTCCAACATATTACATCTCATTTAGTAAATATTCGTTTAGTAAATAGATTCAAATATTGCAATTTAAAAAGTAAAATCATTTTCTTTAATTTAATAAAAGTCATTCCAAATATTCCTGTTAAAATAAATGAGAGACAATAGTTTAATTTGTTAATGTTATATAAGTTTATCTAAAAACAGCAGATGTCCACTTAAGGTTTTTTTTAATTAATAAAAGTAATTTTTAATTAAATCTAGTTTGTAATTCAAATTTTGACAGGGAAAGTAACAAAAGAAATTAATTAATGGTGAATTCCTTTAGACATTCAGATGATTACAGCTGATAAGTCCGATATATTTTTGTAATGCTCCAGGACAGTTCTATTGTTAAATTCTACTATAAAAAGAAGGGTTTTCTTTTGTTCTCCAGTTTGTATTCTAATGTTTCTAAGAGAAATCATTCTGAGTTCTATTCTAATAATTTTCTAAGCTTGACATGACAGAGTAAAGGTGTTAAGATGGCTCTGTCCCCTCAGAATAGCCAGATGCTGCTCCAGACCATCAGAAGCTATCACATAGGGAACCCCAGAACTGCTGCTGTTGATGCAAAAATATGAACATTTCCAGATTTTGCTGTTAAATTATATAAAAACCTGCCGACCATCAATCTACCTAAAATGCTTCTCCAGAGGTAACCCTAAATTAACCCAAGAGCTCTTGTGATAACTAACATGATATAGCTATTTAACATTGTTTTTCTTATATTTCACATAACTTCATTATGTATTTCTTTAACGTGTTTAAATATACTCAACATTTTGCTCTCTATCCTTGGGTTAATATTTTCTATTTATTAAGCTTTCTGTTATTTTATTATGATAATGTGTCAGAATCATCTTTGACTGAGTGAATTATTCTGTTTGTTGAAACTAAGATGCCGCTATAAAGGCATATTTTGAATTTCTAAATAATTTCCAATTTTTATTATCTTGCAAATCACTCGTTCGAGGGTGATTCTTTTCTTTAATATATAATATAATCACATAGTTTAAAATCTACATGTTATTGATTTTAATCTAATATGAGAGTATGTGCGAGGTCAATGATTAAATGTGTCTTCTAATGCATGATTGCGTAAATAGATCTATACTTAATTTTCAAACCCGCAAGCATGCATTTTCCTATTTTACATACCATGTTCTACTTTAATTACAAAGCTCACCATTGACATCGAGAATGTGCAGACCCTTTTAAATGAATTTCTGGGAATTTGATTGGGCATTTCTCTTAATCCAAGTAAAACCCATTTAGTATGTTTTGTGTACACTCATCTCGTATTGCTGGTAAATGAATTGGTTGTTGAGACCACTTTGTTTTATTTTTCCAAGGATTCTTTACACGGCTAAGGCCATTCTCTTCATCTTTTTGCGGTTTCCAGGTAGAGTATGTCACCAAATGACACACCTGGGAATTAAACACAATCGTCATCCAGTTGCTAAGTTTTGGCTGTTCATAAAAATACTCTCCTACGGGGTAGTGGCGATATGCCCTCCGTAATCATTCCGGATATTCAATATTGTTTTATTTTATATTTATTTTACAAAGCATCAGTGACTTAAATGTGTCACACCCTCCAACTTTAATAAATTCATTATCAGCAATACTGACCTCCCAATGCAATTCTATTATTATTATTCTCAAATAAATGCTTTGATCACATTCCCACTTTGTTGCTTAGTAAGCTTTTGTCTGTGCTATTCTCGAAATCAATAAATATTTTAGAACACTTAATTTTCAAATATTTTCTTAGACTTGTATAATTACTCAAAGCACCTCGCACATGTTCCTATCTCATCAAGCACATTATCATAATGCTATTAGCCCAAGGATTAGAATATATCACTTTGCTTTAAAACCTTTTGTCATTTATTGAAATTAATGCCAATAATTATTTAATACGCATCCCTGTCTTATATAAGCAGACAGTGGCATTATATATATAATTTATATGAATAAATTTTGTGAAATTATTTAAAACTAAATTTGATCTCTTATTTTATTTGATTCCTATCACTGTCTCAGTCTATATATATATATATATATTTTTTTTTCTGCATTTCTTTTGTAAATCCATAGACGTTAATTAGCCACCCAAAGTTCTTTTAGTATAGAGTCTTTTGTTTCTCCCTGACCACCAGGCACCGGTCAAAGGTCACACTAGCAGTGGTATCAGATGCATTGTCACATAGATGGCGCTGTGAAATTTGGGCTTTAGATTCGAACTTAGTATATCTAGAAGGCAACCCCTTTTAGAATGTTCAGTTTCGTGTCTGGGGTTTGAATTCTGCAGTGTGTTAGTGAGATAGACGATTCTGACTGTTACAGTATCAAGCCAAATTTTAGATTAACCACTATCATTGTTTGTTTCTATTTTATTTCTACAGATATCCTTTTTAGCATTCAGTCATTATTAATTGATTTTGCATCCCATTTAGCTGATTTTATTCCTATAAAAGTATTTTTTCTAGGAATAAATTATACCTTTAAATAATTTTAATATCTAAATCTATTCATGTTTTTTTCTTTTTTTTTAAAAAAAAAAGCTATACACTTTTATTCTTTCTTGGCAAATTATGTATTATCTTCAAAAAGTACTTCTGATTAAATTCAGAATTTATCACGTCAGCATATGAATATTTTTGCAGAAAATATTCCAAATGATATTTTAGTTTACAATTTTACTAATAAATGGCTGAAGTTACCTACTAAATATAGTTAGTTATGTAGTCCAAAGATGTTCAATTTGAATAAAATGGTGACATTCTATTTTATTTGTTCCTGCAAAAATGATAGTAAAGTCTTTTCATTGTTTTCTGATAGTTTGAAAGATATTTATTTTTAGTTATAAAATATGTGTAGTCATCTAAGTATATAATGCTAAAAATGATTCAAATATGTTTGTGGGAAAGAATGACAAAACTTGTTTTTTAACTATTGTAAGAATATAATCTTTGATTTTTGTTTTAAAGAAATTCAGAAATTACACTATATTTTTATTCTTTTAATTACACTAAAAATTAAGACTAGTGTTACTGATTATATTTTAAGAAAAAAAATATTCCTGCTTAACCACGACTCCTTCATATGGGACTTTATCATTTTTTTAATATGTACTAATAACAAATTATTTATATTTATATATTTCAAACTTTCTGTCTTCATACACTGATAAATACATATATGAGATATGGAGATCTGTATGTGTTGGTGCTTGCTATTATAGCATGTAATCATCAAAGAAATTTTTTTGACTTTTTTTAGATGCCCTTATATATATATATATATATTTATAATTTTGTGGATGTTAACTACTGTTCACACACACGCAATAAAAATTGACACGAATGTATGTGTGAAGAAAATTTGACTTCCACATATGTCATAAATATATAAACTATTACATCAATTATATGCATTTATAAAATGTCTTGTCAAGTGGAAGTTTTAATTGTATTTTAAAGTAATCCTATACACGAAAAGAGAACAAAGGAAGTTAAGCAATTTCATGTAATTTATCTATAATTAAAACAAGATGCAATAAGCTTTAATCAAATTTTGAAATTTATGGCTATATTTAGGATTAGTTTATAATTTAATAATTAATTAGTAATAAGCATTAATGTTGTTATCTAAAGTAATTGTTTTCTAAATTGTAAATACAGAAAATTTGAGGTATGTGCATCAAAGTATAATGATTTAATATTAGAAAATACCAAACAAATGAGAAATGGAGTTTGTTGTTTTCCTAATTTCTTGTTCACTTTCTTTAAAAATGAGTAATGGATTTTAAGTATATCTTAAAAAAGATTATAAATATATTGTATCCTGCCGATAGGATGATAACCCCTAGATGATATGCCAAGTCCCTACATTAGGTTATGCTATGACTTGATCTAGGTAACATTTAAAAGTCTTAACTTTTAATTATCTTTGGTTGATATTAATAATTATGAGACTCTCCTATCCTATCAACAAGATTGCATACCCTTTAGCATTAAATAAACACAAAAGTCTTTATCTAATGGCATAAAAAGATGCAGACACTCTTTCTTATTCACTATCTACATACACTCATGTCTAACAATAATTATTAAATGAATATAATGAAACATCTATAATTATCGACTTTCCATTAACTAAGGAAGAAATTATACTATCATGTTATTGTATACTGAATGTTATTCTTATTACTTCAATAGGATTATAATTAGCAATAATCATAATAATAAATTTATACTAAGGAGATCTCAGGATAAACATTGATTTTTATATAATTATTTAATCTACCTATAAAACATCAAGAATGATTTTACTGAACTCTATAGGTAGTGTATTAATTAAGAAAAAACTTATGACCTGGATCTATAATCAAAATTGTACTCCTATTTTTTATTTATGTTCCCTAATACTTACTCTTGAAACTAATATTGTTATGTACATTGTAATGAGATTTGATGCTCTTAATATTAAGCAATTCATAGTTTAATTTATTATAGATGAGCATCCTTTAATAATTTGCAATATTATCAATGACTTATGTGACCAAGGTAGTTTACAGCAAGTTAAAATCTCTTTTAAGAAAGGTGTGCTTAGTTGACTGTTATATTGTTCTGAATTGGATTAATTTCTTATTTCAATCTCAAACTGTACACTTTGGGTCCATGTAATGTAGTGACAATGACTTCCACAAAAGAAATGCAATTCTTAATACTCAAGTTAATTTTCAAAACAACAACTTTAATGATATTATTTACAAGATATTACAATAAACATTTTAATTAACAGGTAATGTAAAATAACAATAGCAGTAAGGTTATTTACCCACATAATGTAGTAAAACTACAAACAATTAAAAATAATTAATATTTTGGATATTTACAATAAGCAAAAAAAAATAAATAAATATTACCTTTTCATATGATAGAGTGCTGTTGTGATATTTACCTTTATTTTTTTTTCCATATATATATATATGTCCAAAAGATGGCGCTATACCAAAACCGCCGAACAAGTGTAAGATTTGTTTTACATAAACGAAAAAAGAGTCAGAAATTAACTACCTCTTTCATTTGCTCACCCCCAGATCAGCTGATTTCAAGCTGGTTTGCTATCCTCAGTGGGGGATAGAGTATAGAAACTAGATCTAAACACTGACTCTCAAGTGTTTATGCAAAACGTTTCTATCAGATTGCAAGCGTGAATTTTTCAGACCGGTAAAGTCTTCAAACCCAGCCTAGCAAGCTAGATATTTATATGGGTCTGATCTCAGTTCAGAATCACCATATAATCAAAGTCTCTGCAATATATATCATTGCAAGAAAACTCTAAAGGTACATTTATGAAAAAACAAAAACAAGTTAATCACGTAACCTGCTATCTAGTTTCTATACTCTATCCCCCACTGAGGATAGCAAACCAGCTTGAAATCAGCTGATCTGGGGGTGAGCAAATGAAAGAGGTAGTTAATTTCTGACTCTTTTTTCGTTTATGTAAAACAAATCTTACACTTGTTCGGCGGTTTTGGTATAGCGCCATCTTTTGGACATAAATAACAAGTGATAGCAGGTTACGTGATTAACTTGTATTTGTTTTTTCATAAATGTACCTTTAGAGTTTTCTTGCAATGATATATATTGCAGAGACTTTGATTATATGGTGATTCTGAACTGAGATCAGACCCATATAAATATCTAGCTTGCTAGGCTGGGTTTGAAGACTTTACCGGTGTGAAAAATTCACGCTTGCAATCTGATAGAAACGTTTTGCATAAACACTTGAGAGTCAGTGTTTAGATCTAGTTTCTATACTCTATCCCCCACTGAGGATAGCAAACCAACTTGAAATCAGCTGATCTGGGGGTGAGCAAATGAAAGAGGTAGTTAATTTCTGACTCTTTTTTCGTTTATGTAAAACAAATCTTACACTTGTTCGGCGGTTTTGGTTTAGCGCCATCTTTTGGACATAAATAACAAGTGATAGCAGGTTACGTGATTAACTTGTATTTGTTTTTTCATAAATGTACCTTTAGAGTTTTCTTGCAATGATATATATTGCAGAGACTTTGATTATACGGTGATTCTGAACTGAGATCAGACCCATATAAATATCTAGCTTGCTAGGCTGGGTTTGAAGACTTTACCGGTCTGAAAAATTCACGCTTGCAATCTGATAGAAACGTTTTGCATAAACACTTGAGAGTCAGTGTTTAGATCTAGTTTCTATACTCTATCCCCCACTGAGGATAGCAAACCAGCTTGAAATCAACTGATCTGGGGGTGAGCAAATGAAAGAGGTAGTTAATTTCTGACTCTTTTTTCGTTTATGTAAAACAAATCTTACACTTGTTCGGCGGTTTTGGTATAGCGCCATCTTTTGGACATAAATAACAAGTGATAGCAGGTTACGTGATTAACTTGTATTTGTTTTTCATAAATGTACCTTTAGAGTTTTCTTGCAATGATATATATTGCAGAGACTTTGATTATATGGTGATTCTGAACTGAGATCAGACCCATATAAATATCTAGCTTGCTAGGCTGGGTTTGAAGACTTTACCGGTCTGAAAAATTCACGCTTGCAATCTGATAGAAACGTTTTGCATAAACACTTGAGAGTCAGTGTTTAGATCTAGTTTCTATACTCTATCCCCCACTGAGGATAGCAAACCAGCTTGAAATCAGCTGATCTGGGGGTGAGCAAATGAAAGAGATAGTTAATTTCTGACTCTTTTTTCGTTTATGTAAAACAAATCTTACACTTGTTCGGCGGTTTTGGTATAGCGCCATCTTTTGGACATAAATAACAAGTGATAGCAGGTTACGTGATTAACTTGTATTTGTTTTTTCATATATATATATATATATATATATATTACAAATTAAGTATTTCCATTACATAATCATTATTTTTCTTCCCTCTACAATTATTAATCTCTTATAAGTGAGGTTTTAAATTATAAAGTCTAAATGGAAAACATTAATTATTATATTCTTGCTTCAATATAATAATCTTATTATAATGGAGTGAAATGTCACCTTTTGGGTCTTTTTTAGCTACCATGATATTCATCCTTTGATCTTTATTTATTTATTTATATTTTTCTAAGAAAACATTACTATAATAATTATAAAATCATCAATTAGTTCATATGGTTTCATTCTCAACCTATATACTAAATACAACCAATAATAATTTTATGTTGTGTATTATAAACTCTGAACTCCTATATCTCCCTGAAACACTTTAATCTCCAATTTATGAGATTGAGTTAAATATTAGTAGACCATCCTTTGGTGTATCTAAGTAAACTACCTATCTCTGCTTTAGCTAACAACTTAATCATTACCTTCCTATTTTTAACTTATATTTGTTTGATATCATTCTTATAACTAATTGTTTCTACAAATAACCAACTAAATTACTCATAATTTCATATAACCATATCAAATGGTTCATCATAAAACATAAGATCAAATTTAAAATATCGTTTCTCCTTTCAATATTGTCCCTTCAAACACAAGCCCATCTCTTTGTTATATCATCAATATTATTAATTATTTTAGAATATATTTCTTTAAATCATTAGTTAGATCTATTGATTTTAATTATCTAACAATGTTTGCTATCGACATTTAAAAAAAACAAATAATGCCATAGGTAATGAAATTACATCAGATATTAATTTCACAATATATTGATCTGCCACCCCATTATTACAATAACAACTATATTTACATTAGGGACTATATATACTAATATGATGTGTCAAGTTTTTCTTTCTTTTCTTTAAATATAAGTTCGTAAACAAACAAAAAAAAATTGAACATTTACTGACATTATAATTGTTCCTCAGGAGTCTGGCTGATTGCATATCTATACTGTATATACTTATCACTTTCATTTCAAACACTCCCCTGGTTGCCTATTAACATTACAATCACCTTTGCTCCATTATTCTCATCTGACAGATTATTACAATTATCACAATTTATACATCTGGTCAGGTTATTGACATGGTAGCAGTTTTTTTAATAATTAAAGATTATCTGCAACTTGTCTTATATGTTCGATTTCAATACTTTTTGCACTAGTAATAAATGATTTAGCATTCAACATATTCCTTGCTCCATTTTGGTTACTACTATTAATAAGAAGAAAGCATTTTACTATTTCTTTTAACAATAGGATAAAATTACATATTACAGCAGTTTTATATTTCCTAATGCACTAAGGTTTATTTCATCTGTTATTCACAATTTATTTTCAATGCATCTTTATTCCTTATTAAATATTTTTGAGGATAGTTTTACTTTATTACACTTATATATTTTTTCTTTTTTGTTTTATTCCAGATGATAAATAATACTTTCTTTCCAGTTAGTAGACTGCTGTTATTCACACTCATATAAATGTAATTATCATTTAACCTATATAAAACAATCATTATAAGTTTTTAAACTATACATAAAAGTAACATTAAGATTAGTACTGCCCAGTTTAATCATTTCCTCACTTAACATTTGATTAAAACATGATTTAAGATTTATCTTTGAATCTAATTTTTTTAAACATTTAACAACCCCTTGAGCCCGAAGTGCCCCTGAACAAAAATTTAGACTTTCAATTGAGTTTGTGCTGAGTCGGTAGGTATTACACTTATGATTCTCAGATCATTCAATCTACCATCTTGTTACGAGTAAAATGAGCTATAACTTTCATTTTCCTGATAAAATTTGAATTTTTTTATGAAAGTTTTTGTAAAATACAATTTTTAATTTTTTTATTTTTCTTTTGTTTTTTAGATTTAATGACCGTAAATATGATTCACAGTCCATCGAACTTGTTTTACAGTGTAATAATTACGTTCAATTATGTAAGGGCTTTTATAAGCCCTCTTAGTAGAAACAAATTTTTTTGGAAAAAAAAGTTAAAAGCTTAAAAAAAAGATTATATCAAAAACATATAAGGATTACTATTGGATTTATTTTTTATAATAATGACTTTTGATGCCTTCATAATTGGATTCAAATTTGAAAGTGATGCTAACATTTAGACAGGATTCTTTGAGAACTCATTTTATTATTATTTTTTATTATTAATTATCATTTACTATAATTAAATATAATTAAAAATAATATATATATATATATATGATATAATACAGGTGAAATAATATAAAAATGTTTATTTTAATATTTTTCTGACCTTGTTCTAGAACTCTCTTTTTATAAAAATGATAAACTTTTAGATAAAAAGCACATTTGAAAATTGAGAATCTTTTACCTCAATTTGTTTTATGACCTACTTTTTATTACTTTATATATATATATATGATATAATGCAGGTGAAATAATATGAAAACGTTTTTTTTTTAATTATTTTTCTCACCTAGTTTATAACTCTTTATTATATATATATACACATACAAAACAATAAATATACAATAGAATTATATATATATATGCAAAAAGAATATATATATATATATATACAATATAATTTGATATATACATATAGAAAACAATATATATATATATATGATAGAATTTTAGACAATACATTTGAATAATATAAAAACATGCACATCCACACTCATCATATATTGAGACATCCACGCTCATATTTCATCTCCCACACACATATATAATCAGTGCTCATAATAAATTTGTTTATTTTGATATTTATTGATTTTTTCTTGTTCATTTTATCTTGGATAAATTTTTGCTTGATATTTATTTTTTGAGTACATTTTATTTAGTTGAAAAGAATACACATTTTAGGTCACACACCATTCCATTTTTCACTAATATAATATAATAAAAGTAATATATAATAATATTATACTATACTATACATTACTATATAATTTACTAAAGTCCTCAACATCTTTTAAATTATTTCTGTTATTTTTTCCCCACTAAAAACCAAACATATGTCTAACAGATACCTGCATGCAAGGACAACCAAACATTTCTAGCATATACTCTGTTATAAAAGTAGAACATGTAGGGCAGCTAGTAAAAATGGAACTTACCAATCACACTGTTTTTGTAATTTTTGCATAGAAAAATTATCTCAGGTAAGACATATTATATATCTTTTTTTCAGCATTTTGAGACACATGTGATGAAGCTGTCAATGAAATTGTAATTTTAAGTTATACCTTTCAAAATTGAGAATTTGTTAACCAATGTAAAAATAAATATGTTTAAAAATGTAAAAAATCTCCAATTTTAATTTTTTTTTGGTAATGACTATTTTATCAGCTTTATTACATTCTTTCATATTTGCACTTTCTAAAATATATATATATATTGTAATAAATTAGAAATTTCATTTAAAATTGTATGTCTTGTAATTTTTTTTTATAAATCGAAATGGCCGTTCAGGTCTCTAGGGGTTTTAATCTATGACTAATAAAATCCTTAATCTAGCATAGATAAAAGAATATTCTCTTAAGTGAAATAATGCAGTGGGTTCCTTTTTCTTGATTATCATAGATAAAATTTAAAATAACAACAGGGATTTCTTGGCTGGAATTAGATGGTCAAAACTTGAAACTAGGTCATAATGAATATTGAATTACTCCATGGTAAGAATTACTTTTAAAATCTGTTATATATTTGGATTGACTTGTTAAAAATTAAATATTTTAAAGTCTTATAATATTTTATTGAGAAACTTATTAAAACAGCTCACTGCCTTTTTTTTTAATCTCTTCTCCAATTGTCTGCTGGTTTTTCTTTTTTTAAAAACCGCGCGATAATTCATGTCAACAAACGATTTCCTAAAATCTGATTGGCTTACTCCCAAAACAAATTGTGCAATTTTTAACTTAAAATATTTTTTTTTTGTTTCTAGTTGAAATCAATAATAATAAAAAAAGTATGAACGAAATTAATGTAAATCATTATTTTAAGGCCAAGTTCCAGTTCTGATCATATTTTATAAATGACATTATTACTTGAATTTAAATATAAAATTTAAGATTAAATATCTTCGTTTACAAAATATTATAATTACAATAATTTCGAACTAAATTCTTATTTCGAAGTAAATAATTGTTCCTTTTTTCATTCATTACAATTTTAGATTTTTTTTTAGCTCTTAAAGGAACAATGTACTAAAATAAATTAAAGTCAAATCTATCAATAAGGAATGTTTATAGATTGACCTCTATTGTCTTTGCATATTTATATGGTAGATTATAATATTAATAAATAACTAAAAATAGCAACAATTATCAAATCACGACAAATTCTCTTTTTAAACTTTATATATTAAAACATTTATTACGTGTTATACCCAAGTTTAGGGCATTACTATGATCTAAATCATAAATTTAAAATTTTGGAACTATAATTTATATTTTATGTACCTGGAAGCATCCAAATGAAGGTACAGCAGAATTGGATTATATTTTGACTAACAGAAAATACATATCTTAATAAATTTAACACAGGAAGTGATCATCAATTAGTAAAGTGTAAGTTACGTGTTAATGTAAAATTAGAGAGACAAAAATTATTAAGAAAAACAATATTTATGGTTGATATTCCTAATCTTAAGAAACATTCTAATGAATTTAAATTAGAACTTACAAATAGATTTCAAGTGTTAGGAGATTTTGAACATGATTCAGATTTGAATGAAATTAATATGAAAATAACTGATACACTTTTAAAAACTGCAACAAAGATAGCTGGTAGAAAAAAGCAGCAATTGACTAATAAGATTTCTACTGAGCTAGAGAATTTATGAAGAAAAGAAGGAATATGAAGATATACAAAAATGATGTATTAAAAAGACCTGAAAATCTCGAATTTTGTAAAATAGTACGGAAAAGAGTTGAAAATGATTTAAGAAAGTATAACTGTGAAATAGCAAGGAAAGCTGTAGAAAAAAATAAAAGTCTCAAGAATGTTAAACAACATTTTGGTTTTGGTAAAAAAATTATATCTGTAATAAGAAAAAAAATATGGAATTATTACTAAAAAGAGAGATGACATCATGAAATTGGTAGAAGATTTTTATCAAGAATTATATAGTAATAAAGAACAAGTACCTCCAATATCTATTACATTTTCCGAATTGCCCAGAATTTTAAATGAAGAAGTGAGACATGCAATTAAATGTATGAAAAAAGGAAAGGCTCCAGGAAATGATGGAATTATAATTGATATATTAAAAGAAGCAGGTGAAGAAATAGAAACAATTTTAGCAAAGTTATATACCAAATGTCTAAATGATAAAGATATACCGGAAGATTGGAAGAATGCAGTAATAATATTATTATTTAAAAAAGGTGATAAGGAAGATATTAGAAATTACAGACCTATCAGCCTTTAATCAGTTTTATATAAAATTTTTACCAAGATAATTACAACTCGTCTACAGAGAACTTTGGATTTCCACCAACCAAGAGAACAAGCTGGATTTAAAAGTGGTTTAGTACAATAGATCATATCCAGGTATTGAGAGAAGTCATAGAAAGGACA